>JAOUZG010027617.1:4494336-4522045 GCA_026289955.1 Argiope argentata
ATATATATATATATATAGTTCAAATTTTCAATCGTTAATAAAATACTTTTTATCCATCCGATCAAGTAATTTTTTTAAAATTTGTAGTGAATGACATTTGGTGTTAACACAATTTGTTCAAATATTAATTCATTAAGTTTTTTTTAATTAATTAAATACTAGTTTTCGGACCAAAAATTCTTCAATTCCCCGTCGCCAAATAAGTAACGAATTCAGTTTATTTTCTCAGCACAATAATGAGGTTAGGCTTAACATGTTTTCCGGCCGATTATTTTAAACGATACTGTTTATTTTCCTAATGTTGGATGCATTTAAAATTAAACATTATTAATTACTTGATCTTTCGGATTCATTTTGAAGTATTTTCAAAATTAAAATAATACACAATAAAGAAAATCAGAAATTTCTAATCCGTATTGGGTTCTCCAAGTGGCGTAGAAAAATCACCCATTTTGCGTTGTCAAAATTGACTTGAATCCTCAATTGGCGTTGAGAATTCAAAGATAGTGTAATTTTTTGATCAGCCCGCGATATTCTGGTTGGTATAGCGTTGGATTCGCAAGTCTTGGGCGGCGAGTTCGAACACCATATATAGAAAGGAGAATGGAAATTGCAAGGAAATTCGCTTTCCATTTTGCCGCTTAATATTGTGATTCTGTTATATGCATATACATATTTATATTAATTGTAATTGTTTAATAAAAAGTAACTAAAATAAAAAATTTCTTTGTTAACCTAAGTAGGAATTGATTTTGAAAAATTCTTTTTTATATTACTTGTTCATTTGCGAGCCAGATACATAACAGAAATTTTAAAAAAAGCTTATACAAAGTGAAGATTTTTAAAGCTACTAAAAGTCTTTGTGCATACTAATATAGTTTACTTCTATAAAACTATGTTCCAAAATATATTGTTACATAAACATTGTGTATATTTTCAGTAATAATACCCTCTTTGATGAAGCGAGACTGCTTTAAGAAATCAGCCATAAAATTAATATTGTTTAAAATAGCAAGAAAATATTTTTGTTTATTTGAATATTATTTTTTACATTGTTGCAATTAAAGATATATAAATGATTACTTTTTTACTGGTGAACCGCTTGCACGTAATAAGACAAAACACAAACTTACAAATCTTGAAATAACTTTCCGAGTTTTTTTAGCATCACTTTTTGTTTTCTAGCTAACAAAATATGGGAAAAACCGTCTCGGGTATTTTTTTTAAATTTCCACGTGAACAATCTTTCTGGAATTACGAGGTTCACAGATTAAAAGATTTTCTGTGAAAACGATATATTAAAAATGGAAGATGGCGAGTGGTCCAAAATAACAGATTTGTACAAATCCATCACTGAACAGAGCACCGCTTGAAGCTGAAACGTGATTTTCAAGATAAAACTGAAGATTTCTGCAAAATTTTGAATCCGATCAGGTATAGAAGAAGAAAAAACCGTCTCCCACAGAAAACACTCCTACAAATATTGAATGAAATACGAAAGTAAAAAAAAAAAAAATCTGTGTTTCATTGTGTTTTGCTTTAAGATTCCAAATTAGGATCGATCTCATCCCAAAACAACTGAGAGAAACTCAACGAAGTGATAGTTGCGTGCGCAACAAGGGAAGAAACAGTTTCGGTTTCGCTGGCATGACGTCACTTTAAGGAGGGAATGACGTTTACAAACACTGAGAGGACAGTGAACTTTCCTGCTTAGGGTTATCGAAAATGGAGCGCCATTCGGACTTCCGCTATTGGAATCTTCTTCTTGACCATTTGAACGCTGTAAGATTGAGGATTTGGAAACGGCTCAAAGGAATTAACGGCGATCGCGAAATGTTGCGAAGAAAAACTTTAGTCAGAAAATAGCCACAGATAGATTATCTTCCTTCAAATATTTAGCAAAGTGGCAAGGCCTGATAAATGCATCTTTTATTAATCTGATTTAACTGACGCAAGATTAGTTCAATTAATTTGATGCCAAGCTTACAGAATAAAGATATATGATTCTAGTGAATTATGACAACCAAAAAACAATAATTGGAACAGTTAACTATTGGTTCTCAGTGAAACTAATTTTCAAATCCGAATGAATTCTGATTTAACATATTCTTCGAGGAATTCGAAAAATATGTTAAGATTCAAAAAAATCGGAGACTCTTCATAATGACCTCCCTGGGTTCGAAACATATTTGTGGCACATTGTCTGTGAGCAGGACAATTCCAAAACGCTTTGAGTTAGATGGATGAAATTAGGCGTATAAACTGAAGACAAATTTGTAGATTTCTGTGAAAATCCAACTAAGGGGGCAGCGAAATAAATATGAAAGATTCTTTTAAATGTTTCATGACCAAAATATAAGTCTATATTCAATTAAAATCTCTCTGAATAAAATGTTAACGTACGAAGCATATAAATCACTCTTATTACTTATTGTTGAATGGTAACAGTGAAATGCATCATCGGTTGGCTGCTTCATTGGTTGTTTTTATAGTTCCACTTAATTCAACGACTAATGTAGCTGAAAAATATAAATTTTTGAGTGCGTCAGTCAGAGGAAACAAAAAAAATCCAGATTATTGAGCATAAAAAGATCGCTATTGATTTCACAGAAAGGATTTTTGCATTATTTTAAAAGGATAAAATAAATAAATAAACTTTTATATATTATTTTTATACAGTTTTTTTCTTTTTTGATTTCGATGTTTTCTTTGGTTTCCATCCGAAATAATACTATGATGAAACTCAAACTCATACACCAAAACACTCAATCGTGTGTCTTTGCCATATTTAATTTAGGATTCAAAAATTATCTTTTTTGGATATTACCTCCAAAGTCACTTCCATTTTTGTTCATAATATATACAGTTTTTAACTTGTAATAGACTGATTCAATTAAATTTCTTCTTGATTAGAATATGATAATCTGGGTAAACAAGCTGGTCGTTAAAGCTGGCTAGTAGCATCATTAAATCTATTGTTCAATGAAATAAATATTTGAAGAGCATAGAGAAAAAATAAGTAAATTTTAATGACATCTCTCAAAATTATGTTCTAATTATATTTAAATAACTTTGAAATATTCTAGGTGGCTTAATTTTTAAAGAAATGATATAAAATTGACAATGAAGATTTCGGTTAAGCATTAAAAAAGATGTGCATGCATTTGATGCTTCGAGTTCTTTTAGATAAGAATATAAAAATTTTAATTTTTTAAAAAAATTATGAGGTTTCCATAAGTGTGCATAAAAAATACTTCTAAAAATTAACTTCCAACTGTAATTACAAAAACGTATCCAGTTTTATTTAATTAAATTTAAAAAGAATAAGGGAACTAATAGAAAATTTTTTTAAAAAAAGTCACCTGAAATATTTTTACATTTAAAAAATTATATATTTTTAAATTTTTTAAAATTAATATATTTTAAAGAGATTTTTATAGATATTTGAGGCATTTATATTTTAATACATATGCATAAAAAATTTCATCACCCTAAGTGAATAATTTGCATAAGTGTTTAATAGTCCATTAAAGGGAGTTTGCCTGTTTGGCTGCAAGTAAACTCGATAACTATAAAACTTAACAGATAAAATTTCGTGCACATATAAAGCATCTAAAACGTAGATCTTTATCAAATTTTGAACTAAATCTATAAAAGGATTGACTGTCTATTTCTCTATGTTTTCGCGCGCATCTCAGCACAATAATATAAATCAATGAAATTTGGTGTGATCATATAACTATAATTGTAGTTTCGGGTCAAATTTTGATTTCAATAGATCGGAAATTTTTTTTCTGAAAGCATGTAAGAAAGTTTCGTGAAGACTCTACCCCCGAAGATTTCCACTTGTGCCCCAGATTCTTCAATATTATTTAACAAAAACAATATATTTAGAAAGGAGGATAAAATTTGTCAAATTTAACTATTCTAAATAAACGCTGATAATTACTAAATAATATACAGATTTGATGATAAAACTATAAGCGGAATTTCAACCATAAAATGTAAGGCCTTATTGCGTTTATATATATGTGGACAGAGACTTCAAGTAGAGGAATTTCGTTCAAAACTTAACGAGTTGTAGACATCATTCATTTGGAACTCGTAAAAATGTGACTTCTTTTTCTAAAAAGAAAATAATTATTATTATACAGAAATAAGCAAGGCTATAAAAGGACTCGTCTATCAATTGAAAAACATTTTGTGTTTCATTCAAATCTGTTCCGCTCACTTTAATGCACCCTCTCTCTTACTTATCAGCTGAACTCCCGATATTTAAAGGTCTAATGGGAGATTCAGCTCCGGGGCTAGAGGTCTTAAAATGAGAATTATGTTGCTTCCAAACTTTAATAGAATTCAACCTCAATTATCAGATTTGGAACCTATACTCGTGTGGGTGTGAAAAATTAATTTCAAGGCACCAAAAGTGCAACGGACAAGTTCCTGCATATTCAAAAAATCGCTCCCCGATCATTGAGCAAAGTAAAAGGAACGATATATTATTCAGCTATTTTTTAGTTAAATAAAAGTGAGTTTCATCTTAATAGAGCTTTAGAAGTATTTAAATTACATAAAAAATAACTCATAAAATATTTATTAAATGTATCCGGAAAAGTGAGCAGAGCTTTCTTCAATCTTCTGCATCCAAATTCCGAAAATGAAAAATGGCAACAAAAAATAGCTGAATTTTAACTCGTAAAAAATTTTACCTCAATGTGCAAGATTAACAATATGAATACACTATTTGGAAGAAAGCAAAATTTACAGTTTCGAATCCTTTTTTAAGTCGAAAATGATTGAAAAGAGTGCCGTTTCACTTTTATAAACAGTTGTACACTTCATCTTGACAAAAACGCACCTGAATAATTTCCCTTCAGATTGTAAGTTGCGAATGAAATAATGATCTTTGGAAAGCACTTTCCATTTTGAGTCTCGAGGAGATTGAACCCTCTCGGATGACCTCATTTGGTGTTTCCTTCATGCAAGGAAAAAGCTACCTGCCGATCACAAAACAATGTGATTTTAATTATTATTTTTAGTCTAGCTATAAATAGATGGGTTGATTGAACTTTGGTGGAAAGTGATGAAAAGTAGGTTAATACAAACAGTGGGAAAATGAAGAAATTGTGCATCAGTGACAAGGCCAATTGCGGAATAATTGTTTCTTTTCGTCTGAATTTGATGTGAAATTAAACTGCACTATGTCCACATAATATAAAGCAGCGGAAAGTAATCACTAATTATTGAGGATTTCAAATGGATTCATTAAAAGGAAAAACCCTGGATACGATTAAAATAAACAAAAGCTCTCAACACGAGTAGACAGAATGCGTTAACGGGGGGAAATACATATAAACCTCAATATCTACAAGTGGATATCCTGGTTTGATATTTCCTCAAGAAAATAGCCTTATTCTGGTAAGAAAATATATTGCCCTGAAGGTTTTAACATGTCCTGTTTTTGTTGATTCTGAAGCTTTGAGGTTAAGGAAGTAGAGGAACGTTGGAAAAAAAATCACTTTCTTGATGAGAAAAATGAGGAAGTCGATTCTTGTTTTGAAATAAGAAAGGAAGAGAAAGTGATATATCGACCCTCAGAATAGCAACCTTTCATTTGTATTTCTTTAATGTTCGACTTATCTGTTCTGATCCTTTAGCATTTGAAATGTTTTAGCTCTGACTAGACCTAGAATCTTATGGATAATGGTTATAAAAATGGATAACAAAGTCATAATTTTCACTTCTTTGTGATCGACTGCCGTCGCTACTGCATTATTTTGACAGAGATTTTGAAGATGGAAATAGATAAATAAATAAATATTCTAAGAATGCTTAGAAGATTGGATTGAAGAATATTTGAAATACTTTTTGTAAGAAACAATTGGCACATTTCGATCATTTGAGATTAGCAGGAAACAAAAATTGTAAGTTTTGAAAAAAAAGTTTTAGAAAAGACAAATTGTTAGTCAATTACGCTTTTACCGCTGCCCGCTCATTTAATTTTAATTAATTTATTTATTCTTTACACTTTCTTATACCTTTGTTATCTTTCAAATTGTTTTTAGAGGAAAATATATTGAAATGGAAAATGCAAATTCATAAAATAAAATTATTTGCAATATATTTAGTAAATATTCGCAAGATGGCGAATTATATTCAAAAAGTACAATAAAACATGCTGCTTGTTGTGATTTATCTTCAGGTATTGAATTTGGTTAAAAAATACATTTATTCGAATTAATAAAATTACTCTTTTTTTTAGGAATATTTAATTATTTTTGACTATACTCCGGTAATTTAACATATCTTCGAAAGCAAATAAAATTCACCTCACTACAGTGCTAATATATTTTAGAATCTTAACGATATTCAACTGGAATTTTTATACGGGTTGCTCAATATATCTGGCTCTGAAAATTTTAAAGGAAAATATGCTATTTTCCTTTAACTTTAACACAGTTAACATTTATACACTGAAAAGGTTCCTAGCCCCTTGAATATTTATAGAATTTCTTTCAGATTTTAGTATAAAGCTTTACTAATTCTTTGTTATATATTCTATAAATTTCGTTATTTAGTTTTAAAATGTGCATTTATAAGAAAAAAAATTGGATTTAAAAAACATTACATTTTCCCCAATAAATCTGCTATATTTAGGAAAACGCACGAAATAATTCAAGTTAATTTAGGAAAACTATTGGGGAAAGCTTAAATTAATACCTGCATTCTGTGAAACGTGCCGAGATAAAATTTTTTGTTCCTCTTTACTTTTCGGCAAATACCCCCAAACACCGATGTGAATGAATCTCTACAAGAAATTGTCAGCGGAAGGCCAATTCAAAGACGGTTTGCAGATAATCGGAAAAAAGGCATCTATCCAAAAATGTCCAGCTACATAATGCAAATGCATTTCTCAAGTAAGTAAAAGTAGTCAAGTTTCAGATTGAATCCTATACTTGGTTTCAAGACAAAATAAATCTTATTCTGAATCCAGACATAAAAAGATTAATAGGGGTTGTTATTTGTTTTCTAATTGCAACTGCGGACTAGATCGACAGTAGAATGTGTGATCACTACGTTTCGAGTACTGTACATCGATGCCTGTCCTGGCCGTTCTGCACATCGGGCACACGAAGAGTAGTTTGTTTTTGAGTGGGCACGCATTAGAAACATTCAAGTGGGTTCGGGATGAATAGAATAACAAGAAATTGGGTGAAAAACAGAGCCTCGTATCTATACCCGTTCTCATACCTTCGGGGCCATAACCATTCTGGTCATAGAACAATTTGATAGACATGATACAGAACTTTTATTAAAAGCAACAGTATTTACAAAAGATTTCATAGAAGTATGCATAGAATTTACAATCATATAAAACCACATTTTTTAATTACATTTTTCATGTAATAAATGGCTAAAAAATAAATGGCTTTCACCCCTTATATCATGTTATCCTTTAATTTCGTTTCAATAGATTTTTTTGCCATGAAAGTAATCTTGAATATTTGATTAAAACAAGAAATCTTTGAATTTTTTTTACAGATACAAAAATATTGAGATTTATAGCAAAATTAAAAAAAAAACTTTTTCAGGATTCATGTACAATATTGAGAATGACATTATTGAAGCATCATTGTAGATTACTGTGGTTTCTCAGACAGCTGATAAATTGATTATGCAGAAAATAATTCCATTGAGAAAAAATAAAAGAAATAATTTTGAATTTTAAATACTATACCCTTTGTACTCCGATGGTGCCTGTGACTCACCATTCAAGATTGTGAATCATTTTGAAGATTTATTTATTTATTTTTCAAATTTAATAATTAAAAACGCCTACGTAATGATTAAGAGATGTAGATTAATTTTTCAAAGAATTATGTACATTTATTTTTCATAGCAATAAACAAATCTTTGTATTAGGTGAATAATTTTGCATCTAATTATTTTTCGGAGTGCAAAGGGTTCAATCTCAAGCTGAGAAAAATATCGAAACAAAGTATCCTTGCGAAATAAATTTGGTTTCATTAAATCAGATTTTACAAAAACTGATTTTTGTAAGGAATATTTTCATGCTTCATCTAATTATGCAACATAAGAAAAACATTTTGCTATTTCACAAGCCCTTACATGAGCAAAATTCTTTAAAAATATCAATCAATATTTCTGCCATTATTAAAAACACTGATAGTGCACTGAACATAATGGCGGGCGTTTTTCTTCAGTGTAGAGGAAAATAATAGAGGGATATGGTACTTATTTATTAGGAATTCTGCAGTAGAATTTTAAAAATGATATATCCTGTAATAAGATTCCAAAAAAACTTTCAAAATTAATTTTCCTCTTATTTCTGATATAACCTTCAGGAAATTCAGGTATACACAAAGGATAGAGAGATCGACAAATACAAAAAATAAATATATTCTGAAAGAAGATTGAAAAATTTATTGATGGAATGTGAAATAGAAAGATTTGCGGAGGCAAAACTAAATCAGCACATAAATATAAAAATAATGTTCTTCTAAATGAGAAATACGAATGAATGGAAATTCATGCCAATGATTAATAAAGATTCCTTACGACATTCACCCTGTGTTTATTTGTGTATACCGGCTAGATACTTCCAGTACGCTCTATTGAGAGAAATACAGTACAAAGTTTGAAGCCAATATCCATTAGGATTTACCTAATTTACATGGCAATTTTTGAGCTCCTTCTTTGGTCACGTGTGTACTTCAAATTTTAAAAGTAATTGAGAAAAGTACTCAAAAGCCACAACAAAAGAAATTTGATTATTATAAATAATAAAAAGAATTGATAAGTGAGTTTGAGAGTTGATTGAGAAATAAACTGCTGATAAGTGAGCGATTCTCTGCTTCTCATTTAAAACATGTACTTGTATTACCGCGATCATCAAGGAATCTTTTATCTTTATTACAAATGAAAGAAAAAGCGTGTGTGTTGGTACTGATCAATTCATATAAATTTGATAGAAATACACTTTGGAGCATGAAAATTCGCACTTCGGCTCGATTTAACTAAAAAAGTTTTAAATCAAGATTTTTTTATCTATTACATCTAAAAGTTGTATAGCATAAATTCACTGACGGTTTTATAAAGAAAAACAGAACAATTTATGCAGAAAGTTTTACAGCATAGACACAGATTCACAGAAGGTTTTAAAGTTTTGAAAAATCCTCTTTATAATGGCACCAATATTTCGTGCAATTTTTTCTTCTGAATGTTGACATTTTTTTCTCTTTTGTTCAATTTCTAACAATATTTTTATACTTTTTTTTTCTTATTGACCCTATGCATGGCGCTGTATCGACTTTCTTGACACTTGTGCCATTGAAACCAACAATCTAATCCAATCCAACAATATATTTTACTGTTGCAATAAAATTCAAAAAGATGTTATCAAAAATTGAATTATTTTATTGAACAAAATTCTGTTTATCATTTGCGCAATTTATATTATAAATAAAAAAAATTTAAACGACTTTTCATTAGGACTCGAATTATCAATGTTATTATAATACCATTTGGATGTTTAAAGGAGTGAATCACATGATACTGAAGAGGATGAAACTTTATATGAAAACTTGTGTCAAGGTTATTTTTTTCTCTAAAAAATTAATATATTTTTCCTAATGTTTTATTTCCCATGAAATTAAAGTTTCTGCATTTGACATCGAGTTATTTTATTTTCCTACTCAGGGTATTCCTTCTTTTTTGATTAATATCCCAAAAATTAATTTAATGATTCACTCCTAATTCTCTCTATGCGATGCCATCGACAATACCATTATTTTACTAACTTTGATTTTGTGAAAACTTAAAGTAAATATTAATGATTTGTCTCGTAGAATTATGGAAAACTCTAAACTTGGAGTCCAATTAAAACTATCTGCAACATTGGAATTATGCTATGCTATGCTATGCTCCGCCCCACCAATCCGATTTTGGAAATAATGACTTGTCTTGCAGAAGGAAAATTTGAGCCTCCAGTATAAAGTTAGAAATTGAAAGTTACGTTTAGCTTGTGATTTTGACGGGGCGTAATTTTAGAATCTAGAAGCACTAATTCATTTGTCTAAATTCATTTTTGAAAATTATTTTCACTCTAAAATAAAATAAAAGCATTAAAATGAGGGGGGGGGGGTTGTGAATATGATTTGGCAAGTTATTTTGCTTTATTAATCCCTTTACTGGAATTACAGTACAAAAGTCTCGTTATTTGATCCTGATTTGAAATATTTCTTCTCTCCATCTGGATACGCCTTGCGTTACTTCTGACTGTACGAGGGTTTGGCCACTGTCACGTTATGCTGTCAAAGAAGCTGCATTTTTTAAAAAAATAATTCCACTTAATTGAATATTCTCTAAATAAATGATCAGGAAACACGCAGGCAGAGGAATAGTTCAAAACAATTGTCTTTTATTAATACATTAACTTATTTTATTTATCTATTAATTTCGAACTACATGATAATTAATATTCTAAAAAATATCAGATATTAATCGTTTCTTCAATATTTTGTGCTTAACATAATTTAAAGAGCATTGAATAAAATGTTTCTGAGAACAACCTAACTAATTAATAAACCAATCATGGCAAAAAAGATTCCTTCACATTGTGATAATAAGAGACTGAAATCATAATAAAGTAATTTTCTCTTTACAGAGTTTCATTAAAAAATGTAAGCAAGAATTCACATTAAACGAATCAAAACAGAATCTTGTGTGACATGCTTACTTCTCAAGGGTCGAAAATGTAAATTATTATACTTGATCCTTCACGCTTGCCCTCGAATAGAGAGGAATCAATGAACTATTCTACACGGATTTAGTCAAAAACATTCATTGATTGACAAAATCCGTGGTCATTTTCATCCATCTTACTTGTTCCATTTCGAGTTGTGTTATTTTAATTATAAGACAATCCTTCTAGCTGAGTTCAAAGGATTTTTTGCATTACATTGCTCTTATATAACAAAGTAAAACATTTCAGTGTGAAAAATTGATGCTGTCGTCAACAACAACGGCAAAAACTGATCATCCCTATAATTTTGTTATTTATTATTGCATCTTCAGAAATTTGATGTCGATGGAAATGACAATATGGGACAAGTTTATCGAGATAGACAAACTGATTGATTAACGTAGCTAATTAATTACTGTTTCGAATTTCATTTAACGATGTTAACTAGCTGCAGTCAAAATTTTTCCATTACGAAAAAATCGAGATTTTTTCTGAATAGATATCTAATAAAATCAAACTCCTGATAAAATTTTAAGGAATTCTGATAATAATTTTGAAAGCCATAAGGTTTTGAAAAATGTTACTGAATTATCCTTATGAACTTCTGGCAACATCTCAAAAACTATTACATATTTCTCGGAAAAAAATCACTCACCTAAAGGAAACTACATTTTTTCATAAAATTACGAAATAATTGAATAAATAACACATATTCAATATTTTTATGAATTTTTAAAGAGGAATGAGGGAAAGAATGAATAACAACATAGTAAAATTTTTGTATGGGGGCAAAGCAGATATGGTAAAATGCCATGATCCAAAAAAAGTTGTGTATATTCTCCAAATTGTTTTCCAAATATTTATGAAAACTGTAAAATGCCCACAGACGACTTTCAAAACCCACTTTTTAAAGAGCCGTATATTACATTTATTTGTATTCATAAATTTGCTTTCCCCGAAGCAAGGCCATTATAATAGTATCACAGTTAATTAAATATTAAAATTATTTTCAAATCAGATGATTTTAATTCCATATGAGTTTTGTTTTATTTTTAAAAAAGTAATCTTTTTTTCACGAGTAAGATATAAAACTTAGGAACAAAATCCGATGCACATACATAAAAAGACCCGATTCGAATAATTAAAAAAAAAATCACGATTTTCAAAATGGTGAAAAATTTGAGATAGTTATGTTAATTAACTAGATGGATTGTCGCTTCAAGCAATTTTCATAGACATCAATTTCATGAAGATGAAACAATAAATAACAAAGCTCCAGATGTCACTTTTTTTTGTTAATGATGAGAGAACATAGCCTGAAAGAGAATTCCGGTTTATTTCGAAATAGCTCCATGATTGGATTAGATTATTTGTTTAAATAAATATATTGCTCAAAACCAGCCACAGCCATAAAACCAAATTGTTGATTTTTTTTAAAAAAAAGAAACAAAAGGGAATAATATGTAAGTAATATTATTAAGGTAAAATTTTTTTGCAGATTTCGATAAAGAACATCATTTAAGGAAACATTTAGATCACGATGTTTCATTAACTTAGAAAGTTATCACTGCATTAAGTGCGATTCATTTTGAGACGAATGAATCGTTTTATCAAGGCCATTGGCATGTAACAACCAGACAATGTTGGGGATTGGGAGCCATTTTTCAGTTTTGGTGAAGAGGATAGTAATAGGGCTATGTAAATGGGCAACACAAAGCAAGACATCCTACTTCTTCACATTTCAGATAAGAATGGTAGAAAGACACAGAATAAACTGTTCATTGGCATGAACAAAATGCACATAACTTTCATTTAGCTGGATTTGTTTAATTTCATTCAATTTTTCGATGAAAATTATGAGTTAATATTTAAGCTTAATTGAAAAAAAAGTAGATTTCAAAAATTATTAAGGTTTTTTTTTATTTTTTTTGAATATTTGAATTCGTTGCTCATTTTGGTTTTCTTAGTTTTCAGAGAGGCGTTTGTGTAAAATTAAAGTAATATATTTTGAGTCATTATGAAGTTTACATTTAGAAGTAATATTTTTTGTTAGCATGGATAAAATGCATAGAATTTTTTCCCTTTTTTTCTTATTACTAAAAGTAAACCTGATCTAACTGAGTGAATTTAACTATAGTTTAAATGAAGATGTGATATTTTATAATGTACTGTTTTTATTTTAATTAGAATCTTAATTGATAAATTTTCATCTAAAATAATCAAATCAAATTAAATCAAATCACTTCTCTCAATCCGAATGAGAGTAAAAAGATCCATTATCAAGGGAGAATGAGACAATGTATTATAATCTGCAAATATTTTCCTTGCATATAAAAATAAAATGTCAATAAAATAAAATTCCCATGATTCATTCATTCATCAAAATAAAAAATCAATGCATCAGATACTAATTTGAATTTCAGAAAGATTTTTCCACGGCAGTTCTGTAAATTTATTGAAATTAGTGTGACGCAAATGATTATTGTATTTAAAAAGTTAACTTTCTAAATTTATCATTGAAATAAAATTTCCAACTTCAAGTGTATTATTTTTACAGTCCATCCTTTAAAATCATGCAAAACCTAAAAATTATAAACATGTATCACTGAACAGTTTTAAATTATGACGTATCATCTATTTAAAGGTTATCGCCTATTAATGAAATTATTATTATTTTATATGAAGGAGAATTGAGTATACTTTTATTCGTTCCCTCCTACTGATCGAATTGAATTTTGATTGAAAGTGTGTCATTTGAAAAGGTGAAGAACCGCACGAGTGCAATGCCTCTGTCCGAGCGATTAACATAAGCCGGTGCGTTGATCTCGCTGACGAAGGTCATTGTACACCAAGAAACAAAGGCTCCAAGTGTAGCGTAGCAGCCCATTGACCCATAAAGAGTCCCATCTATAGAAAGTAGAATTCATTCCTCATAAGAAAACAGCCATTTTCAAAATGTCGTGTTTAGATCTAAATTTTATTGGTATTCCTGTACCAATAATTAGAAACGATATTTTAGAGACAGGCAATCTAAACTGAAAATTAACGTAATGTTTTGAAAAAAACTTGAGACGAGTAAAAATATTTCCTGTGGGATATTTAGGCTTCAAAAGATTTAAAGATACAAAGATCAATTATTTCAACATAATCTTGTGTTTCCATTTGGAATATTGCACAGGAAATTCACGCTTTTTAAATCATTTTTAAATATTTTATTTGTTGAAACTAAAAATGAAATTTTATCCACTACGCGTAATGCGCTTTTGGAATTAAGTTCACATGTAAATTATATTATTAAATAAATTCAGATGGATTTTAAAATTACTAAAAAGGCAACTGATACTCAAGAAGATGTCATTTATTCGGAGCAATTCACTCCTCATGTTTAAAGTAATAGAAGTCTGGTAAAATATCAAATGGGTGGAAATGATTTCGGCAAGCCCACTGGGAAAATGACTCATTGGTTTCTTGCATTCTATCGCAATGGAATCAGTGGCTGAATGGGGGATTCTTTGCCATAAAATCCAAAAAGAGATTTCGGTCAACAGATTTTAAATGACACTTCGATATATTCTAGGTTGTTATTCAAAAATTGCATGGCTGCGAAAACATTCTTAATAAATATTGTTCAATAAGACACCAAGTAAAATGAAGAAGCATTTTAGTTATTCTAAAGGATATTGAAAGTTGTTTCTTTTTATTCGATTGGAAAGAAAAGGATTAATTATTTTTTATTTTTAATAATTATGGAAAATATGCCATTTCACTTCATAGCACGTCATTTACAGAATTCTCGAACTTCAAAAATATTTAAAAATGAAATTCCTGAAAAGCGATTTGATGCGTCTATTTCAACCATAAATATTTTTTCTCAATAAATTGATTTATTTTTTTCCCTCTCGTTTTAGAGAAAGAAAAATTGCTGTTCCTATAGCTGAAAGAAACTATCGTTGGAGAAACAAATGATGGAATTTAATTTTAATTAATGAAACTGTACTGAGCAAAAATTATATTATCGTTATATTTATGTGAATTATAATTCATTTTAAGTGAACATAAGTGATCTCAATTTTTGGATTTACAAGGTGTTATATCGAGTGAGAAATGCACCCAAAAATAAAAACATTTTTTAAATAAAACTTTTCTTTTCCGCTGAATATATTTTGACTTCCAAGTATACGAAGAGAATATTCAGTTATTTAAAAAAAAAACCACAATTGTAGATACAATAAAATCGTTTTTGAAATTATGTCTGTGTGTGAACTCAGCAAAGATAAAATTTTACATATGATATTTACAAAGAAATTGTAAATTTCTGTCAAAATTTGTTGTTAATCCACGAATCTTGTTTTCTAGTTTGTACCGTAACGGGCTAGATGTATCAAGTTTAGCACAGCATCATAACTGAAATTTATAATCATGAAATATGTCAAATATAAAAACACAACAAGCTAAATGTATTCATCGACATCAAACATTGGATCTAATCTCTAGCACTATCATCTGAACATATCAAAATCTATTCCTTCCAAAAATTAAAAGAGATAAAAAAAATAATAACCATGCAAATTTAACTATAAAGCATCCATTTAAAATTCAGTCTTTCTATTAATTTTTATAGTATACAGAAATCAAAATATATAGATTAAAAATAAATCTTTCAATTTTTCACATTTCAGAAGAAAATTAATTCTAAAAAATTAATGTTTGTGAATCAAAACTGAGCAAAACTTCGTCTGAAAAAGAGAAAAGGGAAATATTGTTACTGTTTTTACATGAATGTCTCTAAACTAGAAAGAAAAAAAGTTTTCTATTGCATACGATTATCTCCTGTTTGCTTTTTAAAATCTTCCTTTAATCCAACCCAATTCTTGACACACACAAAAAATTAATCGAAAGTTAATCTCACAGAATAAATTTTCTGAGTTTGACTTTCAAACGTATAACCTGTTTTTGATTTCACTGTTGAAAAAGTCAAATAAAGGTTAAAAAATATGGCAATCCATCAACTGTTTCAATTAAAACTTGAGATAGAATTTTGAACGAATTAGTCAATTAAATATTTCGAAAAGCGGAGGTATCGAATTTGTAGATGCTATCACTTTGAAAACACCGATTCGTTGATATGATAGATTTCCACAACTTGACGCTGGGACAGTTTCAAGGAGACCAACCCCTTCAGCCGACTCGGTACGGATGTAGCAGAGAAGTGCTTGACCAATGAGATCCTAAAGTGAGTTAGTTTTAGTTAGTTTAAAAATTTTAGAAAATTACGATACCTCTCTGTTGGATAGAACCCAAATCTCAAGTAGTTCAGCCAGAATTATTCCCAATCGCCCGTAAGGGTCAGAGTGCAATCTACTCTTGGTTCAAGGTTCTAGATGGTAACAAGCACGATACGTGACCATACAAGATTCAAAATAATTTAGATTTAACAAAAGTATCTTTTCTGCTCCTTTTTTCTCCTTAAAATCTATTACAAAATCAATCCAACTGAATGTAGGAGAAATTAATGCTTTTCTCTAATTTAAATTTAAGCTTTCACCATTAATATATACATGACGCTAAATATTAAAAAAAATATAGAAACTTCTATTTTTCGTTTCCAAAGCTACATTTTTCATTTGAAATCTGAAAATGTAAAGAGAAAAGAAAAATCCTTCTGCTCCCCAAGGCCTTTGAGGAAACACCTTTTAATGATCTGCTCTAATTGTTCGTGTGAAAAAATGGAAAGATATGATGAAACCCATTATCGGCAAAATTTTGTGGTTTCAGTACGTCTAAAAATGTAATCATTATTTGTTATTATTCTATTTTCATCTCAATTTCGGAGTGCTACCCTCTTCTCTGAGACAGAATTCGCATACTTAAATTTATAATTTCTCGACAAAAATCACTTGTTTGAATAAAAATTTTAGTTTTTATAATACAATCATCTGATAAATTTCATATATCTAGCTCAATGAGTTTTTGCTTTGAATAGGTCACATTAATAGTTAGACACAATGATCAATGACGGTCTTTATACGAAATTCAATAGAAATGTACAGTTATTGTATTTTTCCGTACCAAATTTCTTCTGTCTAGCTTTTGCATAATTTTAAAATAGTTTATTTGCACTCAGCTTCGGTAGCTTAATCCAAACTTCGATGTGAAATTTTCTTGTTAAATTACTTTTTCTCTTATTTTAATAATATTAAAATCCTTATTTATTAAAATGTATCCAAATTATTGTGCGATTTGATTAAGGTGGAAATAATAACAACTGCGCGAATCTTAAAAGAAAAACTTTAAATGTTATGATGAGGATTTCGCATCTTCGAAAACCGAAATATTTCTTTTTTAACCCTTTGCACTCCAATGGTGCCTCTGACTCACCATTCAAGATTGAGCATCATTTTGACGTTTTATTTATTTATTTTTCAAATTTAATTGCTAAAAACGCCTACATAATGGCTAAGAGATGTAGATTAATTTTTCAAAGAAATTCGACTTAAAAGAATTATGTATATTTATTTTTTATAGCAATAAACAAATCTTTGTATTAGGAGAACAATTTTGCATCTAATTATTTGTCGGAGTGCAAACGGTTAACTCTTTGAGACTGCAATCTTATTCAGTTGAACCAAATCGAAAATTTGTCACTTTGATTATTACAATGCCCTATCGGCTACTTTATTAAATGAGTTAATTAAGTTGTGAAGCTTACACATGCTAATCATATCTTTTTATAGAAATCTCATTGTTTATAAACTTCAGATTTACGGAAATATTTAAAAAAAAAGATTTGCACTTTTTTTAAGTGTGAAGGCAAAATTAAAAATAGTAAATCGTACAACTTTTGTTGTAAAAAATAACTTTTTCTGAATCCAAAACTGCAAAGCGTTATTTAAATTAGGAAGCATAAATATGACGTCACACCTCTACTAAAAACATTACCTTTGACTAAAAGGAAGTTTCTCCATGAAAGTAAAACTATCCTAATTAAAAGTTATTTATAATTTACTTCCTTCTCTTTTCGATTTCTTTTGGTTTCTTATTTGAAATTTCAAAGAGTCAAAACTCAAGAAGATCGTATCTATCCAATAAATGAAACCGCGTTTATTGAAAAGCAGAAATATTTACTAAACAATCCCAGCACATTCTACCGTACAGAAACGACACTCGAGCAAGTCAATGAGCGCGCGCAGGTGAAGCGGAGGTCATTCACCCTCCGCCACATATCATCAAAATCCGCGCTTTGAAATACAGATGTTCGTCACGGTGCAAACTAAACTATCAGGGTATTATGATTCAGCTCCATTAATCATAAATTAAAATCCAATTGCTGCGTTCAAGAGAAGCAACGAAAATTCCTCTTTCATTTGCAACGTAAACTTTCTTTAAGAATCGATCTATTTTAACAAAACAGTTTTCATCATTTCTTTCATTGATCATACGAAAGAAAAAGAAGACTTTTTTTATGTCATGAAAAATTTTCAATTCTGCGTGTTTAATCAAATAATTTTGCATATCTGCTTTTCAACATGACAGCTAGAAGGGAATCTTTATTTTTTGATGCAAATCAACATTGAACATTTAATGTAATATTCCTCTGTTGTCACCAAATAGAATTCCATCTAAAGCCAAGAAGAAATGGTTGATCGAAAGTTCTCTTTTTGAAAAAGATTTCAAGAAGGAGACCCTTAATATAGATCTTCATCCTCCAGTTTCTTTAACATTAAAAGTGTGCAAAAAAAAAATCTAAATGTATGTAAATTTAGTTTAATATATTTTTCAAATACAGATATTGAATATGCTGACACTGACTTTCCTGTCACACTCGCAAGGACATGGGTCAAGGGCTTCGACGGATAACCTTTTGTTTTCTCGTACAAAAAATAAAAGTATTATATCGAGTGAATAACATATTTTCTCGGTCTGTCTCAGAATATGATTTCTCTCAAATGTGAAGAATGAATTCAGTATTTTGAACCCGATTCTTCGTACGTAAATCCATCTGCATGCGGTTTAATACATAAAACAAAGTACATAAATGAAATTTGGCCAATGGATTTATCGTAGATCAGGATCAGTCTAAGTGTTCTGTTCCAGGACATTCGAAAAAGAGGCAAACTAGATTATATCAAAACTACTGAAAATTACTCTTCTTCTTTTTGTGGAATTTGTAAGTATTCCGGTTGGAAGTTCATTTCAATCCATTATTTGACAGGCGTATCAAGTAAGAGAGATTCCTTCAATCGATATTTCTTTTCAACAGACTACAGGAATGCTTTTATTTTAGAAATATGTGAGCAAATCAAAAATAAAAAGATTCATAGCAATTCATGCATATACTAAGTTTTATATATAATTTCATGTAAAACAGATATGACAATGATGCTCAGAAACGAAAGTCCTTTCTTATGAAACTGTTGCAGTAGGAACTATAAACAGATTTATCCCACTAAATAGAAATACGAAACAAGCAATGCATAAAATGCGAGGTTTCTCTATAATTATAATTATTTTAATAAATTGAAATAGGGAACGTTTTGCTTTAAGGGGAAAAGTTAAATTATTTGAGATACGTTCCCGAAATTTCAATTGTAAGTAAATATGAGTTTTTTTTGCATGTAAAATTTAATATCCGATTGAAAATATAGGGCACAAATTTCAATAAATTAGAGTGAATGATTTATTTTAACTATAAAACAATAGAAAAATAATTGCTTCTTAAAGTATTTGTTTTTAATGGAAAATCGAAGATATGCTATGAAATGATAGCTTTCAAATTCATAAACTTAAATCGGTCTATTAAAAAATGAATATCATGTAACTTGAAAATCTAAAAAAAATTATGATATTTTGCTTCCTATACATCTTCTAAAGAAATATTGTAATGAATTGCATGCCTTCAATGTGTACCAAAATTTAAGAAAACGTATTTCGAATAAAAGGTAAAAAGCTATCTTTCTATCGCAAGATTTTATTCTTGAAATGTTGTTATAGGATATTGAATTTTTGTCTTTTCAAGCTTATACAAATGATACATTCCTATAATCAATGAAATACTCCCGATTTTATTATTCTAAAATTTAAAAATTTCCATTTCATTTAAACTAACATTATATATATATATATATAATGGAAAAAATTATGTTTAAAGATATTTTGTAATTTTTCAATATTCGGTTATATTTGTGATTCATCATACTTACATACTGAGAAATCAATTCTTTTTAAAATTTCAAAACAAATTAAATTTGGAAAAAAATCAAGAATTATGAAAAAAAGGGGTTTTTGAAGTGATATGACTTTCAGTTTTTTTGTCTAATGTTAAAAAAATAAATAAAATTATAAAATGCATTCTTAAAAAATAATGACATCAATTTCCTTCAAAAGGTAAATGTTAAGATTCAAAATAATTTTTTAACTATAAAATTATTTTGAATCTGGAATGAATGCTAATTTTCCTCAGTAAAGAATTCGTTCCGAATACATTAGTTAACGTCCCTCAGAATCAGGTAAAACTGTAATTTTCTGAATTCAATTTGTAATTCGCTGAAGAAAAGGCAGGAAGAATTTATTATCATTATCATTATTCTGTCATTTGCATGACCATATTATAAATTATTGATCCTTTATTAAAATAAAACAAGCGCTTGTTTTTAACATCCATTTGAGGAGGGGGGGGGAGGTATCTGAGTCTAAAAATTGCTATAGAAGAGCACAATAATTTTGAAAGGGCAAAAAGAGATACAGAATAACATACATAAGAATTTTCTGGTATTCTAAAATCTTTATCTTGTTAATATTATTATTTATCTCTTTAGAGTTGAATTCTATAGAATTATATTGTTATGCATATTAAACGTGGCATAATATACTCTGCATAAGCTTTGTCAGCGATTCATTATAAATTAGAATTTAAAAAATGAAATTTAATGTTCCACTCAAAAAAATTTCCAATAGATATAATATTTCAAACTATGCCAATATAACATTTAAAAAAATTCCAATATATGAGGCATTCGATATAGTAATTTAATAGTAAACAATGCATTACTATTTTAATTCTTCCCTTCTTATTTCAAATTGTTACTTCCTACTAATTAACCATGAAATTACAAAATATATTAAAAAAAGAGCTCAAAAGGAATAAAAATCAATATAAGAATTCATAAGAAAATATTCTAATAGATGCACATAAGAGTGAGTAAGAAAGAAGGCGAAGAAAACGTAACTAATTCCTCTCCAAACACAAATAGGAAGAAAAGTCATTCGCTCCTGGCGCCCTCTATTGACCAATAGTGATCCCAGGCAATGACCTCTGTCGGATCGGATCTTAATTGTAGCTAATATGAATCCAAATATCTTCATTTAGAGCAAAGCAAGTAACAAAATGATCCATTCAATAGTTGTGACTCAGTAAATTCTAAAATGAATTTCGACACATTTTGATCATTATAACATGCGAACAAGAGATCACTGAAACAGTAATAATAATAATAAACAGTAAAACAGAAACAGCAAACACACTCTTTTGAGCCAATGTGGAAATATAACAAATAACACATTTAGCACAAATAGTATTGCAAAATTAAATCTCCTTAATTTTTCCAACATGGATGTTTTCATTTCAAAACATGGCATAATAACAAGAGCAATAAATTCATAGAAATAAATATGAGACACTCACCATGCATAACACGATACACGATATCGAAACAAATGCGATATTTTTAATTTTCCAAGACAATTTTTTAAATAAATAATTTAATCGCAATTTCACTTTACCGATAGTGAAATGAGAATAATCCTTTCCTTTCCTTCTTCGAATTGGGAGAGCTTGAACCGTACCTGACGAGAGGTTCAATGACCCCTCTGCATTCGCTTACTCTCACTTTTCCTATGGATGGAAAACAGAAAAGTAGACACCATTGGACTCAAAGTTCATTACTCTCTTCACAGACAAACTTCAAAAGCGTCGCACTTATTTATTCACATAAGAATGACAACAAACATTTAGCCAACTCATTTGTTGTTGTTTTCTATGTGTGTTGTTCCAGGAAGTAAAAATAAGTATACAAAAACATTTGATAGAATAGTGAAAATTTTCCTTTTCGGGGCAGTTGAGATCATTTACACCAAAAGAGAATGTGTAAAATTATTTCCCAAAGTTATGACATTTTCTTTAATGAACATGCAGCATACCGGAGTTTGAAGTCAGGTCATTGACACCAAAGGCAGAAGTTACTTACCCAAAATTTTAAGTATCTCTTCCAAGCATCCTGGAACCTCCTATGGTATCCCAATTATCCAAAATCCATGAGGCTAAAAAAATTCCATCGGACACACAAATTTTACTTGCCGAACTACTAGGAAAAACCGTTCAGTGAGCGAAGAAATCCGTGCGTTGCGCACTCTCTCGTTTTCTAATCAGATGTGAGGGTCTTTCGCAGCAGACATGTACACACCGATCACTTGATACTCGGGCGGGTTGCCAGAAAGCGAGCGGCGAGGCTCTTCACTTGGCGAGATCTCTCCACTTTCTCCCAATTGGGCGTAAAATTAGGGACTTACTTTCCTAAAAGTGAAAATTTTTCTCTTGGAATTTCAAATATCTGAATAAATTTTCCTCAAATGTTAGTCACCAATAGTAGGGAGCATAAGGTTCGCAAACATTTTATTAAATAAGCTATGATTTCATGTATGAATAAGATTATTTTAACCATTGCATTTGCCATTCCCAATTAAATACTAGATTTTATTTATTTGAAGTTCTCAGAAGACATCTGAAAATATTGACAGACCTACGATGCAGTTTTTATATTGAATGGATGAGATTCAAATAGACAAACGAATAAGAACGAAAAGGTGGAAATTTAATTTTTATGTCTCATCTCATTGGAATTAGTAATGATTTCTGAATAACACTCATTTAATTCAGTTTCAATAGTTTCAGAATAAATTTATTAAATTATTTTACTTGATAAGCCTTTTCAATAATTAAGAAATTACTTTAAAATAAATTTTATCACTTATGATCCCTTCTTCTGTTTTTAAAGATTTATAGATGTTGCTAGTGAAGAATTCTTTAAAAATTATAATTTGAAATCAATGCATGAAAAAAAATAATTTAATATTATATAACGACTTAAAATGAGACCAATTTCTTCGATCTTATTTCGATTGAAAAGGTTAAATACTTTGTCCTTAAATCCGTGTGGCCAATTACACTCAGGTGGAGAGACATGCGAAATTCTATTGAAATGTTCGTGAAGAAAAACTTTGCACCAAATTTTATTTCTATAACTGGTTTTATTTTTGAATGACCCTGCTTATATACAAAAGTAAGTTCTTTTTTATAGGATTCATAAATATCTTTAAAATCTTGAGGTCGAATACTTTATTTCTGTAAACTTGGAAAAAAAAGGAAAAGCATCTTTTTTCAAAGAGAATGACTTTTTTACATCTTTAAAAAAGCTTGATTTATTCCTACGTTTGATTCTGACAAGTGGGGCAAACTTTGTTTCACGTCTTTATTTAGAAAAGTGCAAAATAAGATTGAAGATGGAGATGTTTTAAGGTACATCCTTTCAGATTTTTCAACATTTATAAGAAAAATAGTGAAAAAATAATTTTGAATGCAAAAATTGCAATAATCCAGATTGAACTAAAATCCTTTTTAAAATTGTTTTTTTATTTAACATTATTTTTCTATTTTTATTTATTATTTTCAAATTTATATTTTTTTATTTCAATTTCATAATGCTAAAAAAAAGAAAATCGTAATGGGAAAGATTTTATCGCCACTCAAAACAATATTATATTTATCTATTTAAAAGCTCTATTAAGAAAAAAGGGCCTCTTTATGCGCATGCCCATCAGTACGTATTGGAATAAAGAGAAATTTCAGAGATCAATGAAGACTGCGGGTAAGGAAAATTTGCTCAACTGACCTTATATTTTTTCAACTGAAGGTGAAAGCGTTGAAAACAGTGAAAATATAAATTGATGATTGATCTAGACATTATATGCAAATATTATTAAATTCATACTCTGATAAAAGTTGAGGTGCTACATTTGAGGTCCTATAGTGCCTTCCACCCCTTTATCTAAAGCTCGAATAAAACTCTTAAATAGTTGGTAATATAGAAAATTCAAAGGCGATAAATTTTGAACCATTTAAAAAATTGTTAATAATTTACGGAAAAAATAGTTTCCATTGATTTTTAAAATTTGCTTGGTGCTGCCTGAAAATTTTCTAAGAAACTGTGAAATTTCAAAAATCTTTTATGCAAATGGCATTTTCACTTTCAATAAAAGTAAAACATTCAAATTAAAAAAAGGTTTTTTTTTGTTATAGGATTTAACATCAATGATTTATTTAAATAAATATTATTTTTAAAAATGCATTGATTTGCTTGACAATCTATCGAATATTTTCTATTTGGACACATTTACGCAATAACAATTGATGTGATATTTGGAATATGTTAGGTTTCAATGAAAAGGTAATTTTTTTAAGCATGAACCTCGAGCAATGTCAATTAGTAAAAATGAACATCGAATGAATCAAATCTGTCGTCGGGATCCTTCCAATGTTACTTTACAAATTATTCAAATTAAGAAATATTCAAAAGAATTATAGTTTTTATAATTGGCACTTAAATAAGTTTGAGGTGGGTGCTTAGAAGATTTGGATTTATTGAATTGGACCAAATTGTAAATAAACATACGTAGTAGTTTAAAAAAGAATTCTTAATGTCAAATATCTACAAATAAAAATTACAACTTACAGTCTGTCATATAAAGGAAAAAAACTACTGCAAAAGACTGTTACCTAATATAACTAACTAGACAATCTCGCAACATAGTATAATATTCAAAATACCACCAAATCAATGCCAAATGGCAAAAGAGAGAGAGACTGAGAATCATTAAAATATAGTACTAGAAAATGCTTATTCTAAACCTTTTAATAAGTTTTTTTCATAAATCATAATAATGTCAGCATTGGATGTCAAAATCCTTGTTCTTGGAT
Source organism: Argiope argentata (assembly GCA_026289955.1). Classification (NCBI taxonomy): domain Eukaryota; kingdom Metazoa; phylum Arthropoda; class Arachnida; order Araneae; family Araneidae; genus Argiope; species Argiope argentata. Next base: position 4,519,131 of record JAOUZG010027617.1, read on the forward strand.
TTTTAATAATCCGTTGAAAGAAAGAAAAAAAGAAAGAAAAATTTGAATGAAAGAAAGAAAAGCACGAAACATATTTCGAAAATATGAAAGTTAACTTGAATCGGTTACTACTATCTTCTCACTCATTCAATTTCTGTTGCTTTCCAAAAATTTGGTTTTTGATTTCGGTCTTTTAATATTTGTATAGATTATCTGTGAAGGATTTTACTCTCTCCCCCATTTTACTGCATGTATAACAACTTTTGCGTCTAGAAAACAGTTTTACTCTCTCCATATAATACAAGTTGTTTGAAGCGCAGAATCTGAGAAAAGAAAAGACGCGAGTGTGAAATATGAGAGACAATTACAACACTGATCTGTTAGTTACATGAGATTAAATTGCCGTGGCTGAAAGAAATAAAAAAGAAACGGTATTCATGTCCGAGGGATATTACTTCTTCTTCTGCCTGCCTAAGTAAAATTGCTCCAGTCTACTTTTCCGAAGAAAAAATTGTGTTTGAAATATAAAATTATTTTCGATTTTAATTATTTGAATGAGGAAAGGAGCAAGGCACTTCTTTTTCTCTCCCTCTCTCATACACATATCCTAGAGAGCCACTTTATCTTGCATATAAGGAGCCCACTTTCCATCGAGCAACCTCGTCAGTCTCAGCTCCTAATTTAGCTTTGAATAACATTAAAAAAATTATTAATAACTTTTATATCAAATAGGTTTCAGTGATTTTTAAAAATCTGTAATTATTTGCGATTTAAAAATTGTTTGCTGATATTTTAATTTAATTCTAAATATGTAGATGAGGTTTGTGAATAATGTATCTATTTTTTTCCACTTTCATTTCTTTAAATATATTAACATTTCTTAACTTCCTTAAGGATCTAATTTTACAGACAGAAATTTCTCTAAAACATGTTAAATTCATTATTCTCAATTTTTTAAATATTTTCTTCTTATCATATGCATTTAGGCATTTTTTACTTTATGTTATTGAGTAAATCACTAAACAGTTCGAGATTTTAATGAATTTCTACGTTTCAAATTCTCCGATTTTAAAAAATCAGATTTTTGAGTTTTCAAAATTTTATTTCTTTGATGATTCCAAAATAAAACTATCCAGAAAAAAAGGAAATAAAAAGAAATGTAGTTTTACCAGGGGATCTCGGAAAACAGTGTAATATTCTTCTACAATGATTTCATACAGCATAAATTGTTAGTATTCTTAACGTTCCTCGTTGCTGAAATATTCTATACTTTTACAAAGAACACAAGAGCAAGCAAAGATTTTTATTTTCTTTCTCGTCATTCCGGTATTTCTCTCAATCTTAAATATTTAATTTCTACAGTTTTTCTTCTCGTTAGTATAAAGTTGATTTTACAATTATCGACCAAAGTTAACACTAATTTAGTGCGGTTAGAAAATTTCTTTAAAATCATAGATAATGTATTACAAGAAAATTATATAAGTATGAGTGTTTATTTGTATTGAATAAATATTTATACCCAAAATAAATGTTTTCATCGAAATTTGTGAGTAATCGCTATAGTGAGCTATTGGAAATTTTGTAGATAGAATTGCGAATAGATGACTATAAGAGAAACAATTGACACTATCACTCTATGGAAAAGATATAAAAATTTAATTTTTTAAACGTTTTTCTGTTAACCACCACTGAAGGCAATATATATATTAACACATAGCAAATGTAAGCTCGAGAGCTAGGATATCAAATGACAAAAGTTCAGAAATTGTTGAAAATTAAGAGACCTTCGAGAAAATACTAGCTATTAAAACATATTAATAATTTTAATTTTTTGCATACATTTTAAACTTTCTTCTTACCAGATAATACTTGAGGGTATGATATATGGGAGTTCGGAATTTATAAAGCCACCATTATTTCTGGACATAGTTAGCGCAAAGTTTTTGTGAAGCTTCTGATAAGTGCTAGCTACCATTTGCACTTTTAGTCTCCTGGCATAAATATGAAATGAAACCCTTCAAAAAGAGATGTTACGATTTCTCAATGTAATTTGAAAATGCAAATATTAATGTCTGGAAACTTTCTACTTAGAGAAAATTACGTATTAAAAATACTTTAAACCAAACTTTTGTCAAAAGATAAAAACTTTATTGGCAGTTAGTCAGAATATTTGTAATAATTATGATTTAAAACTTTCTCTTTGTTTTTGTGATTGATTTATTTGTCTTTAAAATGATCTTATGCTAAGCTTCCTGGCATACTTCAAAAAATCCGGAATCAAGATTAACATCGTATTTTGAAAATGGGCAAAAAAGAATATAGTATTCGTTCAAAGAGTTTGAAAAAAGTTTCAGAATGCTAAGGATTTGTTTCAATGCATTAAGTCTGAAATATTTTCTAGTGAAGTATGAAATATTTTCTAGTGAAGTAAGAAATATTTTCTATTTTGAAACTAACAACAGTGGCAAGAATAGGAGTTTTTTTAAAACTTTATTTTAAGACAATCCGAGTACTTTAACACTTATGATAATAACAAAATCAAGTACATAAAAAACTATAACAAATGTTTTTAAAAAATGGAAATAATGGGACAGTTTGCAAAATCGCAGATAACCTATACTTCAATGATTTGTTGTCAAGTGAAATTGACAAAATATTTTTGATCCTTACTGAGTCCGAGTTCTCTATCGAACTCTATTAATCAATCTTCAATCATCCTGGGGAGAGGGGAATCAAAGGGGCACCAAATCCAAGCAAAGAAGATAGAAATATTAAAATAGCTTTTTAATTAAAAATATCAAAGTTTTTTTTTAACTTTTTTATTTCTGCCACTCGTTCTTTTCTAACAAATGATATCCTAAGTTTGGAGTGTGACAGGTGTGCGAGAAGGAATATATTTTGAGCCAGCAAACCATTTTAATTCACTACTGAAGAAT
>JAOUZG010027617.1:4522055-4547549 GCA_026289955.1 Argiope argentata
TTGGGAATCGTATGTTGAAGTAATGTTATGTACTTTTTTCCATTACAGACAATGCGAAATCAGAAGTTATACACCAATTTTTATTAAATAAATTTTATGAAAGAAGTTACGAATTCTTATTATTATGTTATAAATAAAGGAAGAATTATTGAAACAAAAGGTTATATACAAACAAACTGTTGTAATGATCTTTTTATTATATTTCGAGGTTGTACTAAATAGTTTGAAACGATTTTTTTATTTAGTTGAAGTCTTTCTAAAAACTGATTTTCTTTATATGCCTATTTATTTTAAAATGAGAAGAAGAATTTCAACGAGGGATGATCTTATTTTGAGTGCAAATCTTCAAAACAGATTAAAATTTCTAATAATATGACAGATTACTTTTTTTCCTTTTTATAGGCACAAAGTGAAGATTCTTTAAGTTTTGAATTTACCCAATTATTTTTGGAATACTGAGAACTTGCTGAAGAGTACAAAGCTAAATCGGTGGACAGAAACATAGGTACAAAATATTTTCTGTAATGGAAAATATTTTGATAGAAAAGAATGGATACTTTATAGAATTGAATTCTTAATTAAGAAATGCAGATAGAGTATTTATCTTCTGAGAATTTGCTCTGACTAGTAGCATTCAGTGTATAAATTCTTACCTGGAGAAGTGTGAAAAGCTTTCAAATATATTCTAAGAGTAGCATGGTGTTTAATTTTTTGAGTGGGCCTTTTCTGTTTGAACCATCGATCTTGCGGCTCTATTCTTCTATACTGATAGTCCATTAACTCCCGAGGTTGTGTTAGAAGTTGGCTTCATGAGAAATTTCATGTTAAAGAGCTACGTGAGATCAATTTCTTTTCTCCAAGGAAACGAATGGATCTTCTTTTATCGACTTATGATGCAGGATCTCGATGGAGGCTTTCTATAAAAAGGCATTCCTCTCTTTTGAATGCTGAACTAGTGCCGGTGGTCTCCCCGAAAGGTGTTATTTGGCTTCTCCCTCATAAAATTGTGGATTTTAAATAAGGTTGCGAATGTCTTCCATGGCATTAATTAACAATGGATACAAACAAAATATAAAATATAGATCTTTGGCGAGAATCTGCATTGTTACTGTATTTGCTGTATGTTTATGTATATATAGGTGTATTTTCCAAACAAATCTGTATATTATGGAAAATGTGAAATGGTTCCCAATACATTTTTGGAAATTTTTAAATATCATAAAAATATTCCATACTTAATAATTAGATAAAATATATCCTGTATAAACCTATTTAATTTTGATAAAATAAAATAAGAAAATAGAATTACAACATTGTAGTATTAACAGATAACAGAAAATAAAACAATTCCATGTTCAAGTTCCTTCCCCGTCTTCATATTCCTCATACGAATGAGACTTTTTTTTCATATTTAAATATCCCAGATTTGATATTTTTCCTGAAGTTTCGTAATTATTTAAAGTAAGGAATTTAAAAGTTGAAGTAAAAAGAGTTGATTAATAAGATTATCATAAGAAAAAAATAAAAACAAAGAAAATGAGGTATTCATTATTTTCCAAAAAATTATTTTCTCGTTGTACACATTTTTTTTCAAAGCCTTAATAAGATATCCAAAATCAGAACCATAATTTTATGTGTCATTTGAAAATCATTTTTAAAAGTTAGATCAGAAACTATTAAAAACTAAGCCAGAAGAAGCATTTAATAAAAGTTTATTTTCCTTTACATTTTTATATTTAAGAAACACCCTTTTTTTTAACTCGAAAAATATTTTGGAGATTTATATTTCTATCCAAGTAACATATGACTACTGCAAATAAAAGTATTTTCGTTCAAAATGCACACAAAAAAATCTGTCTTATTATTATCTTATTACTCAATATTTTTAACTAAAATCTGTGGTGTTTAAAATCTATTTCTGCAATAAAAGCAATTACAAAAAGAGCAAAATAGATAAAAAGAACAAAAAAGTTATGATTTAAGGACATCTATTCATGATCTCACATTATATACAATAATAATGAAAAAGGAAATTAAAATCCTATTTAAAACGAAAAAAAATGAGTTTTATTGATAAAATTCATATTAAAAATGTGTATAGAAACTTCAGTAGAAAATAATAAAATCATTGCATCCTTAATATTATTGTCGATTGAATTTTTTTCATAATTAGATGATCATTTTCTATCTAATACAAAATGAAATTAACAATAAATTGATTAATATTGCACGAATAAAAAAAGTTTTAACATTCATAAATTCGAATAATTAAAGTCCTAACTAAATATTAAATATATGATTGTTCTTATGGATCATTACATTAATTACATAATACCTCCTTACTATTGCTTTGAAATCGTTTACGATTAAAGTATGCTATAAACTATTAAAATCATATATGTTTGGTTCGGTATAAGAAATTTCAAAGCCCATTGCAACTAAAAGATCAACATTACAACTTTCGCATTCAAATCTTGAAACAAAGCGATTCTTTTTTTAATCATACATTAACAACTGCGAAAGAATACGGACAAGACTAGAAGATATAAAAAATGTATTTACAAGATATAGTTAAAATTAATTTTGAATTATTTGCTAATATTTAAAAAAAATCCAAAAAATGTATCGTTAGAAAGTTCTGTTTTGGATTTTTAAATTATGTAAATGAGGTCAGAAGTTTCTATAAGTTTTGATCAATTAAAAAATTAACGAAGCTTTATAGGTGCAGGTCGTGATTGCAAAATGTATGGTTGTATGTATGGTCAAATGTTATGTTTTCGCGCTAAAAAACCCGAATAAACAAATTTATTCTGTGCTTGGAAAATAAAGAAAAATCTATGAATAAAGAAAATGAAGTTCTCATGTTCAAATATAAATTGAGCTTATGTCTTTTCACCAAATGTACATTTCTATTTTCTGAATGAATGCCTAAATATTTATGTTACGGATGAATTGGGATGCAAATTAAATTTTTAGTATAAAAATAGGGAAATAAAGTTTCCATCATTTTTCTTTGTTGTTATTCCAAAATAAACTGAAGGAGCTAAACTTTAGACATCCATTTAAATTTGAATTTAGAATACTTTTTTTGTGTTTTGTTTCATTCGGTTCATAAAGTTAAAAGCAAGACGTAAAGACTAAATCTTCAAATTTTATATAATATTCCACAAGTCAGTACTTGAAACATACAAATGAATATTTCTTTGCATTGAAGTTATTCAAACAAATTGCATTCATTTCAATTTTTTTTTTTACAAATTAATAAGCACTCTGGCGAAGATTTTTTTTAAAAAAAGCAGGAACCATATCTGTAATTTTAAAATAAGGGCTTTTTAATTCTTTAAAAAAAAGGCCTATTTTCATTAAGAAAATGTTAAACACCATTGAAATTCGTTGTAATTTCAAATATTTTATCTCTTTTATTCCAAATAAAAAAAACATATCTAACTTGAATTTTATTTGATTTATTGATTGTCCTATTTAAATACATTCCCATTTACATGCAATCAAAGTGTAAATGCAGCTTCTACACGTATTACATTAAAAAGCTTAGTTCTCAGATGCAGTATCAGGATCTAAAGCTTTTTTTCTCATTGTTAGTGCTGGCAATTTTCTTAAAAGTATTGTTGATACCTTCATTCTAATTTTCAACTTCCTCTAATTCTATGCACATTTAAGCTAGAAAACATTGTATAATTTTATATTATATTCCTTCTTTTCTCCTGTATTTCTTGTTGAAAGTGCAGGTTCGTATAGATTGTACTTTTATTATAATCTCAACTCCATAAATAATTAAGTTGTAAAATAAAACTAATTTCTCATGGTGGCGGATTTTTGCAGAGGCGGTGGTGGCAGTCGTCTCGTGACTTGAGACCTAGGAGACCTATATTGTAATGCAAAATCGGTAGCAATATTTTCTTCGCAGGTTTGTTTAGAATTTTTAAATAGAAAAAAGGAAAAATTAATCATTTTTATTTATAAGAAATAACTTCCTTTGAAAAGGAAAGCCACTTTAAAACAGATTGCCACTAACGGTAAGAGCGTTAAATAAGTTCATATGTTATTTCTGTAAACAGATATCAATCTCTTGATTTCTTTCTTTGCTGAATATTTGATTTAAATTATATATTCGAAATATTACAAAATTTCTTTCTAGTACTGTAATAGATTTAATGGTGCTAATCTAAACCGATAATAATTTTTTGATTTTCATTCTTAAAAATTCCCAATATATATATGGATGTTAACATTGCTAGTATTACATTTAGAAATATAAAAAAAAGTTATTCCATTTTGAAGACAATATTTTCCAAATTATAAAAATTGTTGCACAATTAATTCATTTTACATTATCGCTTCGATATTGGAAGCCTTTTTCTGAAATCGAAATATTTATTGACTATCTTTAGATAGCGATTTTTTAAAACATTAATTATATTGTTTAAATTTACTATTTGCAACGAATCCCATTCGTCAAAAATTCATTCTTTTTAAAAAGAGAGACGTTTCTTCTCGATATATTTTTGAGACGGATTCATCAGTCTCACGACCTCGTCTTTTCTTTTTTACAACAGGTTTCTTGACATCTATCTCAGCTTCATTTGGCTGACAAAAATGAGTTATATTCGAGAGAGCAATGTTATATTTTGATTTCAGACGCTTTTGACATTTGTTTTATCAGAAGTCGGCGCTATTGTCGGTTTAGGGAAATGTTTTTCATAAATATTTTAAAATTATAACAGATATGAATATAATTATTTCGAATTCCGACATTTAAATATGTAATCTTTGCACATATAAACTGTTGTAAAAAAGCTGCTATGGTACATTTTTTAAACGGTGGGTTAATAAAATATTAACTTTTTTTTTCAGAAATTTATTTTAATATTTTGAGCAAAGGTTGAAAGCCCATTTTTCAAAAGTTTTCAAATCTCAAACTCATTATCAGTTAGAATTGCATTAAAGTTTATTAAACAACAAGCGGGAGCAACATCTATGCACAATCCGCAACAGAATGTAATACATATTTTTAAACAACGATTGAGAAAACTCATCTCAACTTTTCAATCGGTTAAAGGGTCATTGATCTAACGACTTTGTCTCACTAATTAGTTTTATTTCAGCTGCTAATAAACTCATATGGTCAATCATCTGATTATAATATCGGCCATATGGTTGTCAAAGGATCAATCATCGAGGAGAGGAGGGGACACACTATCTGTAACCAAGAGTGTGTCTAGGTCACTTTAAACACATTCTTGGTAAAATACCTAGAATCTGACTCTCTAAGATATTTTATTTCTTGAATACACTCCATTACCGTACATTTTCTCCAAAAAGTCTTGTTTCTTCCGAAGCATCCCTCTATAATTTGATGTGCATTCATTGCACAGGGTGGTTATAATGAACGCTCCACAATTAAGATTCTTTTTCTAAAAAAACAACCCCTGGTCAGAATGACTTAAAACTGGAAATTAATATACTAGAAGAAGGTGGGAAACGGTATGTAATAAAACGAAGTTCCAAAGTGTATCGATATATGACGCTGTAAGCGATATAACGGAAGCGTATTCGGCTTCAAGAGACATTTTGAAAGGAAATACGGTGGCTTTGGTGCCAGCTCAGATGCCGTCATCGCCATCTGACCGCAATCCAAAATTCATCAAGAGCCATCCCAAAATAACCTTAATGCTGCTTTAAAAACGGGACGTTAATATAACTAAACTAAATTAAACTAAACTAAAACGACGGCTTTGGTGTGAGTTGCACATGAAATCAACTGTTCTATTGAATGCAAATAATTGTTTATTTTTTCTTTTTCTTCTTCTTCTAATTTTTATGAAAAAAATTACTCCCAAGTCATTTAATAGTTGAGGCACTGTTAGAGGAAAGTTCATCCACCATAGCAACATCGTACCATATTGGATGAGAAAAATCTGTTTTAAATTGTTCTTAGGCCAAAAATCGCAAAAAAGCATCAATAAAAACGCCTTTTAATTATCCTTAGACATGCACAAGACATGCTCAATAAGCGGTCCCCCATTTTCTGCGTCAAGTTGAAATCTATAAACAGCACATTCTGCAACAGATTGGGGTGTCTTAGGAATCATGTAGTGAATTTGTTGAGAAGTCCATGCCTTCGATTCAGCTAAATTTATAATCGGACTACTGAACACAACATTTTTAAGATAATCTCTCCAGCCTGAAATCATATGGATTGGAATCGAGGGACTTTGAAAGCCAGGCTTCTGGAAAATGACGATCGATTATTCTATAATTACCGAAATTTTCCTGAGCAGTTGCATCATTGGCTTTGCAAAATGCAGAAGAGTGCCATCTTCAACGAAAAAGATTCTATCCTCACATGCACGCTGCTGAAGTATTGGAATGACCTGTTTGAGCAAAAGTCTCTCATAGCATTTCCCACTACAATTAACAACCTCTTCGGAATAAAATAACACTACAATTAACAATGCCGTCAACCCCATCGCACAATTACCTTTGCAGAATGAAGCCATACTGGCTGTCCGTATCTTACAGTTTTATGTGTCGGCAGAAATAGGTTCATTAGCCAGAAAAATATTCCATGGTCGGTCACTGTCCATTACCAGGAAGAAATTCCAGAGCAGAAGTGTGTCTCATTGGACACACTTGCACATGGGCAATATTGTGGGGATAGTACTGCAAAATATTGCGTATAACTTCATGCAATGAGTCGTAGGCTTGTTTAAAGATCCGGTTAGTACTCGTGCTCAGCACATTTGCGCAACACTTCTGGTCCTTGCCGTAATGCTGTGGCCACATTGTCAATAGTTATCCTCCAAGTACAAGATTTCACCTTAAAAGAAACCGTTTCTTCAAATTTCTTAATTATTTTCTTCAGATCCTTGAAAGAAATTGGATGACGTCCTTTTTTCATTACATTAAAGGACCGGCATTTCTTTAAAACTACTAGAATGTAATCGCCGTTCTTGTAAAAGATCTTCACAAGCAGAGTGCGATTCTTCATTGAGAGATGCAGGACAAGATGCTGAAAAGCAACATGAGGAGAACGCCACGCACCCCACACTTTTTTATAAAAAATGCATAATATTTTGCAAATGAATGTCTTTTTAATTTCCAGAGTATGGCACTTACAGAGCCATTTATTTATACAATTTGGAAGTTTTTTTTTCTTAGGCCATACTTTTTTCCATTCTTCAAGTATATTCATTTAAAATTTGAAGTCTTTCTGACCAGTGGTCCTTCCCCCCCTTTCTTACAGCATTTTGAAAGTAAGACTTTTTTTGTAATCAATAGGTATTACAGATTTTCCTTTTTTCTAGTGAATTCAGGGAAGCTTCGGTTCTGCAGGGCCGACATTAGATGGTTAGCTGTATACTTACTAACCATCTAATGTCGGCCCTGCAGAACCGAAGAACCTCAGAAGATATCGAAAATTTTATCTTTACAGTTTCATAATGATGCTTTTTAAAGGTCGAGAATTTTGATCTGGTAAATTTACAGACATTATGGTAATAATAATAATTTTTTTTGTCAGACACAATTTGTAAAATTTAACGTACTAGTGCCAAAATCTGTAAATGTTTTCTATCCTATTTTAATCTAACCAAGAGGATTTTTGAAAAGTATGTAAAGATGGTAAAGCAACACATGTTTTTATCTTTGTTGCTTATAATATTTATATTCTGATTAGCTTTCTTATGTGGTACCTTAATCTGGAGCAAAAGGGAATCAGCGTATGTTTACTGGTACTGAGATGTTTCTAATGACTTATGCCATTTTAATTCGAATAGTAGTATAGAAGACTTCCTCTAGCCTTATCATTTCTAGGGCGGAGTAAGGAAGTGAGTTGTTTTCGGAAATTAGCCGAAGACTTGAGTTCTTTTGTCTCTTTCTAAGGCCCGTTCGGGTAATCAGTCTTTCAAAGGATTAATATGTTATTACTTAGAGATTCAGATTATCCTCTATCATGTAAATCGAAATAAATCTTAATTGACGAAGGAGAAATCGAACGATTCGCGAATTCTATAAGGTTAAAAAAATATCTTCATAAAATCAGACAACAAAGCTCACGATCGAATTTTCTCTTATTTTAGTATTCATACAGTATTATTAATTAGGAAAAAACTTGAGTCAACTAAATATGTGATGTTTTTATATCGGGGTATCGGTATTTTAAAAAAAGTGGCTTGTCTTGCATTGCCTATTTGTAGAAATTTGTGGTCATGTCTTTATAGCAAATAATAGGAAATTGCTATTAATTCATTACCTGAATGGAAGTTTAGTCAAACAGTATTTTGAGCCCTTTAAGAAAATGAAAACTTTTGAAATCAGTCTGTTTAGCATATTGCTACTTTCAAGGCCTTGAATCAATTGCTATTTTGCAACTTTTAAGATTATGTTCAATCTTTTAAATTGGAAATAAGCAATATTTCAGTGAAATTTATGACACTCCTCTGTAAAAATATCTTATAAAGAAAATTTCAAATTTGTAGGAAAATTAAAAAAAAGTGTTATATCTGTTAAACAGGGTATTTCTTTGCAAAGGCGAGATAATATAAGAGAATGGAAAGTTGTCCTTTTAATAAATATTTTGCATTTTCGTTTTTTTAATTTGTTGAGAAAAAATTCCTTTATTGGCTGGAATAGCAAAAAGCACCTTAAATTTTTTTGAAATGAAGCTTATTTTGTATTTATTTTAAATCGAATAATTTTATATTCAATTGTCTGTAAAAATGGTTTTATGTCTACAAAAATAAAATAGAAAGAAGATTTTTCTACTAATATAGCTAATGGCATTAATAAAAAAAGAAAGATAACTTCCGTTAATACTTAATTAAAGATAAAGCAATAAAAAGTTAGGTTTTATCAAGAATTTATTAAAATAGTTAAAAATTAACCAACTATTTTTTTTAAAAAAAACAGTTAGTAATTATTCTGATATAAGTTTCTAATGCTCTTCTACCGCCCGAGTCACATTGAATGCTCACTTCCGTAAGTCATTTAAAAGTACTTTTTTTTTTCATTCACCCCCTCTACCCTGACCCCATTTTTTTTCAAAGAGGATAAATGTTTCAGGACAGGTTTTTTCATTGCGTTTATTATATAGTTCCATACATCGATGAAATCTATTTTAATAAGTCTCTTCTTGAGCTGTGTCATCATTTCTTCCGAGAAAACAGTCGATCTTGGATTAGATACTAGACAGATTGAGCATTAGATCCCCTAGTGGTGCGTGTGATCCACACTAGTTATTAAAATACATTTCATTTCACTTGTCCTTTCCACATAAAGCGACGTGAGCATCTTGTGTGTGTGTATTAGAAAGAAAAAAAGCAAGTTTCTTGTTCATTTTCTCTGTGGAGAGAATTGGGGTCAAAAGTCTTCATGTGTATATCAAATATTTAATGACTCCATTTTTTCTGGACGCAGACATATGAAAGATAAAATCACAACATTAGTTTTAGAAGTTTCAGGAGTGCCGTAACAATTCCAAATCAGCAGGGTCTTCTATACCTACCTTAGCCAAGATCTTTCACTTTTACCTGTTTGGAGGCTTGGCCGGCGAATGGCAGCAGCAGCAAGACAAGAAAGCACATTTTCTTTAAAAACTCACACTTATTTGCTCCTGATATAAATTCTTTCATATTTTATATAATTTAATTTAGTTATGTTTGAGTTAATTTTAATTATATGTCATTTAATTTTTGTATAATGTGATTACTACACTTGATTTTACTCTTTTATTCAGAGTCTCCTTTCCAGAGGATCTTAATATGAAATAATGACAATTGAGAAAATTGAAATAAAAATATCAAACTTTTGTGTTAAAAGAATCTAAAGTCCGCTTCCTTATTAATGTACTTACTCTAAAAGATTTTTTGACGCCATTCATATTCTTTCTCTCATAGTCTTGACTCTTTCGTGTGTAATTTAATATCTAAGTGAAATTTTGTATATTACTTTCTTCTTTTAATCTTAGTTTTAGTTTCTTTTGTTGACTGGACTTCATCAACTCTTCTGTGCTTTTGAAATGCTAATCTTCTACAATTGAAAAAAAAATCGGAAAAAATTCGTAAATAGTTTTCCATTTTGTTAAAAAATTTCAAAATGATAGATTTTATTCCTGTGATTTCCGAAGGTTGGCAATATAGAGTTGAAATAGTGATAGAGGGACTGCAACCCTAATTTGATGTGGAACAAGATAAAATCACGTGTCTTCGGGAAGGAGTTTATATTCGCTGTGACCGCATTCTTTATTTTATTTCATTGACAGATTATTTCTCGCTTTTAACTGATAAATTTTAAAGCTTATTTAAGCCACGATTAATAAGCTGTGCAATTGGATGCAAAGAAAAATCTTCTAAGGATATCCCTGTATCATTTCACAGCTATGCACAATAAACATATTCTAACTATATTCATTTTAAGTCAGTTTAAAATTTCTCAACTTGGATCAGTCAATGATTTTGATATTATAACTGAATAATATTTCATAGCTTGTTTTAGTTTTTGTATTTAATTTAGTTAATTTGTTATTAAGCTTCATTTAAACTGATATGACTGCATTATATTTTGCTGCTCGCTTTATTTTAATTCCGAATGTGTTGCACGCGCTTGGCTGTAAGCTTGGCATGATTTTTCCCCGCCAAAACAAGTGTATAAATAAACATTATTGACCGATTAATAATTGTGTATTTATTTTAATGCAAATGAATTTCCTTATTATTTTCAATAGGTTGTTCCTCTTTTACCATAAATATTCAAATCGTATTATACCAAGAAAGATATTAACCCTTTGCACTCAATGGTGCCTCTTCGGCAGCATTCAAGACGGTGCATCATTTTGACGTTTTATTTATTTATTTTTCAATTTTGATTATTGAAAATACCTACAGAATGGTAAAAAGACAGAGAAATTCAATTTTAAACACACACACACATTTGCAGTGATAAACAAGCCCTTGTATATTGAATAATTATGCATCAAATTACTTTTCAAAGTGCAAAGGGTTAAATCATCATTGTGAATGAAAAAAAGAAACTAAAACATATGTTTGATAGAAAATTTTACATAGTAATAATTCATATATGTAGTAGTAATAATTGTATATTTTTTTAAATTTTAATTAAGACCTAAAAAGAAATTAGTAGATACTCTAAAGATAAGAAACTATTCAAGAAAGAAATGCTACCTTTGCAGATAAAACTTTTGCATGAATGAAAGTATTTATTAGCAATTTGTAGAGTATACCTACCATAAATTCTCCGTTTTTGTATTTATATATTCTTTTATTTTAGTATTTTAATAATTAATTGGTATTAATTTAATATTTATTCTTTTATTTTAAATTCAACACATTTAAGATTCCAAAAAGGATTTACTTTTGTTTCTGTGGTAATTAGAAGCAATATTACCGGCAAAATTATAAATCAGAAGCAAAATATTTAAAACTGATATTAACAAGGGCACGAGGTGACAAATTGAGTTCGGGATGAGATTTTGTATAATGGTTACGCTTAGAGCGTTCATTCATGAAAATATTAAGGCCCAATAGCTAACTTTGAAACTTTCAAAATAGCTTATGTATTAATAATGCGTTACCGCGAACGAGCGATCGAGTAGTATAGTTAGGTCTCTGGTGTAGCATGTACGAATTTCGGGTTCGATCACGGATTGGCATTTTTTTTTCTTTCTAAATTATTTCAAAATAATTTAACAGTTTTAACTAATATCTTTTTCATTTTTTATGCAAAAATAAATATTTTTTCTCCTAATTTTTGGATTATAATTTAAATTTTAGAAAAAAAAATATAAATATGAATGCATTTTATTATAATGAAAATATTCAGAAGACGAAAAAAAAAAAACAGGTTACTTTTATAATCTGTTTTTATAAAAATTTTCTTTTTTATCTGATTGAGATAATGATAGAAGTATTTGAATATGTAATGTAAAATTAAAAAATGTTTTTAGGTAAACAAAAGAAATAAATTGTTTGCTTAAAGAAGAAAAATAATCACTCTTAATTAAAATTTTTATAAAATAACAAAGAAAAAAACTAAACATGATTTAAATCAACAAACTCAGCTATTGATGTTATGGAAAAAAATTTTTTTTTTTCGAAATCAGTTAGTTTAGTTTTTGCTTAGTAGAATGATGATCTCAAAACAAGGAAAAAAACTTTAAAAAAGGAAATGAATATCGATCGAACTCAATGCCAGGAAGTAAAAGATTGCGCTACAGATTTTGAGTATGCCGAGATTTGTGATATGTTGCCAAAAAAGATATTCTTATCCTGAGATTCTCTCACGTGACTTATGTTGGGCATACTCGCTTCTATAAGAAACATACGACTAGCTCCCACCATTTATATATCAGCTCTATGTTTGACAATCAGTCCATCCCACTGTTTCCCTACCATTCTGTCTCCCGTTCCCGTTTCTGACAAGTTTTTGGCAGTTTAGAAAGTTTATTTTTAAGTTCATATATTTTTATTATATTATATTATATTGTTATCGCTTAAAATATAGTGTCAATTCACTTTCTTAGAAAAATATTTTAATTTATTTGCAAACATCGCATCTAAATAGTGATTTTAAATAATTACGCAGCCAGAGGTTAAGAAATTAAAATGGAGATTGTCCTTAATTGATATTTCCTGTTAAAGGAACGTGAATATTTTTAAATTAAGAATAGATTATATTACTCATTTTTTTGTTATATTATTTACTAAACTAGCCCGGGATGAAAATATTTCAATATAGGAGATTCATATGTTGGCACTCTTCAGGTCAATCAAATTTAGCGGACCATATAATTTGGATACAAGGAGACATATAACTCAGATGAATTCTTTTGAATTTTTAAATAAAATAATTAAAAGGGAAGCGAGATTTTGATATTTTTTCCCAATACCACGATGATCTTATTGCCCGAAACTGATTTTTACACTTTCTTTTCCAAAATTTTTTCCTATAAATTATTAATAATTTTTCAAGAATGATGTGACATTTTTGAGGCAAATAAATTAAATGATTTCAACTGCCTGAAATATTTTTACACAACTTCAATGAAAGTACTAAAGATAAATGAATCTTTTTAATGTACGGAAGCATAATTTCTAATGAATAAAAAATCAACATTTCTATTAATTGTTACGGAACTTGAAATTTAAAACCTTTCACATTGAACAAAGATTTGGGAAAATGCTAGATTTCTATAGTGCTCAAGTTATTAATGAGTTTACTTTTTATTTCGATCGCTAGATTTCCGTTTAATATATTTGAATCCTTTTGTTTCAAACTATTTTTTTCAAAAATAAATATCAGACGTTGATGACTATTTTGGTTGATCTCGATACGATCTGTTCTCGCATTAATTTAAAAGAACAGACATTTAATTAACTTCCATTTAATTTTTTCCCATGAAAAATATACTTGTACAAAGAAATATACTTTTTCTCATATTATAATATTTACAATAAAAAAGTTTTAGAATAAAAACTCATCCTGAAATAATTTTATCAGATACTTTCTGAGCAAATGTTTCGATTCACTAGAATATAAGTGAAGATCTTTAAACAGTATTGTAAAGACAATTAACGAAAATAATTATTGAAAACTATATAATATTACAAGCGGGCGAGTGGCACGAACATGCGCCAAAGATGGCGTCGTTTGGCGAGGAGCCTCGCGCCAGCTTGATTGGTTTGGCGAAAGGGATAGTCTCGTAGTCGCTGGATTGCACGCGTTGTTTTGAGAAGTTTCACGAGTTTCGGGGCACGCGCTTCCTCGGTTATATAAGGAACGAGTAGCAGGAGTCAGTTAGTTAGTCGATACTTCCACGAGTTCCAGAAGTCCCTGACAGTTACCTAAAGCCATGGCTATTTTCTTCAATTTTTCCACCACGACAGGAGATAGCTTCTGATGGAAGCGGGCTCTCCTTTAACTGCGCAAGTCTTCAAGTCAGTTAGTTAGTTTTTCTCTCTCTCGGAAGAGAAGTATTTCGCTGGACTAGCGGATTTTCACTTGTTATTAGTGAGCTGTGTTTGCGTTTGCTGTTAACGTTGTGTTATTGAGCTCACTGTGATTTACTGTTTGTTGTGCTATACGATAGCTGTTTTGCAGACTGGTTTATTGTGCATAACCCTGTAAATACCTGTATATAGCTGTAAATAAATTTGTTTGTGCTGTCCTCTAATAAAGCCCATTAAATCCGAACCCGCTACGCTAAAGATGTAATAATACTAAAAGGTTAGAAAAATTAAATGAGTAAAAATTGGTTATCAGTCTATCATAAAAAATTGAAAAAAAATTATTAAATTTTAATTTTTACTAAATATCTCTCAAAATTTTTTTAAAAATGTTATTATACATTTTTTCAAACGAAAAAACAGTATTAAAAGTATAAAAGGCCTGAATTTGAGAAGCACAAACATTAGAAATGGGCCAGCAAAGTTGGAGGCCTTGATTGGCGGCATCTCAGCAGAAATAGGAGGAAAAAAATTCTACGCAGGATAGAAGTGAACCATATATTTTAATTTACAGACTTCAGAAGAAATAATTGCAAACTAACCATTTTAAACAACGAAGAATATTATAGATATTAATATTAGAGAATAAATATTAGATATAATGAAATATTAGAGATAATATTCATGCTCTATAAAGAAAATTCCTGATCACGCATTGTTAAAACAACCAGCCACTGGTAAAAAAACCCAGCTTTGAGGTTTTAGGTAAAGAATTTTTAAAAAACCGGGCTTACAAAGTAAATAATTTTAACATCCCTATTACTGAAGGAAAAAAAAAATGTTGCTGTAAACAAAAAAAAGTTATACTCTGTTAATAAATTTTATATCAATAAAATTTAGATTCATAACTTACAGTACCAATACTTATTTTAACAAGCTACGCATTATGTTTCCAAAATATTTAAATATGTCTCGATTTTATTGAAAAGAAAAACTACAAATGGATTTTTTTTAAAAACCAATAACAAAGTAATGAATTCTTTTTTTAAAAAACGGAATTAGTTCAATAGAAAATACTTTCAAAATCATTTTACTAGTATTCTTTTAGACAAATTACAAGAAATCATAATTTTTTGTTCCTAATAACGAAAGAAATCATAAGTAACTGCTTCTAATAACGAAAAAAATCTTAATTAATTGTTTCTAATAACGAAAGAATTTTGGTTAACAGTTTCTTTCGACGAAACAATTCATTATACCAATAACTTACTTAAAAAATCTGAACTCCTACTGCATTCACAGTAATTTTATTTACAGCAGAGAAAATATCTTTCCAGAAATAAAAGGCAGCCCACAGGGAACTAATTTTT
Source organism: Argiope argentata (assembly GCA_026289955.1). NCBI lineage: Eukaryota > Metazoa > Arthropoda > Arachnida > Araneae > Araneidae > Argiope > Argiope argentata. Next base: position 4,537,405 of record JAOUZG010027617.1, read on the forward strand.
TTCTCTTTCCTGGAAAAACCTACTTCCTTGAAAGAACGTGTGTTTTTAAAATCAACTTAGCCTTCAGACATATTGATGGCCTAATTATTTTTAACCAACAGGATATCAACGATCTTACTGAAAGAATTTATTCAGATGAGATAAAGTTTATCCATCGCCACCACCCTACAGTATTTTTAGAACTAATTAGAGAATGACAAATTATTATAAAAATTAATATTAATGACGAAAGAAACGATTCCAAATTTAGCGTTAACTCTTTGAGGGACATTATAATAAAAAAATTATCCACCTAAAAAGGTGCATAGAGGAAGCTACATACACTGAAAAACTTCCCTTGCTTTTAATTTTCTCACAAGGGGATGAACGAATATTTCCCACTGTCCCTCAAGGGACCTAAGCATTCCCAGCAACCATCTGATGCTAGCAACCATTTTCTTATATACTGGGAGCATGAAACTTGTTTTATTGCTCATTTTCTTTAAATTAAACAAACTGGAGCAAGGGAAACTATGATAATATATAATGCGACTGAAAAAAAAAACTCGGACAAAGTAATAGCATCATAGAATAGAAGTTAACTAATTTTTTTTGAAGTTGTGTATATTTCTTTTTTATTTGTCACATCAATTATAAAATATTTTATAATATATCTCTAAATTTACATACTTTTTTACAATGTCAAGCAAAAGATATGCTATACTAGATTTGTTTAAGCAACTAGTGAACTCGTTTGTTTGTTTAATATGCCTACTGAAAAATTGTCTGATGCAATCTGTCACTTCAAAGAGTTTGACAATGATGTTGGAATGGATGAAAGAATACGGTGAACACTTTCAAGGGCCGTAAGGTTATTAAAAAGCGATTTCGACCAAATCGGCGAATTTCCTATAGAAAGATTGTTTTTGAGGAATAAGTGGTTGATTATTACGACAATGGTAAAATTTTAGACTGAAGCCTTACCAATTACAGCTTTAAATGGAAGTAAACGAACTCTTGCGGCTCCAAAGATACCGAAAACTTCTGAAGCGGGTCGCAAGTCAGCCCTGGGAAAGATTCCTCTTCGCTCATGAAGAGCTCTTTAGCGTCTGACAAGTTCCTGATTCCCAAAACTATAGAATTTATCTGTAGACGTTCCTAGTTCTCGGCAGTTGCTGAACATAGACGGAATTTAAAGTCGGTTAAGATCTGGATGGAATTTGCGAAAGCTATAAAACACCTCAGATTATTTTTTTTTTTGGATGAGGGCTATAAAAAAATTCAAAAAGTGTAAAAGAGGAGCCTTCTACAAGCTATTGTATTCCCATGTACCGAAATGCACCTCGGCAAAGTAAATTAGACCTTTCAATAAGACTCCACATCAGCTCACAAGTCCAAACAGACGCATGAGGGGTGCAAGACGCATTTTCCGGACTTGATATCATTTCTAAAGTGTGCACAATATTCGCCGAATCTAAGTATTAAGAATTACAATGCGTGGTCCCTTTTGGAGTCTAGGGCTTGCACAAAAATCCACAAAATTTTTGACTTTCTGAAACTATCGAATTGGTGAGAATTAGAGGAATTAAAGGCAGAAGAGTTGCGGCTCATTGCTGAAAATTTCAATAAGCGGTTGCGACTCAGGCGGCCAATTTGAAACCAATTAAATTGATTTATTAGTGTAATCTTATCATTTCTTATATTTTATTTATTTATTTATTTTTAATAAGGTTATGTTAAAAATTGTTTGTCTGTTATTTTTTTGCCCCACTCTGTAATAGAACAATTTTTCCTGTAATTAACACTCAAATATGACAAGTTGATATAGTATCTTAATGGAGGTCATCTCCTTTTAATAATGCAGAAAATATTGTCCTTATATTATAAAATCATCCCTCTAAAATTTTTCGTATCGATAATTTTTCGTCACTAGATAAGTTTGTAATTACTGAGTTCCGATAAAGGAACTAAACTGAAAAGGTCATGAATTCAGCGGAATGTAATACTTGAAATCACAGCCCCTTCTCCGTATCTACAACACGAGACAGTATAAACTTTCACATTAATACATTCAGAAAGTGACATATGTTATACTCAATAAAGACAAATTTTCAAAAGCAGCAGGAAATCTCTAATTGAAATGGACGTTGGGATATTTGGAGAAAACTAAGCAAATTTTTTTAAAGGTTTAAAAAAAAGAATGAAAAATTAACACCTTAACTTTACATGATTACATGAGCTGAGAAATTAGATATAATATAAATATATTTATATTAAATAAATGCCGTTTGAATACAGATTTGTTTTTATTTTGCACACACACACACACACACACACACACACACACACACACACACACACACACACACACACACACACACACACACACACACACACACACACACACACACACACATATATATATATATATATATGTATGTATATATAATCTTATCTGTAGCATTCAATTTATCAAATTAAGAGTACTTACAATACAATACAATACAATACATCAATTATAAACGCTGGTAACAGTCAAAAAGAAAATTGGATTTTCAGTATTTAGTAAAAGAGTAATTTACTAAATGAATCTTTAAGACATTCATTCACTTCCACCCAAGTTATATAATGTCTTAGATTCAGTGTATATATCGTCATTTTATAGGACTAGTTAAGGACAATTTGCAGAAAATTTATTAAAAAAGTTGCACGTATACATTAATCTAAATTAATAACATTCAATGAAAACAGAAAGCAACACATCCACAAATTTGTGTGCTGCCCTCTATTGGCCAACAAACCTTTGAAAAGTGACGTGACAATTTTATCTCACATTTTTCAACTTTAGTAATTAATAAGGAAATTAAATTTCTGAAGAATGAAGTTGTTTTAAATATATTTCTTGAATTTTAAATATTTCTTTAGAAGCAAATTTTTATTTAAAAGGCAACTGTTTTCAATAAAAATAAGAAGGAATTTCGAGGTATGAAGACTATTATTTTTAAGACATTCCAAATAACTTTCATTATTGCAGAAGTTTTAAAATATATATACAAAAAATATCCAAATACATGTTAAAATACTTTTTTGGAGGAAATAAAACACTTATATTTTTTTAAAAAAATTCTTTAAAATGATGAGACAAATCTGTTCCATTGCCCTTCAAAATGTTTTAGTGGGTATATTTTTTAGAACTAATATTTCGCACAAAATCCACAAAAACCTCACTTTAAATCAACTTTTAAGAATTAATAAAATATGAAATAAAAAAAGACTGAGTTAAAATTCAGATCAAGCTCTTTATGATTAAACTCACTATCAACAACAAATTTAATTTTAAATTTGGGCAAGGCCATCCTAGTCAACAATGTTTGAATTGAACCTCAAAAATGCGTCTTTTGTCAAGAATTTAATGATTCCAAATATTTAAATGACACTTATTGTTATTATTCCTGACATCTTTTATTGAAAGCCATCTTTGTTTACAACTAATATTTTCCCTTCATAATTGCATTATTCTCTTTTTAATTTACAATTCAATCGTTATCTTCATAGCATCCAGTGCTTCTTATCCCTTAACTCATGCGGCAAAAGTAGCGTCACTTGATATATATTTCAAAGACATCTGTTTCTTCATTTTTCATTTGTGTTTAGGCTTGTTACAATGTGCTCTTTCTTTTGTATTTATATTATTATTTTATTTTGTATCGCCTTTTTGCACCTTACATGTTATCTCGCTTTTCCATCTCTGTAGAAATGATCTGTTGTATCATTTGGAGTGAAGACAGTATCATTTTACTTATTTGTGCAATATAATCTTTTTAAAAAAGAAAGCTATAATTTCTTTATAGAGATCCGCATTGATTTCATCCCCCAATTAGCAAATCAATACATTATTTGTAATTATCAGACTCTATTTTCACTTTTAATATTGATTTGCACTCGCATGCGTGATCATACATATCCTTACAAAAAACATGGTAAAGGTCATCAGACTCAGATCAATTCATATAGTTATTTAAACTGATTAAATCTCGCACTTTCTATTTCCAGTTTTGAAATTTCCCCTTTAAATGATCACATTTATTTTTAAAACTATTATAAAATATCGGTTAAAAATTTTATTAAAATATTTTTTTTAAAAAAAAATTTAAATTGAATAAAAACTTGTTCACAAAAAAACGCAATACCCTAAATTTCAGCGTATCCCATCGCCATCTAGTGGCAAGCAGGTGAAATAGACGAAGGGATTAAATATATGTGTAAAAACAAAATATTCAAATGGGGAGGGGGTGATATTTTAGACAATATTCTCACATTATCTTCAAAATGTTTGTTTTTATAAGGCAAGATTGTTATTAACTTTTATTTTTATATGTCGAAGCGGATTAAGGTATTGGGGCATCTCTGAAAACATCAATGATCAATGAGTAGTGATAGATAATTTAAAAATATTCTTCATTTTAACTATATTCTTATTGTCCTTGAAAATTCCTTGTATATTACTAATTATACTAATATATAAATTCTAAATTAATTATACAAATATATAAATTCAAAATTATACTAAATTATATTGATAAAATAATTTTGCCTTACCAAAAGTATTTTTTCTTTGAATAAATAAATATCGTTATTTGCAGTTAATCATAAAATCGAAAAAAAAAAAAAACGATGGATAATTTCGTATTAAATGTTGATTGGCGATTAAGAAATCATCTCATCTGAGTCAGTAAAAAATATCGATTCTTGGGATGAATTTTAAAAAATTCCTTGGTATTTAATGCCAACAGCGCTCGTATTATGCGATATACCATCATTTTCGGTTGACTTTATTTTTTATTGAAAAATTGAAAGATCATTCTTCAAAGACTGTTGTTGCTTTATCTCCAATAAAAAAACTTCGAAAATAATAATAAAAGGGAGAAAAGGAAAACTAGAAATGTATTTCGAGAGGTTAATAGTGTAAAAAAAATCATGAATGAAACGAAACAAGAAGTGCAAACACAATACTTTGTTTTAAATGAATAATTGTAGTTGATATGGAAAAGCAAATTTTGACTTCACTTATACGAATTTTAAGTGTCACTATTTCTTATAAAGAAAAGTCGTTTAAGCAGGGCTTGAAACCAGTATGCTAAATTATTTTTCCACGAGATGAATGTGATGATATGAATGATTTCTAACTTGAAGATGAAATGCTATGTAATTTAAATGCTACTTTTGAAATATATTCAAAATTTAAGCATTTTTTATTGAATTCAAAAGTATTTTAAATTCTTATAAGTATTCTTATTCTTCTGAAAAATTCCAAAATGAGATTCTACATTGATTTTATTTATTCAGTTGAAAAATTATTTATCTTTGTCGGAAAGGGTAAAAAGTTTTTAAAAGGTCTCAAACGCTGAAGATCCAGAGTAAATTTTTTGGATTCGAAGTAAGTATTCTAAGAATGTTACCTCCATTTTAATGATACTCTCATATATGCATTTAGTTTAAATGTTTTTAATGTAGGTAAGAAATAAGTTTTTTTTCTTGAGATATACCATTATATATAAAGCAATTGTTTGCCTTCGAATCGCAACCGGAAACAAATAAATTAGAGCATAATTAAAATCAGATTTTACTGATTAACAGGCATTCTCCTATAATTATTAAAACGCATATTTAAAAAGTAAGTACCGAAAAAGTATTTAAATAGTAATCGTACGTCAAAAAATATAGTAAATTACCCTGGTAATGGGCAGAAAAATAAAGAGCCCTTGAATAGCGAAAACAAATAAATCGAAATAACCGAGTCTATTGTAATGTGCGCCAATGTATATTTTCAAGGGACAAGAATTGAAGCCTTTTAAAATTGATTTTTCACTACTTGATAATTTAAAAAATTCACAATTATGTGAAAGATCCGATTCCTTCTGCTAAGTTTGTTTGGGATTTCGTGCAACCCTCCGGTTTTAATTTAACTAATTTGAAATTCAATTTTGAAATCTATCCACAAGAAGTTTCTTTTCTTTTTTTTTCATTGATAATCTCAACTAAAATCCTATATTATAATAGAAACAAGACCAGAATAAAAGAATAAAATCCAGAACCTAGAATAAAAAATTCATACAAAATAATTTTTCGTGTCTTTTTTGGATCGAAAGAATTTTATGATTAAAAAAAACATAGACAAAATGGATGATAGTAAAGGGCATATTTAATATTCACTTACATGCAATGCACAAATGAATGAAAACGAATGTTTTTATTTACTAGAAAAATATTTTTATTATTTTATTGTAATTTCATGTTTTAAATTCGGATTTCTTTTATTACTAGTTCCGCTTTAAATTTTATTGCAACTAATTCTTCAATAGTTCAACTATAAAGCAATTTTTAATTTTTCTATAAAGTTAGTTTCAGGAAAGACGCAACAATCTAGTGCAGAACAAGTATAATAACATTTTTGCGCAAATATTAAATGTAAGAATAAAGTACAAGAAAATGACTGCCACAAATATCTCAAAATGTAAGTTTAACTGTTGTAAAATTTCAACGAAGTCAAATTTTAATCGTAGATGATAATAGGAACATTTAAGGTGGTAAAAAAAAGACAGAAACTGGATTTCCAGTGATTGAGTTTTCATTATCGCTTATATTTTGTTGTTAGCTTTCGAGCGCATCAACTGATTGAATAGTTATTCTCTTATCATCACGAAAGAAAAACATATTTAAAAAACAAAAGTAAGAAAGGAATATATATATTTTAAATTACTGAATCACACCAAATAAACACGAATTCTGATCAAAATTATTGATCAGAATGGAATGAGAATCAATCAGACTTTGATTGAATCGAGAATGGAATGAGAATTAATCAAATTTTTCGGCGAGTGGTTGTAAAAAATGCTTAATCATCTAAGAGTCACTAGAAATAAATTCCTTTGAATCATTTCTTGGAATTGAAAAATACTTTTGAGAAAGTTAGGATAGATGACATTTTTTTTTAAATTGAAAGCATATCCCTGCGCATTCCAAAAAACATTATCACTCGCCACAAAGCTGTATCTTTTCATTTCTATTGAAGAATTAAAGTTTATTATAATCCATTTTATCTAGCATTATATTTTTAAAAAATTAATTTTTCGGAGAAGTAAATTCATGTATCGAAAGAAAAACCAAAAGGTTTGTAAAAATAATGATAGCAAACTAGGTTAAATATGAAATTTGTTGAGGTTATTTCATAATAAAAATAGATGAAATAATTAAAAAAAATATTTGTTAAATTATCGCCAAATTTAAAAAGGACTTCTAAGGATATTAAATTTAGCCATGGGCTTAATTTTTAAAATATGCATGAACTGCAAATAAAAAAATACTTTTAATTTCTCAAAAAAATGAAACATTATAATTTTTATACTTTTCAAGATCTTATGTTATATTATACAATCGCCCCGTTTGAACCAAGAGATTTCCCATCGATTTGGATAAATAAAAATTAATTTTATATTTTTAAAGGAATAAATAATGAATAACTAATACAAAAAATATAAACATGTGCAAAGAAATAAATTTACTGAAAGCAAAACAATAAAAAAACAGGAAAAATTAAATATTTATCTTAGATGATAAATCAAATTGTGCAGAGATGGACAATCTGCCAGCGAAAAATTCTTTGAGAAAATCCAAACTGAAAAAAGTTAAGTAGATTTACAAATTTAATTACACATATACACTATATAAAATAATTAGAAAAACTACAAAGTTTATTAAAAAGGAAAAAAAGAGAGATCTACTAGGGGATAAAACGGGAAAAGACGTGCTTATTCGCCCCCGCCGAAAACTGAATCGGTTGAGTTATTCTCAATATATTCGCTGGTACTGTCTACTAGAGTGGTTCTGCAAACATTAGTGATTGTTTTGTAACATTTCAGTATAGTCTCTTCCTCTAGTTCTGACCACATCTTAGCGAAGAGTCCATTGCGAAAAAGGAAATTAAACTAATGTAAATGACTTCATAACAAAAAACATGAAGAATTTCAGTCAAAGTTTATATTCTTTAATGATGAAATCCTCTATATTGTAAACCGAAATGCCTTTAAAAGAAGAAAATTCCTTACATTTTTAAGTTGAAGATTCTTTATATTTTTTGAAAAACTCTTCACATTTTTTTTGGCTGAGAATACTTTATATTTTGAAAAAAATAAATATTGACTTAAAATCTAAAGCTATTAAAAAAATAAATAATAAAATGAGAAATGATTGAGATGTGTGCAAAGATTTTTGAAAGTGTGTTAGAAAAATTAGTTATTCACTACTCTTAAATTTTCATACATTTCGTTTCCAGATATTTTAACCCTCCTTTCACCATGGATATATCGTCGGTTAACAATTTTATATTTAAAGAATGTTTTCATTTAAAAATTTCTACAAATGCATTTGAAAAGTAATCAATTCAGAAGCAAACCAAGTAATATTTTTCTAAGCATAATGTTTCAAGAGAAAATAAGAAACTTTGTGGTATCCATTAGTGCTAATATCACAATGGAACCAAACATTTTCCTGACACTTTTTGCGCACTTTTTTTTCCTTATGCGGAAGTAAACCAAATATCTTTCCAATATATCAATATTAAGACGCCGAATCGTTCTTGATCGAATAAAGATTAAGGAGAAGAATTTAGCATTCGAAAATATGTGTTAATTAAACTACATTTTGACAAACAAATTCCTTTTTTAACTATAGATTTTCATTTAAGAGCAGTCTTTAGATTTATTGCTTTTTTCTATACATTGAGGAATAAAACCATTTCTATATTAAAACCATGCTTTTCTCTTATCATTAACAACAGTGAAATTCTTCAATAATTTGAAATGAGAGTCAGAAAAAAAACATTCGATTTTTTAAATCAATTTTATGAAAACGACAAGGAACAAACTATTTGATATACCTAAATTTTGAATGATTTCATTTGAAAAAAAATATTACAAAACCTTGCTGAAAATTTCACAAATGATAAAAATTGACTATTATTATAAAATTGATAATATATAATAAAAATATTCCAAACAAATAATATTAAAATAAAAAGAATCTTACTTAAGAAAAAATGAATTTAATCAGGATAAATACTATATTTCCTTTTAGTATTAAGATTTTTCCATTTCAATTTTTCTACTTTGCAAAAGCTCAACTTGTTTAATTAAAAATGTTAAAATATTTCAAACTACGAATATTTCTTTTGGAAACATTGAAAAATACTTATCCAACCGTCATAAGAAATAAGCAAATGTGGCGTCTCAAGCTGCTATTCATTTTTCATAATGTAAATTCTTCATCCTTTCAATGAAGATTATGTCATATTTTTAAAATCTTTCTTGCAAAAATTCCATATAATTTTCCAAATTATTCCATACTTCTTTTATTTTTAAAAGAGACTGAAGATGCTTGAGGTAACTAATGTTTGAAAACAATTCCTAACACTAATTCGTATAAATTATATCACCTCCTAATCTACATCTGCTCTAGAAATATCTTCTGGTACTGGCAATGGTAATCAGAACTATCAGGATATAGAATTTAAGCTCTATTTTCCAAACAGCACAGCTAGTTCTTTCCCTGAAAAAAACTATAATTTTGGCACCCCCATTCAATGTTTCTTGATATTTAGATATAATGAAGGAGCATTTAATCAAGCTTACCTAATGAGTAGTCTTTAAATTTTTTAATTTCTCCCTATTTAAAACAACCCAATAAATGATACAAAAAAAAGATAACTGTCTTTAAATAACTTCTTCGCCTTGAGAGCCGTCTGTTTCCCGATATCTTTGGATCAGACTGATTGCCATTTCATCTGTAAAGGTTAAACTCTGGATTCAAGAATATAACCGGCTTTTTCTTGATCAAGCCCAGCCATCATCTAGATAATACATTTTCTTCTACTCTTCTTCTCGGAACTTATCAATGTAACTATGTTTTCATCAAGAGACAGCTATTTCTTAATGTTTTTCAGAGGAGTCCATGCAATTGCCAGTTATCATTGAGTTGTTTGTTTATATGTTTTCTGACTCAAAATTATGCCCTTCCGTCTCTCATATGAAGACATTGGCCAATTTATTTTAGCATATCGCTCTAGCTCTTAACAACAATCCTTACAATTTATGAGGAATGTTAGATAAATT
>JAOUZG010027617.1:4547949-4566415 GCA_026289955.1 Argiope argentata
ATATATATATATATATCTTGTTCAAATTTTCAATTGTTAATAAAATAAGTTTCATTCATACAATCAAGTTCAAGTAAAAAAATTTTTAACTTGCAGTTAATGACATTTGATGTTCAGTTTTTTCAAACATTAATTCAATAATTTTTATTAATTAATTAAAAACTAACTTTCTCGCCAAAAATTTTTTAATTTCCCCGCCTCCAAAAAAGTAACGAATTCAGTTTGTTTTTTCCTCTCACTAATGAGGTTAGGCTTAACATGTTTTCAGCCAATTATTTCAAACGATTCAGTTTGCTTTCATAATGTTCGATGCATTTAAAACTAAACATTGTTAATCATTCGATTTTTCCGATTTCTTTTGAAGTACTTTCGAATCAAAATAATGCAGAACAAAGAAATTTAGAAATTTCCAATCTGTATTGTTTTATCCCAACTTATGCAGAAAATTCAAGCATTTTCCGTTGTCACAATTGGCGTTGAAAATTCAATACTAATATATTTTTTTGATAAATTAATTATAGTAATTGTAACTGTTAGGCCTGGTTTCGCCTGGTTGGTAGGGGGTTGGATTCGCTTTCCTTGGGCTGCGAGTTTGAACCTGTGTGTGGTGGACGTTAAATTTATCGTGGTCACAAAGTTATGCGATTTAGAGTAATATCACTCCGGGTACTGGGTCAGAGGTGATCGTTCTTTGTTTCAGATCACATTACGATCTGTGAATGATTGATAGAATTAAATACATGAATGAAGTCAGCCCGTAAAAAGGGCTTGTTATGTATGTCAGCTAAAAGTTAATCTTTTGCTCTGGGGTGCTTGGGGGTCCAGAAGCTACTGCACATCTCTTTCTGTTGTAAAGCGGAATACGAGAACAACAATAGTGATTATTTAATAAAAAGCAACTAAAATAAAACTTTTCCGAACTTCTTACATTTTTCCTAATAATCTAAGTAGAATTGGTTTAAAAAAATTGTTTTTATATCACTTGTTAATGGCTATTTCTCAGATTCGAATTCATAATTACTTTACTCTGACAGTGACTAGAGTAGACAGGAATAAAAACTTCTATAGCGATCCCTCCTCATATTTGATCTCTAGAAAAGGGAGTGGGTGGGAACTGAAATTAAAGCACTAAAAACCTATTAAGAACACCAGGGCCTCATGATCTCAAGAGGCACCAACTCGAAATCACATAACCCGTTCTCCATGTTTGAAAAACAAATAAACGTATTAATAAAATCAATGCCATGTAGGATAATATTGAATTAAATTATAGTGAAATGAGAAGTAAATAAATAGTGAATAATTTCCTTATGAATAATAAAAACCTTTAAAATTTGTTATCCTTTTAATATCAGTTCAGTATTGTGAAGAGTGATGAAACATCTTAAAAAATGAAGCTTTGCTATATTTATGATTTTAAATTTCTCAGTCTTATAAAATTACTTGTTCCTAAGCATTTTCAGCTTTTCTTCTTGACCAATATTCGTGGATAAACTCTTGGGATAACATAATGAAAACTCTATTATTCTGTAATTCAAGGATATTAAATTCCTTTCCTTTCATTAATCAGCGGTGCTTCTGACGGCTTAAAGGACTTGCTTTATTAAAACTTAATTTCGGGCCTTCTGTTATTAAAAAAATGTCTTTCTCCCATTGAAGCGCTGACGGGAAGCAAATATTGAATGCCCTTCGACATTCACCACCAGGCGCCGCTGTGTTGGAATAAAACGGGTTGCTCGAGCCGCACTCGTCGATTTCTCCAAGATGGCGCAGCACCTTTTCCCTCCGATCGAAGAGGTATCGCGAAATGCCTGGATTTCTTCAATGGAACAGTACAAGGAGATGTACCGGAAATCTCTGGATGATCCCGATCGCTTTTGGGGCGACATTAGCAATGAGCTCTTCTGGAAGATGAAGAGCACATCCAAGAATCTCTGCAGTTATAATTTTAACAACAGTCAAGGAGGTATCTTCGTCAAGTGGTTCGTTGGGGCTCGAACTAACATCGCTTATAACGCTCTCGATAGGAATGTAGAAAAAGGGTATGGCAATAGAACGGCTTTTTTATGGTAAGCAACAGTTCTTTCCCCCACCTCTAATTGTCTTTTTTTTTCCCGAATAGAAAATCCCTTCCCTGGAAAAAGATTTAAAAAAAAAATCTCATAATATGTTATTTTCTACAGAATGAGAGAGAATTAAAAAGAGAAAAAAGTTCGGCAATTTTGATATAAAAAAATCATACAGATTTATGAATTCTTATTCGCTATTACTAAATATTTTAAAGCAAATTATATAGAATTATTATAATGATAATGATATTAAATATAAAATTAATTCATATTTTTGAATCCCTTATAAATAATATTTCTATTGGCTTATAGGAATTTTATAAAATTCATTAATTTTTTATTTATTTAAGCTATTTTCTATCTAACTATCTAAACTATGTTATTTTTACAATTAAATGTGAAAGGAAAATCCTCCTTTCTAAAATTGGATTGCGAGATTTACTATGAAAAATTACGAGCTCAATTCATTTTAATTTAATTTTGATTAATCTCTGTAATGCACAAACTTTGTGTTACAGAAACATAAAATTAAGTTTAGGAGAATCTTCTTTGTTTTTTCAGACCTTTTTTATAAGTAAAAAAGGTCTGAAATCATCGAATTGCCATAATTTATTAGCTACTATAACAATGAGTGAAATTCATCATAAGCAGAAGATATGCCAAACTTTAAAATTCGAATAAAATTTTATAATTTAAAAACATGTATTATTATAAATATTGGAAAGACAAAAATTATATCAACTTGAAGAATTAATGCTAAAATAAGAACATATCAAAAGTTGTAATTGGTTTCAGTTTATGAGAGATAATTGGAGTTATGAAGTCTTTTATTTTCGAACAATTCTATATTCCCAAGTCAGAAAATAGAATTTCTTTTCAATTTACTGCATGAGTTTGTATTCAGGTTCAATTTGTTGAAGATCCTGGCTGCCCTTATTAATTAAGAAGTCAAAGTATGTTATTGCTTCGTTAATTTATCTTATAAGCTAAGACGTTTTAGAGATTTTTACAACATAAAATATTTAACCACATTAAAAACTGTCTATTGTTATGGGAATTTTAAGGATTTAAAGAAGAAACAATTATTAAAAAGTCCGAATGGTTGTTGAAGAGTTACTTGTTACAAAGCGGGGGGGGGCTGCTCTTGGTGTAATCTTATTCGACTAATTACCGATAAAAACAAAATTTTTGGCTAATGCAATTTACGCATGCTCTGCTAATAAAAACTCTCCGACATATAAATAAAATGGGCCCACAAAATATCCACTCTTTCATGAGTTGATTTAAACACATCTAACTCAAGTGCTAAAAGTCTCGCTAATACCTTTTCATTAACATAATTTAGATGCAACGAAAAACCTGACTTAAGGAATGTGGAAGATGTATGGATTAGTGGAACGAAAAGAAATCCTTCATTATGCCTCAAATTTCTTTGTCGAATTCGTGATTTTATGACAATCAACAATTCAAACATAAAGAGATTCTCAGTTAGTGTTTGCAAATAAATTAAAATATTAAAACAAGCGCCTAGAGCAGGGAGGAATATATAGATGATATCCAAAAGCATAATCGTTTAAAAATACTACCAAAAAATTACCCCCAAATACATTTTTTACATCTCAACAAGGCTGCTCTAGATACTGAGAAGTCTTTAATTTTTTTTCCGATTTTATCAAAGACCTGATAGACGGAACCCCGAGTGTCCTCCCTCCGGTGCGGTGCGAGGAAATGACCTTGTCATCTGACCAAATGATATCGGAAAACAGTTTTTCACTTGCTTCAAAATTTAAAGTTAATAGAATTAATATCAAACGATTTCTTATTACGAGCATAACTGCAAACAAAATGATTCATGACAGAGAATTGACCTACCCAAAATTTGCGCCTCCAAATAAATATTCTAAAAACGCATTCGGACGGTGTACTGTAATATAGTCATTTTTTAAAATTCATAATAATCTGAGCATCTTTGTTTCCTCATTTTGTTTATTTTACATTAATTCCAAAGCATAAATTTATTTTTAAACAAATAGCTCAGAAAGATTAAATGATCTAAATGTCACTAGATTATATCATAATGAGTCCATAATTTGAAAGGAAAGAAAATTCGGAAGTAAAATAATTCAGCTCTTGACCTAATCCGGCCACGTTATCCAAATCAATGAAAGGATCGATATCCTCTTCTAAATGGCTGGAGCCTTCACCGCTTCTATTTCTCAGTTCAAGTTGGAAGTACTTTCATTCGGAATGAAAATTTTCGTTTAGAAATTGGAGCTCTTATTAAGTAAGCAAAAAATATGTAGAGTAGATTGATATCACGTTATTTTATATGAGCAAATTTTAAAAAAAAGTGGAACAATAAATTGTTCTTAGTTACGTGATGTCATGCTTTTATAGGTAATAAGAAATTTTATATTTCCAGGAAAAAAGAAAGAACGAAATAATTCCAAAAGAGAAAGAATCATATGAAATTTTTTTTAACGGTGTCTCTAATACAAAGCATTCGAAAAAACAAGTTTTTGGTTTTGTTTTTTTCCTTAAAATGATACAGAAAGTTACATTTTCAAATATTATCTGCCCATTGATATTTGATATCTACTATATATTATTCCCTATTTTGATTAATCGCAAAAAAGTATTTTTAATGCTTCTCCTGATGTATATTTCGATCCACGTTCATTTGAATAAACATTATTATTTGAATGTTTATCTATCTCTTTCAAAAAAGAAATATAACCTAATGGATAACTGTTTATAGAAATGTAGACCTCCTCGACGTATTTAAAAAATCCATAAAATTTAACTCAAAAATAAATTAACAGTTTTGGGGTAAACATTTTTATTACACATATATTTCTCATTTGTTTGGGGAGACACATTGTTATTAATAGTTTTGGGCGATCGTTATTATAAATATCATTAGTTTTCTTTCTTCATATATTTAAAACATCTATAACCACTCGTAGGAAATATATTTTTAATCAAATTAAATGAGTAATTAATTTCTGTAAGTATTAAAATAGTGTATTATCACCAAAATGTGAGGAAAAATTAATTACAATGTTCCATCTTTACGAACATGAACACATAAAAAATCGCAAGAAAAATGATTTCAAATAAATATGAGAGAAAAGAAATATTTTGTTTGTGTGCATGGCCATTTAAAGATGTTGCTATTTAAACAAACTCACTATTTTTTAGCTATTTATATTTGCTTTCAGTTTTTCATTTAGGCTTTGATTCCGATCGATTCAAAGGAATAAGTTTCGATTCCACTCTACTCAATTTTTTTTTCTGTCCAGTAAGAATAGCAAGTTGATTCTGTATCGATTTTGAAAATGAACAGCTGCTTCATTCTCGATACTCCTGCTCAGAAACTGACGCTGTTTTTTTCTGAATCTATCTTCAAACTTCTGGACAACGAAAATAATTTGTATCAAAGTTTATTGCATTGAGAGTTAATAATTTTTAATTCAGCTTTGCATTTAAGAAAAGAAAAATCAATTTAATTTAGAAATTGCATTTTTATGTTAGATTTTTTAAATCAAAGAATCATTATTTATATAGGATTGATATAAATAATTCTAATATTTTTTTTCTTTAGTTAAAAGTACGGGGCAAAACAACAACTAATCTGAATCAATGTGGGTAGGATTGCAAGGAATTAACTTTTTTTAAATTTTAATTTATCTTTAGGTCATAGTTAATTCAGATGTTTAATCTATGATAAATACTAAAAAATATAAAAGATTTTGAGGGTGAAAAATCCTTTACAATTAACGAATTAAATTATCGCAAAAGCAAGATCATAGGAATTCTGTCATTATTTCCATCTACCAAAGGTTCAAAGCAACATGATCATTGAGCTTGTAGCCACCCTACGTGCACGGTTGGTTGAAATTGTAGGCAGCACAGTAGGGTTTGGAGTCAAGATAAAATTATTAAAAAAAAACATTCTTGGAGCTTCAGTCTAGTTCCAAAATGAGTTCATTGTATTCATAGGCTGATTTTCAGCATTTGTCATATTGTTTGATGTTTTCATCTGTATAACATAATAATTATTTGTCTAGCTTTACTGCGTTTTGTCATCATAAAATTTTTGGTTGTACTCCCCTGCAAGTAATTGTTATCTTATAAGTTTTCAATTAAAAACTTGTTATCTACTTTGAAAAACTCTTCTCTTTTAGCATGACAGATTAGAATTATTTCAAAAAATTCTTGTATGATGATTTTAAAAATTACTATTTATAATAACTATAGAAGGAATTTGGTTAGCAAATAACTTCGAGAAACCCACACTCACTAAAGTATATTTCGAAAACAATAGATTCTTTTTCTTCTTTCAGAAGGATAATTTTAATTAAGTTTCTTTTTAGTTCATTATTTTAGCCTTTTACTCACAGATTTAACACAATTCTCTGATTAAAATACATTATAAAATCTATATATTATATTTCTTAATGATTCAATAATAATAAAAATTCTTTTTTCCATTTAGAAATGAATGAAATTTTGAATGAAAAATGAAAATTGAGAATGCAAACGTGCTGCTAAAATTTAGTATATAAAAAGTTTTTTTAAGTTTCTGCAAAAGAAAGCTGAAAACTTTCTAACAAAAATAGTTTTTATTTAAATCTCATTTTTAAGATTTTAGAATACTAGAATAATCTTTTATCCATAGCAGATATAACGCCATATACTACTTTTTTTAAAAATACTACTTTCGAAAAAAAATTCTGCTGAAGTTATTAAGAAAGAGACGAAATAATAAGTTATAAAATTTAATTTAAAATTAAAATAATAAAATATTTTAAAGAATCTTCTGACGTACAAAAATTATTTTTTATCCGAATTTAGATTTTCTTTTTTTTTACACTTAAATATTTCAATTATTTGTTTCTTTTATTATTTATTGAATTGTTGCAAATTTAGGTAAAGTTAGCTGATGTACATGGCATTATGTGGAGTTGGATATATTTTCATAACTGAATTAATTTTTATCCCTACAAATATTTTTATTATCTTATTACTATGGTTTTATTATGAAAATATGAGAAGTTTTGCGGATATTATATCTGCTTTTACTGAATAATCAAGAATTCCTTTTCATACGATGATCAATTCAAAGGATTTTCAAAGGTAGTGTTAATACTGCATTAAAAGGCGATTATATTTCGAATTAGAAGAGAAAATTACTCAAAAAAGAAATATTTTTTATCAAGAATTTCCAAATAGTGATTTTAAAAAAAACCCATCAGATTTTTATTTCATTACTATGATAAAAATCATTGTTATAAATTTATGTTTCAAAACATTTTGAAGCAGAGATTAAAATAAAAAACAATGATGCGGATATCACTGATATATTAAGAAAATATTTAAAATTTTAGAACGTCGTAAAAATTATATTTGTAAAATTATATGATTCGAAGTTATTTGGGGCTGTGAAGGCCACTGTGATGAGCAAGTTGCTAAGTCGTACTCTTGACCCTAGTTGGCGCTACTTCAAAACAAGAGAAGCTCCTTTCGGCTTAGAACTTGCTGATGCCTCGGCGAAGCTTATCCATGGCAAGTGCCACTAATAAAAACCCAACAACACAACAGGACTTCAAATCCAAATTTATATTAAATGTAGATTTCATTTATAAAGTTTCCCAAACTTTGAATTTGCTCCGAAGTGCAATTTTAGAATCTTAGAGAAAGAACTGACAGATCCTTTTAACGAGACTAGTCCTGGATATCTTCAAGTATTAGAAAATCCCATCCTAAATGATTTCTAAACATTGAATTTTTCAGTGAATGGCATTTGGATAAATTTTCCATGTTAACTTTGAGAGATTATACCCATAAAAATTATGATAACCAATACTGACTAATAAATACCTCCTCACATTCACTTAGATTAGATTGAATTAATAGTTTTACTTATATTTGAGATAATTTCTCTGAAATGTCGTCAATGCTTGCTTTGTTTTTCTCATTCGAAATTTTTAATTTTCAGAGGATTTTTAATAAGACCTAGGACGATTGAAAATCACAAATAGAAAACTAAATTTTTTAACATAAGAAATTGAAATTCTTTTTCAAGGTAAAATTACATAAATAATAATTTTTTTAAAAATTTTTGACGCACCGCCATTGTTAGTTGATAAATTTTAGAACGCCCACTTCATTCCTTCCAAAGATATCCAAAACTTTCCTTCCTAAATCAACCTGTGTAAAAAAATAAAAAAAATAATAAGAATTTTGCAGTAAATGTGCTAAGGGAAAAACCGTGTCGCTCTTTATCTCTTGCGTGCTAGTGTGAACAAACGGTTCTTTCTACCCATATATAAATCCTGCTCTTCTATGGGAAAATAAGTTGAAATTTATTTTTTTACCAATCTGATATCTGTAAACATATAAGTATATATATAAGGCATTGTTTGTCCGATTTTGGTTTTAATAGAGGGCATGTAATACCCTTTTTTATTTTGGATTTCTTAATATTTTGCAGTACTAACTGTTCTTTAAAAACATTTGAAATTCTTTAAAGAATTTGACTAATAATTCTCAAAATAACAGCACATTATATAATTACAAAATTCATTTTGTAACTTCGGTCGTAAAAATTAGGCTTGTATTTTTTTTTAAATTTTTGGTAATATATATAGTACATGTATGCTGTAAATAGCGATATATATGTTATAGGCAGTGTATGAAACATCAGCATTAATACTTGGCAATTTTAGGCTAAGTATGAAATATGCGAATTATACTCAAGTCCATAAAGTAAGGATAATTTAGAGTCACGTGAAATGGAAATCTAAAATACGTTTATCACCCGTAAAATGACTACACATATCTTCAAATAGCATTTGCAAATTGCAGGACTCCTTCCGATGGTACCGATAGTATGTCACAATGACTAGAGTGTAAGAGAGTGATGCATAAGAAATACAAACAAAGAACGTTTTATAAGCCTTTAAGAGCAATAATCCCATCGTTATGACACATAAGACATATTTGGATGATTTTTTACGTGGTAGAATTATCGTTCGTCTGGAATGTGAGCGTACCCAACTGACAGCATTTGAGGAATTTGGAATCGCCCAGAGTGTCATTTCCAGGCATTGGCAACAATTTCAAGATGATGGTTATGTGAGTAGACGTTACAGGACAACTAGCCCCCCCCCCCGAATTATATCGCCGAATAAGGACTAGTATTTGGAAGTTACTGCCAAAATAAACAGACGGAGCACAGCATCAGACCTGTCTCGTCAGCTCTCATCAGCCAGTGGTTAAACAGTTTCAAGGCATACCGTGTACAGACGCTTAGGGCAGATTGGTCTATATGCTCGTAGGCCTGTCAGGTGTGTTCCACTTACTGCAACTCATTTTTGCTGGTGGTTATCCTGGATTAGAAAGCATGCATTATGGACATCGCAACAGTCGGCTTGTGTGATATTTTTCGACTAGTCGAGGTTTAGTTTGATGTCTGATTCTTTCCGGACTTTCATATCGAGAGAGACAGGTACCCGTTACCGTAAAGAGAACATTATTGAATGACAGAGCAGGATTGCTAGTTAGGGGAGGAATTATTCTGGGTTCCAGGACTGACCTGCATGTTCAAATTCGAACCAGGACAGGCCAAATCACCAGGACGTCATTCTGGAACAACATGTACGTTTGTTTCGGTGAGCCATAGGCATAGAACTCGTTTTTATGGATGGCAACGCCCATCCTTACCGCGCAAACATCGTAAACGAATGCCTTCGATAGAAGGATATCACCCTCATGGATAGGCCAGCATTCTCCCCGAACTTGAATTCAGTAGAGTATGTGTTTGGCATGATTGGCTGATGAGTTGTCACTTGTCAACCATCTCCTAGATGTCGTCCGGAACTTCGGAGAGCATTGTTTGGTGAGTGCGTAATATTCCTCACGGTCATATCGATAATTTGATACTCAGTATGCCTAGGCGTTGTACGGAATGTATTGAGTCATCTGGGAGATATACTATGTATTAATCATCAAACCAACCATCTAATATTGTTTTTTATAATTTGATCTATTGTGCAAAAAATCGCAATTTTTATTAATATCAAAGATACAGCCCTTTACCTTTTGTTTAATAAATAGGCTTTTCAAATAAGTCACATTTGTTTTGTTTCTGACTTTTTTCTTATTCTTTCCCTAGACATTGTATATAGTAACAACAACGTAAGTGAAAAGCAACTATCATTTATTCCTTTTTTTTTCTACTGTTCGTAGAGTTCATATTCGTTCCCTTTTCCCAAACCCATAGGGTGTGTTTTTATCGCGGCGTCTCTGCTTGTTATTCCTATCAGTAATTTCGTTGCTCGGTGAAGTATTTCCTTTAAGGGATACACGCCACCTACAATTTTCAAATGGAATCTTATCCTATGGAAAAATATTGTACGCGTGTTTCGTTTGCTATTACGGTTTCTTTCTTATGAAGTCATTCTGCAATCAGTAGAAGGAATAAAAACACGGGTTACTCCCAAAGGAATTTTTTTTGGACATGTCAAAGTATTTTTAAATATTTATTAAAAGTTGAAAAATTTCAAAAGCATCATTTAAACAATTTTTATTTAAAAATATCTAATATAAATAAATAAAAAAGTAGCAACAGAAATACATTCGTTTTGATATCTTCTTTCCAATACATATATATTTTTTTTTAAAAAAAGAAATCAGTAGAATGAGTACAAACAGTATTTTAGACTTAAAATTGGAAAAGTTATTTGAGCTCCCCCCCTAACGTTCCTTTAACTCCTTCCATTCGTGGAATAATATACACTAAACCCTCCTTTTCCCATGTGATGGATTGTTACTTTTATTATCTGGTCTTCAGTCTGTCTTCAAATCTCCCCCTAGCATTATTTTCTTTCTGCTCTTTGTTTTTGTTTTGTTTAATTTTGTTTACCCTCACAGCTGTGGTCATCTGCGCCTTCACGATCTACACTTGTTTCAGCGAATACTACCGAAACCCTGGAAACAAAATTTGTAAACTTTTGTAAAAGAATTTAAATTTTGCATATTTAGCTGCATTTCCTGACGGGCTAATTGGTGATGATTGAATTTCAGAAGTAAAATGCACGGTAAATAATACACCGGATGAGATAATAAAAGTTTTTTTTAAAAAAAATTTCATTTTGGAAATTAAGTAAAGATAAAAAACAACCATAAATAAAAATCATAAATCTTATTTTCCAGTGCAGGTCCATCTGCATATAACACAAAAAAACTGTTATTTTTCAAAGTGGACGTAGAAGGGGCAAAAAAAAAAAAAAAAAAAAAAAAAAATAAAAAACGTAAAAAAAAAAAAAAATTGGCAATGAAATAAAAATAAGATTTTTTAAAATTCGACTGTTTATTATCAAAATTCGTTGATCCCAGATATTTCGAATGAATGAAAATTCGGACCCTTTTGCGATTATATAGAGATTCAAAAGAAAAAAAAAGGAGAAAGCACAATGCTTTTTTTTAACATTTTACATTTATTAATTTTTACATTTTACATTTATTAATTTTTACATTTTACATTTATTAATTTCTTTTTTTAAAAACATTTTATTAAAATTCTCTGTTAGTATTAAAACTATTGAGATAAAGAATTGAACCCATTCTTTAGAGATGAGTCCGAAGTCTTACATTTTCATAGACACATAAATCTTGCCCATCCTCCTGGATTGAAAAATTAATAAATGCAATTATTGTTATAAATAAAGTCGTGTCAAACAAAATTCTATAAATATCAAATTATTCAATTACTCCTTCTTAATTATAAAATTCTCTACTATTAACAGAATTATGAAAAGCAATTAAATGCCCCAACATTGGAATGCTTCAAAAATTAATCAGTGATGAATTCTATGTTCTAAGATTCTCGCTGCCCTCAGTACAATTTTCTGCGCAAGCAGAGAAAATCTAAAATATCAAATAATATACTTCCTTATATACTTTCCTTATATACTTCCTTATATACTTACAAATAATATACTTTCCTTCAAATAATACCAGTTCAAATAATATGCTTTTCCAAACAAGTTTGGGGGGTTCACGAACCCCTTTCTCGTGATGTCCCAAGACCTCAACAATGAGAAAGGGAAAGTCTTATTGGGGATGGTTTGGTGGGTCGAATGACCTTCTGAATGTAAAACTCCCACGCAGCAGTATCTCCTAGGGACTAGAAATTCTTTTCTTGTTGGGTGTTATTTGGCTTGCCAATCAAACCTTTTAAGCCTCTTCTTTCGTTAGTTTGGTCACCGCCCTATCCCTCCACCGATAGGAGGCTCTTTCGTCGACATCGGGTATCTTTCTCTGTATATGGCACTCTAACTACTCCAACAACTCCGAGAAGCTTCGATCCTGGCTGGACCGTTTCGTTTGGGGAAACGGGAACATCTTTTGTAATTTGCTGAACACGGTTCTCTGCAATGTGTGCACTTTGCTCTGGAGTTATTTTTCCACTTTTGGAAGGCAGTCTTTAGATTGGTGGGTTTAGGGGTATATTTCACACTTGCTGCTTAATCTACATCCCCGAGATTAGTAATTCAAAAATTGATTGTCTAAATTCTGATGATTCTACTTATTTTCATATTTTTACATTTTAATCATAACGTAAGGCAGGCTACTAATTTTTTGAATAACCTGAAAAGGTTACATTTTAAATTGAGAAAGTTAAAAAATAGGTAATGGTGTTCAAATTTTATTTTTTAGTTGATTCACCTTATCTATTATAACGTAGCTTGGTATTAATTTCTTCCGTGATTGTGTTTACAGCTAACCCCTTTATCATCACTTTTATGGGCTTTTCAGCCCTACTGGCAATCATAAGTTTTTTTCCATCCAAAAAACTGGTTAATTTCCGATCATGGTCAGTTAAACAGACAAAAAATTTGATAAATTCACCGTCTTCTTCTGTCATATACTTAACACTATAAAACTTATTAAGTACTATGTATTCGATAACCTTATTCTAGCTTTCTATGCAGCATTATTGGGGGGATTTTTTTCTGGATCGATTTGGATTAGGGGAGGGAAGGACGGCACCTTTATCAGTATCTAGTATCCCATTTCTAGATACTGATAAAGATGCCGCCCATTGTAGGCTCATTAACTGGAGCCCATTGTAGGCTCATTAACAGCTGCTTTAATATTTGGGATAAATTCCAGTTAGTTTTATTATTTCTTTTCCTCTTTAGCAAGCAAAAGTCATTGCTAGAATTATTATATTTTCACAACATTTATTTTCCTATCATTATTTATTTCATTAGAATTTACCAAATTACTGTTATCAGAAACATCACATGTATAGATACTTTCTAACTTAATATTAATTTACATTACTGAAACAATTACGTTTCTTTTAGATTTCTATCCACAAAAACCATCAAAAGTTTCGTCCTCGCTACTAGACTTGCTAATAAGTCCAGCATCAGTATTTTAACTATGCTCTTTAAGCTTATTTTTTTTAATTATATCAAAAGCTTCATTATAGTACTCACTATTATGAATATTCTTCCCAATATTCAACAAAACTGTCCACCACTTATCCATGAGTTGTAATAGTGGGCCAGTATATGTCTTTTCAAAACCGAGTATAAACCAGGACAATCCGTTTTTATAGCTATCCATCAAAACTTTCCATGATTAGCCTTATTCTAATCTATAGAACTTTATCAATCTTCGAACTCTACAAATATATTAATCGAACTCTACAAATATATTAGAATTCTGTAAATATTATTTTTAAATGAATCGACACTTTATTGATTTCCCCCATGTAACATGACTTTCAGAAAATCCCAATAGTAATTATCTGATTTAGTAAATACTTGCAACAAGTAGGTAACTTTAATAAATATAAAGATAATTAACTTAATTTAAAATTTTGAATTATTTTTTAAATAACAATTTCAGTAATTCCAGTAAACAAATAATATGCATGCTTTTGAATACAATAAAACTTCAAAATGAATACCAATCACGTTGAAAGATTTTTTTGAGATATTTTGTTGTTGCTTGGAATAAACTTGCTAATTTATTTGAAACTCAGAGTCTTCAGATAATACATTTTCATTTTAGATTTACTGAGAATAGCTCATCAATTACTTTTCGATTTTATTTCGTAAAAATCACTCTCTTCATTTTATGTAGTTACGAAACATGAGCTCAGTAGTTTATCTTCTTTTCATAAATAAATTTAAATTCTTTATTTTGTGAAATGTGATTATAATTACACTTAGTAATTCAGATCTTTATTTTCAGCCTATTATGTAGTTTACTTTATTTTTCAGGGAAGGAAATGAACTAAACGACACTAGAAGAATTACTTATAAAGAGTTACTAGAAGAAGTCTGCAAATTCGCGAATGTCTTGAAACAGAAAGGTAAGATCTCGTATTCATAAATAAATTCAAACGTATCTGCTAAAGGATAAAACGAATATCATGGGTAGTTAACCTCATGTGTCATATTGTGGTAACTAATTTTTTTATTTGAAATATGCATCATGTCTGCAAAAAAGTCATGTCAGCGTTATTGTTATTTCTATCGTTGTATTTGGAGTGTCTATCCAGAGCTGATGCCAAATTTAATGGAAGCTATTGTTATACATTTTTGTTTTATCAAATTAAAGGGTTTGATAGAATCTAAGCGGAAACCTGTATTTACAGTATGGTAGAAAATGCACAAAATCGAAAATAAGAAGAAGAAAAAGAAATCGCACATTACTTCAAACCGCATATTTGAAAAGAACTGAAATACTTTATAGGATAACATCCTTTCCATCAAGATAAATCGATTTATTGTCAGGTTACAAGCCCCGAAATATTGGTGAAGTGCTAAATCGAATTTTAATCAAAATTTTTTACAGACCATATCATAAACACCATTTTAGTTACAATTAATAAATATAAAAAAATCTACGCTTCCACTATCTTTTGGAAGAACTTTAATAAGCTATATCAAGACTCTCATGCAGAAAACATTTAGTTCTTTGATTTCAAAACATGGAAATCGGCATGCATCGAAGCAGGTTTGCGTCTATTTTTTGGTCCACTGAAGGTGGTTAAATGAGATAGTATATATAAATCCAGCATATGAGTTATCCCGGATATCTAAATGTCTTTCAACATTCACTTGTGGATACAAAAGACGACTCAATTAGCTTGGCTTGGAATCTTTGACTATCAATTAATGTAACTGCATATGTTTTAGAATCCTTTGATAAGCAAAGCGTGTTTGGTGTTTCAAAAACATCATTTGCTGTCAAACAACCGGAAATATCTTTCTAACATGATGAGCTCCTGCCCATTCTTCATACGCCACATGTTAGGACAAAGCAGTATCCGTGCTCTGCTAGTCGAACGAAACCAATTGGCTGGCTTCCTAGATTTGATTTCTTTGGGATTTACTAAGCAAAAGGTTTACAGAAAAGAAGTTCCCATTTCGCAAGACTTAAGTACCCAGTTCTATGTTTAGCAGATAGGTTTTTCGTTAAGAATAATATAAAATCTGCTCATCACTTCTTTCAGACTAGGTAATGAATATATTATATTTTACTTCCCTTGTCTTTGTCGTGAATCCTTAATCTGCTATTTCAACTATGATAAAGTTACTAGCAAGTTACTCTATGGAGATCAATTGAAATCTTTGACCTTAGCTTCTAATCATTTGAAAGGTGGGGAACATAAAATCCTTTCGTAATTCATTCTGCCTATTTAAGTTTTTAAACATTGAGTTCCATTACTTTAAGCCTATAAACGGCCGCCTCGGGGAATTTCTCTACGTTGATTGATTGATTGATATGTTAAATATTAGTATAAAAACCATTCAAAATCTTCCAATGTAGGGATATGTAAGCTTTGTAACTCAGTCGCAGAACAATGAGTTATTATTTTTGTTCAAAATGTCAGTATGACAAAAATAAACTCCCTAATGCAATTTACCAGAGGAATGTTTAAATCACAAATCTTTCATTGGCACATTTATTGACTTAATATTAAACAAGTATAACGACAATATAACGATAAAACACTTTACCAAATCGAAGAAATGCTCATCTCTCACTTTTTGAAATTTACTTATGACTTCTGCGCAGTATTGAATTATATATATATATATATATATATATATATATATATATATATATATAAAGAGAGAGAGAGAGAGAGAGAGAGAGACTTATTAATAACACATATCATCGTGTGCGCATATATATAGTATAAAATGAAGTCTCCTGAAAGCGTCTGTGTTTGAACCCCAAAAACTCGAAATATAGTTAACGATATTATATATATATATATAGTTAACGAATAACGAACTCGAAATATAGTTGACGAGATAGATATACCATTTTGTAGAGCATGTATTGCAGAATTATTTACTATATTAAAGTCATATCAAAATTTAAAAAAAGAGTTTTAATTGCGCGCATTTTAACTTCGCACTTTTCGGCGCATACACGAAAACCTCAAGCTGCGCATTTGCAAGTAGCAAGAGCTGTGGTATGCACATGCGATACATTTCTTTCTTTCCGTCTGATTTTAAAGAGCGATTCAAATCTCATAGTGCCCAATAGAAGGAAATTCAACCTTGGCAGGAATACATTAAAGGCTAAAAAGTTTCATTTGTTGCGCGATAAGGAAAGGAAGTTTTTTGAATCCATCGTCTGATCCTTCATAGATTAATTAAATAACATTGAAAATGTTAACAAGGAAATGCCCGATGATCCTTCATAGATTAATTAAATAACATAGAAAACTGAAAATCTTTATTGAAAGAGAAAATACGTTAGCGCAATAGAATTTCATTTGAGATTAAAGATTAATCCTCAACCCTCTTCCTAATAGGATCAAATTTATAAGAATTCTTCTTAAAGTTTGGCACGCTGAAAGTTGAATCAAAAAATTATTTTTAAATAATAATATTTTCTTAAGTCATCGTAGAAAAATCGTAAATTTTCATTTATAATTGATTAATTTAAAATTTAAGAACATCGCTCAGAGATATGCATTCCTTTTCCACAAAGTATGCGTTTGGTAGTTCTGAGTACAGTTGAGTATTAATATAGATTCAGTGGCATGTGAATAAATTACTTAAACTATATTCAACATTTTTCATATCAATATTATTCTGAAAATCGTAAATATATATAAGGCGACTATTGTATCAATTGCGTTTAAATATTTTGCATGCGCCCAAAGCAGATAAGTTGTCAGAGGATGAAGAACTGACTTGTGCAAAGAAATTATTATTAATATTGCAACTAAACATATATTTCCAACTTTCATAAAATAAGGTAGGCAATAGTATAAAAATATTATGATGGTATTTGATAAGAAAAAAGGTTTTTATTGACCCTATAGTGAAAAAGTGTCAATTTGTAAAATGCTTTTCAAAGGGTACATTTATATCTAAATTTAATTCATGCCATTTATATGTAGACAATTATTGTAAAAATCCAAATTTATTCAAGAAAACTCACACATTCAAATATTTATCTAATAGTATATTATTCAATCAATAAGGCATGAAAGAAATGTACTACTCAAAGACTTTCTTTTTGCCTATAATTGTAATTTTGACTTTGTAAAGAAGGGAAAATAAGCTTGAAAAATTTTATATTTAAAATATTTCAAATCGTGAAAACATGTTACCTAAAAAATATTTGGTTCAAGAGTTGAATTGTTCAATTTCAGGAGTCAAAAAAGGCGACAGAGTGGCCATTTACATGCCAATGATTCTGGAATTAGTTGTGGCAATGCTGGCGTGTGTGCGTTTAGGTCTCGTTCATTCCATTGTGGTAAGTAAGCTTTCGGAAAGGTCCCCAAAGAAAGAAATGTCCAATCTATAACTGACTTTAGAATTTTACAATAACATAATTTTTAAACCCAATTATTTAGGATAGATTAACCAAAATTACAAGACATTGTCAAATATAAGTAGAGAATTCTTCCAATCATTAAATTTTTTTTGCCTCCCTCCAAAAAGGAATGTGGGTTTTATTTGTCATCAAGTGTGAATTTGCAAATGTGCATGGATAATATGTCATCATCATTAACTTAGGATTGAACACCACTCATAATTTCTGTTTTTTTCTGCATTTGGCCCCAGGAATTGTATTCACGATGATCAACTTTTTTCTATTGAACATTTATTTTTTATTTGGAAAAAAAACCTTAGATAGATGTTTGTGTTTTATTTTATGCTATATTAACAACAATTTACAATTTACTTTCGTATAACTTGCATTTGTGAATACAACCTGATGAGGAAAATTTATTTTCATGATTTTTGTTATTAATATACGAAACTATGTAACTGCCATCTTTTGTTCGTCATGAAATTTATAAATTGCTGAATGACTTCATTTTAGCTTATTCTATG
>JAOUZG010027617.1:4576415-4599975 GCA_026289955.1 Argiope argentata
TATATATATATATATAATTTCAGTGTGATGCTTCTGTAAGGAAGTATACCTCCTGTATTATCCACAATTTCTACCACTTTTTTATTCCCATTTTCAACACATTTTGAGAATAATTACTTTTTACAAGATTTTTCTTCTTATTCCAAAACCTGAAATAACAGAGAGAAGCATCAGGGAGGATTTGATTTTTCTATCGTAAGATCGTCGAATCGCAGAAAATTAAGAATATATATTAGAGCCAAGTGCTTAAATATGCCAATCGTTGAAATCTAAATAACAGTAGTGAGAAAAATAAAAATAATGTTAAGACAGAATTTGAAGAAGACTAAATTAAAATAAAACAAAGAATATGAAAAGCCCTCTTGTATATGAAGAGGGTGAAATGTGGATTTTCTGCAAAGGAAAATTTTAAAAACAATTTGAGCGGAAGCACTTCAAAAGCTATCTGAAAAACTATACAGTCTATTAAAATCTGTTAGTCAATCAATATGTTCCAAAAAGGATTACAAACAAGAAGGCTTTTTACTGTGAATAAATCTATGTGTATCTCCATCATGTGAGTGAAATCGCATCATAGCGTCTCTTTCTAAGAACCGCTTTGATGACATGACGGTTTTTTTTCTTTAATATGCGTTCTTTATAAAAGTATTCGTTAATAGTAAATGAAATATCAACATCGTACAAAGTTCACTATGAAAAAAAAAATGCTCACCTCATTTTAAAGCGATTGCGAAAGAGAACATTACAAAGAATAGAAATTTTCTTACTGTTTCTGTTTGCCAAAATGTATCAACTATTGGACATCGGCCATTTCCAACTACTCTGTGATACCAAAGCCAGGCTTCCGGATTGATAGGTTCTCCGACACTGCCCAAAAGGCGTAAGGATTCTCGTTTTGTTCTTGGAAAGAATAAAATAATTATTTCAAATGAATTTGAAAGTATAAAGGATTTTTTTTGTTTAAAAAATAACAGAACTATAGCACTTACTTCGTGACAAAATCATCGCTAAAACGCATCAGAGCTCTTATTGCAGTTGGAGCTGTATAAAAGATGCTCACCCGGTACTTGTCAATTATATTCCAGAATCTGCTTGCGTCTGGATAAAATGGAACTCCTTCAAACTAGCAAAAAACGAAATACAACGAAAATTACTAAAATTCTAGTTGCATTCGTAGAGCATTTTTGAAAACAACAACAAAAATTTAGAAATTAGCATAATTTTTTTTGCCTAAAACAATTTTCTTTTATTATTATATATAGAGAGAGGGTATCCTAAAAAAGTGGAATACATTTTTATTTCTCTAAATATTTTATGTTGGAATATTCTTCAAAATAGATTCATTAAATAACATGGGAAAAAAATGTTCGAAAATATTTTATTTTTTGTGAATATTGATAATAAAAATTTAAAAATTAAATTTTTGTAGATCTCCCATGCATCTAAAGTTTTAATTAGTAAAATATTTTCTTGCAGTCATCTATTTATACATCGTTTCATTTTTCTATCTACTCTTTAAGATTTGCAGAAACGTGCTCATTTATAAATTCATGGAAACAAATCATAAGTTAGTAATCATAAGTTTCATAAGTTTAGTTAAATCTTAACTCAGAATGGCAATTTTATTCGATACAAAAAAAACCCCTGTAATATGCAAATATTTGTCTAGTAGTACATCATCCAATCATCCTGACTTGAAATAAATTTGCTAATTATGCATAATGTTGCTCCCTTGATAGTCGACAGTTGTAAACTTGACTGTATAAGGAAAAGAAGAGAAATCTATCAATTTGAATAGATCAGGAAATTGCTAGACTGCTTAGTAAAAAATAAAACTCTTTTCTAGCAAACTGTGCTTTTTCTAAAAGAATGATGCGTTTCTTAGCTAGGAGCTTATGGAGATGCTCCCGATTCACGCTGTAGATAATCACAATGCTTGCCTCCTAATAAAAGAATACAAACTTTGTTCTCTAAACTGCTATCATTCTAGGAAGTGTGCATAACGGTTTAGCAATAATATACAGGATTCTTACTTCCATGAAGAGGAAGTAGGTAAATGCGTAGTTACATGAATAACACAGAAATTAACATTTTGCCTTTTTTACAAGTTGTCCCCCACCCATAATCAGTTCGAGCTCAGCATTCTAAAAACAATAGTATAGAGAATATTTCAACTTAATAACCGACATGCATACAGCTTTCGATAAGTTCACGAAAAGTTACAATAGTTATATGGATGATCGAATAATACACGATTGAAGTCTACAATTTTGCAATTGGGCTTGAGGTAAAGTCAAATCCTTTTTTTTTCTAAAAAACGAATTTAAATAGACGATTGTCGCTTTAATTGAAAACAACAACAACATTATTCTTCAAAAGGATCTTTTTTAGAATGGTATTTTTTATTTATTATTTTTTTGTACAAGAGATTTTTTTTAATTTGCAGTTTTCTATAAAAATGTGGTGCGACATTTTTGGAATCTCGATGGTTAGACCCAATTTGTGCAACAGTATACTGTATGGTTACCGAAATATTCAGTTAGTTTTGACTGGCCTTATTTCTGAAAGAGACAGATTGCCTTTGGAAGTACACGTTCTCTAGATTTTTGCTCACAAATTAGAAAATTCTTTTTTTTTATGTCACAAGTGATGAGTTACATTGTGTACTTACAAGTATTGTTTAAAGAACGCAAATTTGCACAGATATAGAAGAATGAGCTATAATTTTCCCATTCTGCCCTTTTAACAATCTTTTGTAATGAGTATATTATCCCTAAGAGTTACAACGAGAGTTTCATTTATACATCTGTCAGATGGAGGGAGAAATAGCCTATTTGCATTTTAATGTCTCAGGAGAAACATGAAACTTTGCATCCTTAGATATGAATGCAAGAAAAATAACTCAATTTAAGAGCATCTTTCTTCTGTAGAGATCGTATGAAAACTTAATTTTTGTTACTTTTAATTTTTACCCTTTACGGAAGTCAAAGTATTTCCATACTTTAGGGTATCTTATTCGATGAAGCTTTACAAATGAAAATATATGTCTAGTTGCAATAGTTGTAGAAATAAAGGCTTAACCCACTTTTTGGGAATATCCTGTGTATAAACGCAAATCCGGTTTTAATTTTTTGTTTGTTTGTTTGAACCTCATGTAATTCCACGACCCTGTACAGATTTGAAACGAATTTTGTTCACTATTCCTAAACATTTAAAAGGATGATATATCCGATTAAAAAATTGCTATGCTCTCTAAAAGGGAAAAAAATCGCTTTAAATTTTTCCATTATAACTTTGTAGCATATCAACGTACAAAAATTACTTTCAATACGTCTGGCATGGAAATATTAAATAATGACCGGAATAAATTATGTTTTCAAATGATTTTCAATTACAATTTCAATCAATATTATTTTCATACTATACGAGTGCGTCAACTCAGGTCCCTCGTCATCTGGCCGTGGTTCAAAATCGAGAAGTCCATCCCAATTTAGCCCTTGTGTTATCTTAAAACGGAACTTTAAAATAATTAACTAAACTAACCAAGAGACTAATATTTATTGTTTAACTTAACGCGCAAAATTTATAAAATTATTTAAGATTAAGCATTATTGAAGAGCAATAAATCAAAATGTTTCCTTTTGTCAATAAATTCAAAAATATTAAACGACCTCATTTTCCCAAAGAAGCAATAAATGTAAGTTTTTGTGAGTGTTTCTTTCGCTGGTAAAAAAAAGGGAAGTATTTCCTAAGAACTTCAGGGAAATTTTATTAATGATGAAATTCAAAATAAAAATAATTTGAAGTTCACCTTCCTTCAAAATCGGAACATTTCATTATTACTAAGATACACTTAAAAAAATAAGCTCAAGATTATGTTAGAAAAAAAATCGGAGATTCCTATTTTTGTGCAAATATATTCAGAAATGTGAAATTTCTGAGAAGTGTATTCCATTCCAATAACTAATTCACTTTTTGCATACTTTTATTTAAATTGAATTCTTTCATGCTTCTAAAGATATAATTTTGTAATCTACTTGTCATTCACTTCCCAAAGAGCCAGAGTTTTGAAATTTTGTACATTTGTTTGTGTTCGATTGCATTATTCTATTTTAAATTCTTAAAAGAAAATTATGAGTTAGATCATTAATTTAGTTAAATTTTGACTTTCATGCGAATGGCACTGTTTGATTGTGAATTTCAGAAAAAATTAATGTGAAGATTATTTAAAATTTTTAATAATTATTTAGAACTTAACAGTCAAATTGAATAAAATAATTTAAACGGAAAAAAAAATTGCATTTTAGTATAATAACAAAATTATCTTTGAAACTCTATTTTTATTCATATCTTTTTTAGTTTAGGTCAGTGTTTATTTATTTTTATCAATTGGTCAAGTATTTGCAAATGCAATTTTTAAATTGGTGTGTTTATTTTAATCAGTAATATACAAATTTATGATAGTATAATTATACTGACCATAACAGAAGTAGCAGCATTCAGTAATGGTCCATATGTGACGTAGGTATGACCAGTAATCCATCCGATGTCTGCTGTGCAGAAATATATGTCTCTGTCATGGTAATCAAAGACATATTTAAATGTGGTGTAAGCGTATACCATGTATCCAGCGGTTGTATGCAGAATTCCTTTCGGCTTTCCGGTTGAACCACTAGTTTAAAAAATGCATAGAATAAATCCCTTGATAAAAAAAAAAACATCTGATTAATTGAATCTGAGTGATTTTTTCATCAGATAAATGCTTAACTGATTCATGGGAAATATGAAGGAAGGATTTCTTACAATCTTAAAACAGTTAAAGAAAAAAAACATTGTATCAAGAGTAATAAAGATTCTTTCGTCTAAGGTCACGGTAAGAACAGAGAATGAAAGAGCAAAGATTTCAGCTCTTTTGCAGAAGTAATAGGAATTAGTAGCTATGCGATTGATTGAAGCAGCGAATAGAATTAAAATCTCTCCTTCGTATGTGTTAAGAGCATGAATAAACCTTGTGTTCATTATGGAACTTTTACAACAAATGTCCATTGTCACCGGGAATTCCCAGAATTTTCGCCAAAACTTTAAATATCCACTATAAACGAATAATAAAGTTCAAGATATAAATATTATTAATCACTTTTCTATTTATTTACCTTAAAGCCAATATTTTACTCTTCGTGAAGTTTGCTTTCCTGTTGTTTTCATTTGCTATTCTTATAAGATGTCCATAGGCAAGTGCCATAAGTAACAACAACAACATTATAATGATTAAAAACTCCAAGGTATCTCACGTAATATCAATATTTTTTATTTTTCTTACTTCATTCAACTCAAATTTCTAGAGACGTAAGCAAAATGAAAATTTTGTTCGTATGTGCATTTTAATCTTCAGCATTCAAGGGTGAATTGAAAGAAAAAGTATAAATGAACCTGTGGTCTTACCTTGTGTAAAGAATAAATAATGGATCTTCCGCCTCCATCCATTCTGGATCACATGTATTAGATACATTCTTCATTTCTTCGTGCCAGAAAGAGACGCCTTCTTTCCATTTGTCCTATAAGAATGACATCTATAGGTTTAATTGATCAGCATTTGAAAATTATGAATTACGGTGAATTATTATTTGAAATTTTCATTTCATATTAATGATATCTGCTAAAATAATCAGTTGTCTATGAGACCTTTTTACTTCAAGTTATTGGCATATGTTCACTTACAAATCTAAATCTCTCTTTTCTTTAGTAAGCGAAAAGTAGATAAATTTTTTACAAATCTAAAACTGATTGTGAAAGATTGGTAGAAAATACATATGAAATTTTTAGACCATATTTCGTGCTGAGTGTATGTTTTTGGAAAATAAGATACTTTTATTATTGGTGCATTAGAAAATGCTTGAAAAACTGCTTAGGTAGGATTCAGTAATAAATCTCTTGCTTTGAATACAAATCGTTTAAATAGTTTCTCGTATTTAAAAATACGCATTGTTTCTAGTATATTGGCATGAAAATATTGAGAATGGCATAGACTTTGGATAGTTGTACGGCACAATAGTGGTTTAAGAGATACAGCACCACCAACAATTTCAAATAGGATTCCTTGGCATAAAAGTCACATGATATCTATTACAGCACATGTCTTCTAAAATTTCATCCGCTTCTGAAGTAACAGTCTGTCTGCCATTAACGTATTCCGCCAAATGCCTCTTTACTTTCTATGTGATGTTTCAAGTATTAAAAAATGTTCAGACCTGAATGACTGATTATTATATGTTTATAAATAAGCTAAATTTTATTGTATTTTTATATGTTTACGTTATTTCTTCTGCATTAAAAATAACATAATACGTTTATAAATTCTAAAATTGCAATTTTATACCTGTTACCTGCTACAGAAAAATGTGAAATTCCTAGATATAGAATTTTAGACAAATCAGTCAAAATAACGCTGATATAGGGGGAAAAATGCGAACTGCTTCAAATATGCAAACGCAACAAATACGCTCATGTCTATAAAGTTAGGATTATACAAGTTCAGAGAAAAAAAAGAGTCAGAAGCAAAACAAATGTGACTAATTTGTAAAGCCTATTTATTAAGCAAAAGGTAAATAGCAAACAAAATGTTTAATATCATTAATAAAAATTGTGATTTTTCGCTGTTTGGAGCCAATTAAAAAAATAAAAACCCTATTTACAAAAACTTGTATTACTTTCTGTAATTACTTTCGGAACAAACAGTAGTGCCCAAA
Source organism: Argiope argentata (assembly GCA_026289955.1). Lineage (NCBI taxonomy): Eukaryota > Metazoa > Arthropoda > Arachnida > Araneae > Araneidae > Argiope > Argiope argentata. Next base: position 4,583,162 of record JAOUZG010027617.1, read on the forward strand.
TGCGTTTTTGGTGAACTATTCTTTGCTCACATTAGTCAAAAATAAAACGAGCATTTGTTTGGCTAGAATTTTTTTAAAAAAACTGTCGTATTATACGGAAGAATGGAGCCCTTGCCTGAAATTAGGCTTTTTGTTCGCTTTATGCATATTTGGAATGCATTTCTTGCTACTCAGTATCCAACCTGACTGATGATGTGTTGCCTCAGACCTCAGTAATATACCATTGAGGGTCCTGAAATAATGGCAGAAAGAATGCATTCATTTACTTCTTCAGATGCAACGATAATTGGAGTCAATTCAGATGAACATGCCAACCATTCAATGAAATCGCCGTTCTTAGTGATTTATTACTGGATTAGAATATTTCCATTACATTATATTTGAGTAATGGGGCATTGTCATGTTCGAATCATATATGCTGTAATTTAAGCAACAGTGCGTCCTTTAAATCACATATTATTTCTTGTAAAAACACCATTTATCGTAATTCTCTTAATATATCATCTAATAAGCTTACCATTAAAAATTCAGCAACAAGCTGAACAAGCAAAATTCAGCAACATATCGGCCAGTATATTTCCTGATGAGCTATGACAACGCATCTAAATTTATCCATGGTCCTCTAAGGCTATTTTGCCGATTTTACACGCATTAAGAGAAAATTATGAGTATATATAATGTCTACACAGAATATCGACTAGACGTCCATGTTATTCTTGGCAAAGACGCACCATGTTTAAACTCGGTCACTATTCCCTATTAGAAATGCCTGCAAAGGTTTTGTAAGGAGCAGATGAATACTTAAATGATTCAAACTTTTCTCTGTTCACTTTTCTACTTTTCGTGAGTCTATGGTGCCATTTCAGTTTTGGAAATCACGACCAAATAAACGCGCATTTAATGTGTTCTGATATTATATTGATGAACCTCAGATGTCTTTTCAGAAAGTACCAGTTATATACTGTGATTTTCCATATCTCATATTGTTTTGAACATAGGAACAATAGCAAAATTTACCTCAAAGTATCGATATAAAAACTGTGCGACCTGTCATGCATAGCCCTTTCATTATACTTAGACAACAGCTTTATTTTGTAACTGCAGGGAATGAATCAGATGCAGCATGAATTGGGCTGACCCAAGCAGCAAAAGTGGTCCCCAAATAACTAGCTAATCCCCGCAACAGTCGCCTAAAACTCTTCCGTATTTCTCCAACGTCGCTGTTGCATAGGCGCAACTTCGTATTCTGACCATATTTTTTTGAGATCGCCTCGCTTTTTCATTTGGATGAGCTCCTGCGGCGACTTTTTGAAAATGGTCGGTTCAAAATAATTGGCCCATTGGATTTTGGAATTCAATCAGCAATGCGTGCTATCATTGCAAGAAACTTGGTAAGTGAAAATTATTTATTATTGTATAGTTGTAAATCGTATAATTTTTCTTCTAAATATTGAATAAAAAAGATTATTTTTGTGAAGGTCGTTTGAACTTGTTGACTACTTGAAACATGCAGTTGCAGGTGATAAATATTTGAGTTCTCGAACCACTGTTAATCTCTCTATTTCATTAAATACTGAAACTTTACTTTCTTAGTTGAGCTATCGTTATTTCTTTCCTTGTTTGTATTGTTTTTAAGTGATTTTATTTCTTAACGTTTTTTTGAGCGCGCTCTTAAATTATCGCAGATAGTTTTCCATTTCATTTACAATTCCCCCTTTTTTTGTTTACAATAAATCTTAATGAAAGAATTTTTAAAAAGTATTGAATTGTATTCTAATGTTTTTGTCAATAACATTTGTGTTATTAACTTTATTTTGACATGAGGCTAAAAACATATTACCAGAATATATTTATTGTGAATTAAAAAAACAACAACTTTCAAACTTGTAGTTATGTAGTTATATTTGAATACTTTTGTACGAATAGTTTGTAATTGTTTTGCCTTTCATAAAATAGTAACATAAATTTTACTTTCATTAGTTTAAGTTATTTTCATTTTTTTCTATTATCCTAAACATCATACCAAAATTTGCCTGCACAGTTCATTATCAGAGTGAAAATATTATCATACTTATGAAGTTTCATTAGATCTTTGCTCATTAATTACATATCTTCGACTTCAATAAATATTTTATTTGTACTTTTAAAATAAGTTAAAGCTCAATTATTATTCTTGTTAAGAAATTTGTTTTCTAGGTTCATCAAATTTGTTCAAAATGGGAAAGTGATTCTGAAGAAAAGTATATGTATAATTCTTTATATGTACCAGCAAAATATGAAAGTCGACATTTTATAGATGACCCAAGCGTTGTATATAATGCTTAAATCTAGTCAGCAATATATGAAACAATTTGTATTTCACACATTTAAGCATTCTGTAGAATGATAACCTGGCAAAGTATGAAATACATCTCTGATTCGATGAAACTGAAATTTTGTGTACTTTTTTTCCTTCAGAGCTTAAAATGTAATTAAAGGTAATCTAAAATCAATCTTGAAATATAAGCAAAAAAAATATTTGTTTGGAAACTATTGTGCGAGTTCCTATTCCTGATGTTGACAAGGGACAAAATGATTTGCATAATATAGTGGCAGTTATAATGAATGTGACACTGACTTGCAGCTTCAGAAGAAAATTTGAAACAGTTATATGTAAAATCACAATTTTCTTCGTCTACTTATTACTTACTTAGAATTGAAGATATTCCAAATCATGTAATCCCTCTCCGATGAATTGCAATTGCTCAGCCCAGTGGAAACAGTCAAAGATTTGTCAAATGTATGTGTAAAACAAAAAATATCTTTGCATGTAAAAATATAATGAAATGTATTTAAAAATGTCATTCAATTTTATAACATTGCAAAAAGTGGGATAATTTTAACTTCTGGTTTTTTTATATGAAATTTTTTCCCTTAATAATAAAGACAAAATTTTTATTTACACAACTTTAGTTTTTCTTTATGGAAATCGAATAATATTTTTAATGGAATCTTGTTCAAATGTAAGGAGTTTTAAAAAGTATTTAATAACGTTCTTATATTTTGGTATTGCAATAACATTTGTGTTAGCATTTTAATTTTGACACGAGGCCAAAAAATTTTAGAAGTATATATTTATAGTAAACATTGGAAAAAAAAATTCTTTAAAACTTGGGATTATGTAGACATTCTTAATACCCTTATAGGAATCTTTTTTAATTATTTCCCATTTCATAAAATAGCAAAATAAATTTTACTCCCATTAGTATAAGTTTTTTTTCTCTATTATCCTAACCATTATTATAAAATTTGCTTACATAGTCCAATATCAGAAGACAAATATCATACTTATGAAATTCTATAAGAATTTAACTTTTTAATTACACATGCCCTATTGGCAACAAATATTTTATTTGTACTTTTAAAAGAAATGAAAACTCAGTCATTAATATAATAGTTTTCTAGGTTCCAGAAATCTTATCACAAAGGAAAAGTGAACCTAAAAAAATGCATATGTAATTCTTCATACTTAGCAGATGATTAACTTGCATAAATATAATATTTATATAAATGTGTGAGAATTTTTAGAAATTGAAAATTCTTTAAGTGTTAAAATATAGCAAATAAATTTTTTGTATAAATTACTTTCTGACAATATTATTTATTCTTGAAAGTTATCAGTTTCAGAATGCTGCTTTGGGATATGAATCAATACAGAAATTCTAGTCTAAAATTTGAAGTAAATTATTATTTACTATGTATTTGTAAAATATTATTTGATGAATGTCTTAATAAGTAAGCGTTTGACATAGTTGTTTTTGCTATCTCCAAAAAATAAAAAAGGGGAAATGATATCTTGGGGGGAGGGGTCTAAAGTAATTGGTCTTTGCATCACTGAACGTAGTGTTACATTTTTGGATAAGGAATTTTCGTGAAATTATCAGAGTTTTTAGCGTCATCTTTATAAGCCAGATAATATCCTTCGAGCTGAAGGGTCCTTTTTGCTTGATCGGTATATTACTCGGCTACAGGCCCAAACGTCGTAGGTTCGTACCGCGACCTTCAATCCCTATAAGTTAATCATAGATCAAATTTGGTTCTTGTATCATTAAGTCAAACCTAACTAATTATGTATCAAGAAAATCTTATAAATTTGTAGTAAATTATTAATTTGTGCTTGCAAATTGTTGTACATTAAATATTAGCTAACACTAGCATTTGTAACGAAGATTAAAATTTCTGCAATATAAAGTAACTTTAGAAGTTAAGAGTAAATACAATCAGAAATTTCTTATAATGAGAAGAAGAGTTGCATTTTTTGGTATGGAATTTTTGAGAATCCTGCTTGTGAAATACTCCGAGTTAATTATAGATCGAATTTGTTTCTTGTGCCATAAAAGCTAACCAAACTAATCATAAATCAACAGATTATTTAAAGTAAGTTGAAAATTTTACCCCTTAAAATGTTGTCTCTTGGACATTAGCTAACATTAACAGCTATATGAGGAATAAAGTTTTTACAACATAAAGTAATTTTGAAAGTTTAAAAAATACAAGAAATTTCGTATAAGTGAAAAAAGTGTTGCATTTTTGTGTATGGAATTTTTTTGAAATATTCAGTTTATCACGATCAAATCGATTCTTCTGCCACAAAACCAAATTTACTATAGATAGATCGAGAAAATATTAGAAATTTGTGTTTATAAAATATTGTCTCTTGAAGAAACATATAATAGGAATTACATAATTTAGTATTTCACAATATTTTTAATCAATGCATTTAAAAGAGGAAGTATTAAAAACACCTTAAAATAAGAATTTGTGTTTTATTCATTATTTTTAGTAACTCTTTATTTACTACTCACATTAAGCAATATGAAAGCATAAAGAAAAATTATTTTTTTAGAATAAAAATTATATATTTTTCTGTTTTGAATTTTTATGAAATAACTTTTAAAACTAGCAGATGATACAGACAATATAAGAAATTTAAAAGTAGATGTAATGATGTATATATCAGTAAAATTATTCTGATTAATTATACAATTGAAAAATATGATTGTGACAACATTTTTTTACATGCATGAAACAATGAAAATGATTTGGAAATCTAATTGAAGGAAATAAATTTTACATATAGATAGATGTGCAGGTAATCAAATTTAAATTCATTTCAGATAATTTTACTATTTGTAAAAAATTTCATTAAAAATTTTATACTGTAAAAGTGTGGTAAAATATATGCAGTAATAACGGTTTAAAAAGTTGAAGAAAATTTAAAATCATGGAAAATGCCATTCTGTCAAAATCAAGAGTTTTATAGAATTTTAAATTTATCAAAATAAGAAACAAACAAATTATTAAAAATTAAGAAAGGAAAGTAAACTACTCAAAATATTTTGCATCTTTAGTCATTTGACAAAATTTTGAAAATACGATAAATTTAAATATTATGACTCTAGTTTATAAAGCTTGAGAAAACTGAATAACCAATATAATAAAATTTCAATTTGACGCCGGCAAATATTCAGAAATAAATTGCCTAATGATTGATATTTGGTCACCCATTGCTAAAATGCATGTGGAAATTATAGGTATTGGGTCGTTCATTGTTAAAATACATAAGGAAGAGATTAGTATTGGGTATAAAGTCTCCCGCGATACTGCACGCCGGGAAATGATCGAAAAATTCGTCGGAAATATGTCGAGGGATCATCGCTCGTCATTCCGCCGGGGAACATGACTAATATCGGGGTGAGATCGTCTCCGATCTCATCCCAACCTCTCGCGTTCTGTGGAGCGATGATTGGACGACCATCTTTTGCTGCTTGGGGCGGCACTTGAAATTCTAATGATTTGAATTAATAAAATTGGTGAGCCAGTGTGCATTATGAGAGTAATCGGAGAGTGTGAATTTAAGTAGATACCTGAATATTAGTCTGCTTTCCAAGTTCACTGTTCCCTACATGTCTGACCACTATAACAGCTTTCAGTTTGTGCCCGCTGGAAGTAGATAAAATAAACTTTTAATCCACTATTCCTCAGTCTAAATTCTAGAAAAGGGTAAACAGCTGCATGCGTACTTTTTGTTGCAGATTTCAATAGCCTTTTCCGCTATAGATTTCAGATTGACAAGTTTTTGCCCCCTGTATCCACCATCTGGAAATGGAACAAAACTTCAGGAATAGAAGATAGCAGTTAATGAATTCCATAAAAACAATTTTCTGAAATATACTAAATAAAGCACTACCTCTTTGCAGTCTTTAACTTTTATTAATGGTGTTAAATAAAAATTTCATTACATTTAATTAGAAAATAACAATAAAGTTATGAAAATATTAAGATAGTGTATTGCCTTTGAGAACATACAAAATTTGAAGTCCATCAGGATGTTAATGAAAAGTTGATTCTGAAATTCCATCGGAATAAATATAAAAGTAGATCTTTTTAAAAGTATTCTAAAAAAGTATCGATTTCAATTGTTTAGTGTGTTTGAGACAGTAAATTATAAATTCCTTTTTCATTTAAAAAAAAGTCAAATTTTACTTATTTTAATTATTTATATTTCTCAACACCCTTTTCATTTTTCAATGGACTGTTATTGACATTATTTTTTACAACTCTTCTCTATTCTCATTTATTCATCTCTATTCAATCAACTCCCAAATGAACAAAATTCTGCTTCTTTTTTAAGCAGTTGTTGAACATTTGACTATTAGTATGCACTGTTAGTATGTCTATTTAACTATCTTCCTTTACATCCTCTTTCAAGGGACCGGAATGAATTGCGTTTTTTTAAAAATCAAAGATGGTGAGAACATTAACTGCTTCTATAACCCGAATCAATTGTTTCTAAACGTTTAAAAAAATTATATTTATGTCATTGAAACAGGATTTAACTACCAAAATTATTTTTTTAGTCTTTATTTGAATCAGTCTTCATGAATGTGTTACTCCAGGACTGATGTTCGAAAATAGAGAACCAATTAGAGCTTAAAGTCTTAACTTCTCTTATATATTGTAATAAATTTGATACAAAATTTACTAAAGAATAGAATTTTATTAAAAAATTAATTAGAAATTTAGAATTAATAGAAAACATTTTAATATAAAATTTTGAAAAGTATTTTTTTAGTAGAAAATTTTTTCAAAGTCCTTTTTTTAAATTTTTTTTTGTATATTTTTCTGTTGCTTTATGCAAGCTTCCTACGCCAAAGACTTTTTAAAATTTAAAAAAAAATTGTACTTTTAACTGGTTCTGATTTTTCATAAGTATAGAAAATGAATTTAACACTGATATTCAAAAACAGGATGGTAATCAGAGCGCTCCTAAGCCAATGAAAAAAATCATGTGGTCTTTATCTATAAGTTCTCAGAAATTGCCAAATTTGTATTCAAATTATCACAGTTTCCACGAAAAAGAAGATAACAAAAACTAATTTCACTAAACTGTATTAACAATTGATAATAATTAAAATATATTTATAATTTAATATTTATTCCGATCCGATGATTAGTAAGAGCCTCCTTGTCCCCAGTTTGTAAAACCTCCAAGATTCCCGCCTAATTGATCACAATGCTTCAAATAAGTAACATCGACTACTCTATCAATAAACTGGCGAAGTTTCTCTGTGCAGATTTTTAATAGAACTGGCTTTAAAAGCTTATTTTTGACCCTTTATCTATTGACAGCCGCAATTGTCAAAGCAAGAGGGAGGAATGCAGCAAAATCAATAATTTTTTTCCTTCGCTAAAATTTCTTAATTAAAATCTCTTTATTAAACATAATCTTCATCAAGTCGTCATTCTGAATGATCTTGGAAAGAAGAGTTTTGAAAAAATCATTTCTCGGAAGTGACAGTGCACGCTTTGCTATCAGAAGCGGATTGTGAGGCTAAATCCATAGATGGCAAACTGATTTGTGCTTTTAACCTTACTTTTATGCTGATTTTCTTTATTGAATCTCAAGGCAATTCTTATATTGTTATTTACCGCATCAATAACGCTTATTTGTCTTTATTAGTAAAGAAAATATATTTTATTATTGACAAAGTCTATGCACTTTGTCAATTGCTGTAGCTTTAGAAAGCCATTTTTTTTATAGATCTGCACAAGTGTTAGCTAAGATTCTGATAAATTTTTCTTACAAAATCAAAATGGAATGATAACTCAATTTTTTTACAACTTTAGAGTGTTCTTTTTTACTTTTATGCTTTAATGGATTGCAATTCACAAAATCTACCGACAACAATGTTCCACAAAAGTCTACCGACAACAAATTAAAATGGGTGTATGCATAGGACCATATGAAGACGCCATTTCCCCAGATAGTTAATTTACCACGTTATTTTTGCTGCTTTTATCTCGTCGGAACTAGTAATAGAGTATAATGACATTAAATTGCAATCCGTTTCAAATTAGTTAGTAAGCAATTACATTAATTTGTAATCATTAGCAAAATACAAATGCCCAGGTTTTACCATTTCCAAGTCAGTTTTTCAGTTAAAGACAGAAATATCTTTTTAACACACAAAATGATCGTAAAAAGATGAGGAAATATTTATATTGCTATAGCCGTTCGTGAATTTCACAAAATTATATGCAAAATAATTTCAGATAAAATTAATTGATATTTTTTGAAATCTTAAATTATTTTTTTTATTTGAATCATTTTAATTTTGAAACTCCATAAAGTCGTTTATTATTATTAGTTATTTTTAGAATTTAGTCAATTTTATTTGCAAAATTTACAATGTGTGTCTTTATAGTGTTTAACTCATTTCATGCTTGTAAAAATGAAATCTAATTTTTGTACACTTGCTGATATGCCGGAGATTTGAAATGTTGCATATTTGTATGCTTTCCTAATATTTTCAAAACTTAATTATCAGTTTATCAACACATTTTATAACATTTCTGTTTAATGTTCTTTATACTATTTGATGTTGCTTTTCAGAAAAATTATCATACCAAAGCCGTATGAAATTCGAGGTAATTAATTTTTTGAAATATGGTTAATGAATATTTTGAACTTTTTAAATGTAGAAAATAATAAAACTACACTTTTATTGCTCTTAAAAAATAAAAAAGCAGTTTAAAAAATCAAAATTTATAAATATCAAAATATGTTAATAAATCAAAACAGAAATGTAGATCTAGAGGCACGCTAAGCAATATGTTTTGCAGCTAACATCATAAAATGAAATTTTTGAAAAATTAAAACATTTTATGAATGTAATTGATAATGCCATTTCTTTTAGGTATATTACGTTTTCAGTTTTTGCTTTGACTTTTTTCATAACAAATTATTTTCTACTTTTTAGTAGAATATTAATTGCCCGCTATTTCTTTATCCATATTCTCAAACTGCAAAATTATTAGCGTCATTTTCACATGTTCATATTTAAAACTCAAACTTAACTATAGTTAAAGATTGAGCTAGAAGGTTTTTAGAGTGAATGAATTTTTACCTGCTGTGATGAGAAGGGCCGATTTTGCGTCTAGAATTCTTTCAGCAAGGGATTCAGCAGAGTAACCTCCAAACTGAGAAAAAATTTATAATGAATGTAATAAATAATAATTATAGATTCATCACTTAATGAGAAAATTTCTTTGCAATAATTTTAGATGAAAAGATGGCGAATAACTATTTGTTGATATATATATATATATATATATATATATATATATATATATATATATATATATATATACTGAAGTGACAAAAGTCATGGGATAGCAATATGCAAATATACAGATGGCAGTAGTATCGCAGCGAAAAAGTTTAAATGCCCAGTTCGTTTTCCAGAACTTTCATTTGTGTTCAAGTTGTTCATGTGAACAGGTTTTTCATGATGGCGGCACGACGAGAATTAACAGACTTTGAACATGGAATGCTAGTTGGAGCTAGACGCATGGGTCATTCCATTGCGTATATCATTAGTGAATTCAACATTCCGAGATCCACAGTATCAAGAGTGTGCCGAGAGTATGAAATTTCAGGCATCCCATCCCATCATGGACAGCGCAGTGGGCGACCACCTGCGACCACCGACGTCTGTGTAGAATGGTCAATATTAATAGACACGCAACACTTCGTCAAATAACTGCAGGAATCAATGTGGGACGTGTCCGATAGGACTGTGCGGCGAAATTTATCTTCCTTGGGCTATGACAGCAGAAGACCGACTCGAGTGGCTTTACTGACAGCACGACATCGCCTGCAGCGACTCTCCTGGGCTCGTGAGCATATCGACTGGTCACTAGACCAGTGGAAAACCGTGGCGTGGTCAGATGAGTCACGATTTCAGTTGTTACGAGCTGATGGTAGAGTTCGAGTGTGGCGCAGACCCCACGAAGCCATGGACCCAAACTGTCAGCAAGGCACTTTTCAAGCTGGCGGTGGCTGCATAATGGTGTGGGCTGTTTTTACATGGCATGAACTCGGTCCTCTGGTGCAACTGAACTGGAAATGGTTATGTTCAGCTGCTTGCAGATCACTTGCAGCCATTCATGGACTTCACGTACCCACACAACGATGGGAATTTTATGGATGACAATGCGCCTTGTCACCGGGCCAGAACTATTCACGATTGGTTTGAAGAACATTCCGGACAATTCCAGCCCATGATCTGGCCACCTAGATCGCCCGATATGAATCCCATCGAGCATTTATGGGACACCATCGAATGGTCCGTTCGTGCCCAAACTCCTGAACCATCCACACTTTCACAATTATGGACGTCTATACAGACAGCATGGCTCAATATTCCTGCAGATTACTTCCAACGACTTGTGGACTCCATGACACGTCGAGTTGTTGCCCTTCGCCGGGCAAAAGGAGGACCGACACGATATTAACAGTCATCCCATGACTTTTGTCACTTCAGTGTATATATATATATATATATAAGCAGTTGCGTGGCTGTAGAAATTTTCTCGAATTCTTGTCATGAGAACCATTGAAATAGGTAGTCTTCCTTTAGAAATATACCTAAACAAAGCAGAGAAAATTTTGTTACAATGAATAAAAACTACCAGTACTTTTTTATAAATGTAGTATTTTTTGTAAGGAAAATTTCAAAAACTATGTTAAGTATCTTTTTATATGTAAATTACAACGAGTTACTTGATTTGATTTATTGATCGGGGCAAATCTAAATTTTACTCATTTTTTTATGCATCTAGAGATTAAGAATGAATATTTCTGTGCTTCAGGGGCTAGAAGAGACAGTGATGGCTATTTATGGGTGACAGGCCGAGTCGATGACATGTTGAATGTATCTGGTCATTTATTATCTACAGCAGCCGTTGAGTCAGCCCTTATTACCCATCCCGATGTTGCGGAGACAGCTGTAGTGTCTACACCTCATCCTATCAAAGGAGAATGCCTCTATTGTTTCATAACTCTGAAGGAGGTAATACTTTAGATGTCTTTCTGGAGTCCACTACTATACCTTCAAAAAAGGAATTTTTATTCGATCCAGACACAAGATATTAACAGTCTCACGACTAAACTGGACGTTTTAAATAACTATATCATTTGAGATATTATTTATTATTTTAAAATAAATCACACAGGCCTGCAAAATTTGAGTAATGAGAAAGTGTTTGTATTGTAAAGACAGTTCTTTATAATATTTGGAGCGCTGATTTCAAATATGGCCTTTGGTTTTGTCAAACGCTTAAGGATTTTTCACAAAATGGGTTTAAATATGCAAGAAAAAAAATGCAATAAGGGTTTAAATATGCAAAATGGGTTGAATATGTCAAGAAAGCCTATTATCCATATTCTGAGAAAAAGAAGGTATTTTCAAAATATTTTTAAAGGTTATATTTAAAAATTAATTTATATATCAAACAATCGGAAATGATTCATTAAATATGTATTAATTTTATATAAATTAATATTATATTAATTATAATGGTTCACATTGTTAGATTCATCCTGAATTCATATATTCTTAAAGCTTTCTTTTCCTTTTACCCTAAAATGCCCTTTTGACACTTGTTTGTAATTAAAACATGGATTTTCTCATAGTAGTATCCAACATTAAACGTCGTAATAGTTCCACCTACCTAGATAACTAAGCACCATCTTCTTGATATCTTGGTGAAATGTTTCTTCCTTTCTTCAGTAACTGCACCAAAATTTTGGAGATAGTTGTCTAAATACGAATTTAAAAATATCACTTTCAAACTCATCGAATAACGCAAAAGTCTTTGAATTTCGTTAACATCGTTTTTGTGGCAGATTTAAAATTAAATTCGTCGAATCTTCCGAGGACTTTTATTATGACATCCTTGAAAGCTCCCCGGGTCTCTTTTTCATTCAAAAACACTTTATTTTCAAATACACTACATTTAGAAGTTTAAGAATATCTGTATTTACGTACACTCCTTTTTTTTTTACATCCCATAATCTTTGAACCTTATTGCCTAGGTATTTAAAGTACTCTTCTTTTGATAGAACTTTAAAAGTAGTTCCACCAAGCTAAGCTTGATGTGGTGTCAACAGGGCTTTGCCGGGATCAAAAAAACTTTCTTTTACGACAGTCTTTTCAGATTTTAATGTTTTTCCATGCATGCAATCTTCTTTGTTCCAGTGATTCTTCTTATCCTGACCATTCTATTCATACGAGAAGAAAAAGCACATTGTATAATCCTACTTATTGCCCAAAAGACTCGGGAAGCATATCATGCATCTATGTTCTTTATACTTCAAATTATGAAAAATCAAAGCTAAATTCTCATAAGCTTCTTCCATATGCATACCTTCTTCCATTTGCAAATTTGCCACCAGCAGTGCTTCTTGAAGAGTCAATAAGATCTTCCACTCACTCACGTCATGCCATATCTTTTCCTCGTATAAGAGATAGAAATATCATCACTTTTTGTCGATAGTAGCGACTTGTAACACTATATGGTCATGCCCTTTCTTAATTCTAACTTAATCGATCGGTGGCTACAAAAATCATAATTTTGGAATCATAAGAAAATCGAAAAAATAAAATCACAATTTCGTAATTTGTGACTATTTCTCTTGAAATCAGCATCCGAAAACCTATCAGAATGATTTTTAAACACTTTCATGATTTCAAACCTGTGTTATTGAAAAAAATGTCAGATACAAATGAACTGAAACCTCCTAAAGAAGTTCAATTGTCAATTCATGGTTTAATTAACACACCTTTTTAATAACTTTACAACAACACAACTATAATGGTTTCCTATTTCAGATAAAAATTCAATTATTATTAAGATTGTCAACTCCCTTCGGATCTGGAACGCAATATGGGTAATATCATCACATTACAGTTCACAAATGGAGTGGGTGGCCATTCGGTCCATTTAAACAGATATTTTTAAATTTTTATCACACAATATATCAACACAACATAACTTTATTTCAAACTGGAAATATTTATTTGCTGAATATAATGTAAGTCTCATAAGCATATTTTAATATTTTAACAAATATTTTAGTCTGAGTTATTTTATACATGCTCTGTTAATTATGTGTGTTACTTCGAGTCACAATCACTTGTAATCACGTGTTGTAATTTCATATCCATTCCTCATGTGGTTGAACAACTTTCTCAGCTTATGATAAGCATAATCATTCAGTGTACTAATACTTTATCTGCCTTCATTTAAAAATTTCAGTTAAATTATAAGAAATAAAGTAAAGATTCCTTCCACATTGCCCAGGAATATAAAAAATAAATAGAGCATTCCTTCGTCCAGATTTGATTCTGAAAGAGAATAGAACAACTAAATGATGAAAATAGCTTGAATTTCATTGTAATAATGAGAGCTAAAGTCAAAAATTGCACCGAAATGCATTTTTAAAAATTAGTCAAAATGAAAAAAATTTAAAGATAACTAAATTAGTATCATCACAAAAATAATGCTTTGAATTTCAATATAATAGATAAATAATTTTATATGATTATATTATAGAAAATTCTCGATAAAATACACTAAAACTTGCTTACTTTTTAATTAATTCTAATTTTAATGAAAATTAAAAAAATAATATAAAATGCACTTTAGAGTGGGCCGAAAGGAAATGTTATATTATTATTTTCATTTCGCATACCAATGTAAAGGTGTGTATTACTGCTTCTAAGGTGCTTTCCCGAGCATAAAAATCCTATAAAGTATCGAAAAATAACTGATTTAAAAATCATTAATTAAAAATTGTTTCTATGTCTGTTGAATATAGTATTAAATGCTGAAAATTTAAATTCTGAAGAAAAATAAAATTTATTTAATCAGAATCCGTCTATAATTTTCATCCACATATTCCCTACCAAACTAAATACTCGATAATGTGTATTTTTGGATTTTAATCATCAGCTGGACTTTCACACATTATCTGATCGATGTATTACAATAGTTCAATGTATATTTCATATATTCTATAGATATAAATGAATATCAACTTTATTTTTTTTCTTTCTTTACTGTAATATGCAATAAAATTTCAAAACTAGAGTTTCAAAACTAGAATATCATTCATTTGTTATCAAATGACGAAAAGCAAGAATACAGAAAGTAACAAAAATTAAGAGATGTTGAACACTTTAACGATTGAAACACCTTTATAATAGTCTTCATTCAGATATCTATGCTCTGCAATAAAGTTAAATCAAAGAAGAAGAAAAAATATTCTGTTATTGATCATTAAATTTCATTGTTATAAGAAAATATTGATTTCATCTATGCCATTTTGAGGAAAAGATGTTTATTAAAATAGAACTCCAGCTCCATGCATTTTGCGACACGGTGTAGTAAAAAGTCTAATTAGGGAAGTAACTTTTTCAAATCCTTTAGGTGTATTTCCAGAAGAAGTATAATATCAGGCCTGCCAACGGTGTCGGTGAAAGTTTCAGAAGTATTTTTACTTTTACAAGAATTTTAACCGAATTATTTATTCAACTTTTAGGTATTCAGAATCCTCAAAGTTCCCGCCAACGAATTTCTCTTGAATATGAAAAGTGCCTGGTTGCGAATCTCACCATATCTTTGGAGTGTTCAAAAATGCTTGCGTGATGTATATTACAATTGGTGGATATATTGGAATTCCAATATTACTTTTAGGAAATATTGGAATTATTCTTAATCGAATATCTTTCTGATATAAACAAATGCTTTTAAAATTTTGTATATGAAAGAAACAAATGCTTTAAGTATCTGATAAGATATTTTACTTTCTGTTTGTTAACATTTTTATTTATTTTGTAGGGCAAAGAATATAACGAGAACCTAGGAAAGCAACTCAAAGAAAAAGGTAAAAGTATTACTTTATAATATAGCTTAGGTTCAGATATTTATTTGTTAAAATATCATCTCTATCATATTTTTTATTTCTTACAATAAATGTTTAACTCATTATTTACGTTTTTAATACTCATGTAGAAAATGTTTACTACCCAAATGTCTTTTGAATCCTATGTTTAATTACAAAATATTTTCAGCCAAAAGGAAAACAATGACATTCAATCGATATGATACATTCTCCAAGGATAAATCTTAGCTTGTATTAAGTGCACGCTTTTAATTACCTTATTTCCTGCTTATAAAGATGGAATTTTGAAATTAGTTTTCCATTTATTAATTACTTAAGATACTAAACCTGTATAATTTTTTCTGTTGTGGATTCCCTTTGTTAATATAATTTTAGAACTCAATTATAAGTAATTTTGAAAAGATTTCACACAGCAAGACTATCTGTCAGATAGTTTTTTAAAAAAAATATATAAGCTTTAAAATACAAAAGCTATTATTATTACTCAGCATTTTCTTATGCATTGGGCTATCAAAATTAATCACGTCTTGATTCCATGTGAGGGATCCCATATGATAATAAATTTGAGAAAATTTGTTTTAAAATTCTACGGCATGTTTAATAACAATTAATGACTAACAAGAAGTAAACAAATTTTTAAAAAACCCATTTTAGTACATAAATAACCGTGTTTTTAAAACACGATTTTTAATAAATTTATTAAATATACTAATGATCCTGCAACATTAGTGAAAGTTGGATGGTAATCAGGTGCTATCGAAAACTGCTCCCAATAAGACCTCGCATTTGACACCTTCTAAGGCCGACTCTGCTTGCTAAATTCTACCTTGACTGAATTTTATCTTCATATCTGAATATCAACTTTTATATGATTGCACATTCATGTAGAAAATAAAATGGTCTGTAATATACGTTTTTTAAAACTAATTCTTCCTATCTTCAAAGAGCTACCCATGTCTCTCAGAATTCAATGGCTGTCATTTCAATTGTCTCGCCGTCATGACAAAACCTAGAATTGCAATTTCTTGCAATCCACTTCCCAAATAAAGAAAACTTTCCATTCTAAATTCATAAAAGCCTAGACTGTGCTGCCAAATGCTTCTTTTTGGCGTCTTTTCGAAACATGTTTCTTAGACTACTGGTTAAACTTCGTTATTAAGAGGTGAAAAATGTGATTAAACGGAAAATTCTACCCGTTATTAATATAATTAAGATCTTTGAGAACAGTTTAACCTCTTTATTTACATCTAATATCATCAAGAACCTCAAAAAAATTAAGTTACAAATTTTGAAAAATTTAATTTCATATTATTGTGCTTACTATAGTTTCACTTCGAATTCCAGTTTGTCTTTCTTTAAATGAAAAAAGTTTGAGGAGAAATTATGAAGTATTGAAAATCGGATATTAAAGAAATGTAAGAAAATTAATGAAAGAAAATCCATCAAAAATTAGAAAATATTATAAATGTGCTTAAAAAAGAATATTTATATAAGATTTTATTATTTTATTTGGGTAGTCATA
>JAOUZG010027617.1:4622250-4651826 GCA_026289955.1 Argiope argentata
CGTGTACTATTTTAATAATTTTTTTTAATTCTCTCTATATTTTTTTAATATTTACCTTTTAATAATTTGTGACCGGTTTGGTGACACAAAAGTCGAAATTTATTACTTAAAACTTTTTATTATTTATTACTTTTTACTTTATTACTTTTTTAAAATTCATAATAAGATTAAGGATTAGAATTGATTTATTTGTGTTTTTGGTCTTATATAATTTACTGCAAAATGGATACAAGTAAGTGCGTTTTATTTTCACTCTACTTCATAAATTTTCCAATCAGTGCACTGCTTGATCATAGTTGCTTTCATCTTTTCATAAATAAAAAGATATAAATATTTCCATATGATAAATTTAGAAAAATATGTTTTAATACACAATGCTGTTTGTTTTGATCTCTAAACGTAACATCACAGTATAGCTTTATCGCTGATGATAAAAATATGCTATATTTAGAAAATAACTTCAAGGTATTGATTTCAAAGATGAAAATAACGAAAATCGAAAAATTATAAATGAATATACTTTAATAATGAATTAAAATAGGCATGTAACAGAATTCAAAACAAACTAAAATATGTAAATATACATATTAAAAAAATTCAACCTTTTCTCTTTTCACCGGCGTTTTGAAGAGGAAATGGAACATAGCAAAATTCGGCAGCATTACCCTGGCCCTAAAAAATAACAGTTTTACAAAAAAGGCTTAAATGCTGAACAACATCAAAACATTTTCATTTAAACAGCATATTCCTTTATAAAAAATAAGAAGTTAAATGTAATTTTACAACACAATAGAGAACGGCCAAGCTACTTAATAGAAAGTGCTACTGTAAAAGAGAAGAGAGTGAAACACTTTTAAAAGTAAGTGTCCAGCACCTTTATTCAAGCAAATAATTAAAAGAGAAAATCCATTTCTTTGAAAATGCAAAAATGGCACAAGCACTCATTTGCGCGTTTTTTTTCTTTCTTTCTTTTTTACTTCGGGTTTAGAAAGGGCGGAAACTCTTTTAGCCTTAATAATTCAGTTTTTATGCTAGGAAAGACCACCTTTTTTTACAACTACAATTTACTTTCATGCAACTAATAGATAGAAACCGTAACAAGAAAATATTTCTCATGATCTAAAGTAAATTTTGAAGAAAATAAGTAGGACGAAGCAGTCATACAATTTAACGACTATAACTTCATCTGTGAATAGAGGAATATACACATTACTTAGATTAAGTATTTTGAAGTGCATATTTGATCACGTGTTAGAACTCTTGAATTTACAGCAATGACTCGACTTTAGATACAAAAATTCTTGAGACCAAACCATTGAACAATCAAAACTGTGACAATATAGATCCTAGAGAATGAGTCCAATATTAAATTCTTCACAGATACATAGGTTTCTCCCTAAAAAGTACTGAATTTGAACCTAAATTTAAATTTGATGTAGATTGCTAAAATAAAAAACTTTTGAATCCCAAATCTTGTCAGTTTTAACTATGGAAAAGAAGATAAAATGATTTATTATGCTGAAAGATTTATAAAATAATGTCTTTATCCAAAATTTGACGAATGTCGGATCCAATCACCCTTTAACAAATATATTCATATATAATAAATGAAAATGAAGAAATAATGCTAAATAAAAAATCAATTAAAAATAACGTAGATCAATTTGAAATTTTAATATTATTGCATTCAAAATTTATACAATCTTAATATTATTCTGTATTATCCCATATAAATTTGTTAAGAAGTTTTGTTCAAATGGTTGGGGTAGAGAACTCGATACAGAGGCATGTAATCTTACTCACTTAAAATGAAATGAAAAATTGCGCGAATAAAACCTTTGAAAGAGCAACAGTAAATGCATTCACACAGTTAAGAACCATACCAATATCGATAATCTAAGTTAATCACTTTCTTACCTTCTCGTATACGAACATAAAATACTACAATCATCAAAAATAAATACATAAAAATCTTAAAAAATAAAAACAAACTTTAAGTTTTGAAAAATTTCCACATTTTAGACTACCCAGAGTTCGAAAGACACATGTTTGGCATTACGCCTGCCTGCCCTCTGTGAACACGATATCTCAAAAATACTTTGATCTAGAAGGATGAAATTTGGTAGATGGAATTAAAACCAAATTTTTGAACTTTAATCAAATTTTGAGCGAAATCAGAAGAAGTCTAATTGTTTAGTTATTCGGGTACAAATGAATTCGATAACTGCAAAACATAAAGAGTTACATAGAGAAAAAAAATTAGTACATATGTTAAGCATGCAAAATGTAGATTCTTAAAAACTTTTTGAGCTAATTCTGTCAAAAAGTAGGTCGTCCGTCGCCTTGTATGTGCAAACGCAATGGTTTAAATGGTTAAAGAAATTCGGCGTACGAACTTTTGACAACTGTAAGACAAATTTAATTTCTACAGGATGTTTAAAATACATATTTGTACGATAGATTCAGAAAAATGATAGATTTATGCCAAAGATATCTACTTCGTCATTACTGCATACTAATGTCATGCAATTTATTGCAGAGGGTGGGGGAAAAGATCTTTTATCAGAGAGTATAAGAGAATGCCTAGGGGAGACCACTCACATTAATTTTTTTTCTCGAATTCGAAGCATACAACAATAAAGTACTGAAATTAACAAAATATTCGTCTTCATGTTTTAGAGTTCACTGCCCTCCCCCTTCTTCAAGAAGAGAATTACTAATTATGTCTGCCCGTGAGGATATGAGAAAAATCGGACCAGCTAGAGAAATGAAATTCAGTATGAAGATTTTTCCTAATATCAAATTTGTAAATCCAAGGAGATTTTAAAAAGATATCCATCAAAGAGAATGCCATTCATCTGTCCATGCTTGTTTGGGTAATTTATAGACATATGAACATTAAAAAAGGTGTTTTTGATCTTTTCATTTGCTATAAAATAGGAGATTCCATTTTAATTAGTTGTCCTAAATGATATTGAATAATATATTTATTTATAAAAAAGGCATTTATATCAACTTCCACGCTGCTATTCCCTTTAGCACCTACCATCACCATGTATTTCTTGTCATATTTGAAATAAAAATAAAGAGCAATATGCGAAATGCCGAGAACGTACATTAAAGGAACAATAACTTATAAACTATTTAGATATTAAATAGAGATAACTGCTCATTTTTGCTAAAATCGATTTTTTGTTTAAAGCTATATCATATGAGATGTGAGAAAAAAAAGTACCTACAGTATAAATATTATTTATTAACCTCAAAATAATATATGCATTTTGAAGAATAATATGAATGAAAAGACAAAGAAGATATTAACTTCGAGCTCTTTTATACGTGTACAGAAAAGTACTAGATCACAACTACCACCACTTCTAATTTGAAAAATAAGTGTACTGGGTCGTCGATTTTTTTTACAGTAGTCTACGTCAATTTTTGTCAAAATCCTAGTAATATTTTTAATGTCTTTAAGTTGAAGAAACTTTATGGGGAAGATGGTACGAGCCGCACACGAGTTCATGAGTGGCAAAAATCACTTCTGTGAAAGTGATGAAATGATGGTTTCCAAAACATTAACAAATATCAAATACAACATATCTGTAACAGTTCGTAATACGAAGATTCGAGCATTTTTTACTTCTCCAGTCTAATTGCCACAAAAAGTATTAAAATGCAGAAAAAATATATAACGGTAACTTTATTGGTTTAAATTATTGCGTTGGTCGCCTAGAAAAGGTCACGTTTGATTCCAGCTTTCGGATCAGAAAAGTGGTGATGAGTAATATCATTTTGCTAAATTTAAGTTAAAAGATATTGATTGATAGAAAAATTCTAAATAGAATCAATATCTATCAAATGAACCGACGAGCGTTAGGATAGTTTAATAAAGTCATTTTTCAATTTAAAATATATATATTCTAAACTTTTTTCAATTTATGTGAAATTTTTATAATTCCATTTAAGTATACATTACACAGCAAAGAATGTTTGGTAAAACTTTCAGATAAATATCTGCAATAGTTTTTAAAAAATTCAATTTTGATGAAAAAAATAACAGTTAGTGATAATGAATGATGATTGGCGACACTAAATATTCACTAAGTTGTTACATTGCCAGTTGTCTAGAAGAAGAGGATAATTCAATTCAAACGATTGACTTTATAACTAATCAATTAAATTGAACTAATAAATAACTTCTTAATTGGTTCCAAAATGTATATTTAACAGAGCTTGAACAATATTAAATGTTATTATTGCACTGTAGGTACCTTTCCATTTCGCCGACCTTACCTTAGTAATTTCTCTCCTCTTTTTTAAATCAGAAAAGGCCAATTGTCCTGCCATCCCACTCAAGGTTAAAAATTATTTTATTCAAAATCCTAATAACAACAGGGGTTGTTCTTTTTATCAATTGGCGAAAACTTTAAATATAATAAAATATATGCAGTTTGAGATAAAAAATGATCATCCGTTCATACTTCATATTTTTATATATTTCATAATATTCAATATTCAGGTATTAGTTCACGCCTTCAGAAATACCCAGGAAATATCTACTTGTCCAAATGGCATTTACTTA
Organism: Argiope argentata; assembly: GCA_026289955.1. Classification (NCBI taxonomy): domain Eukaryota; kingdom Metazoa; phylum Arthropoda; class Arachnida; order Araneae; family Araneidae; genus Argiope; species Argiope argentata. The sequence continues at coordinate 4,626,833 of JAOUZG010027617.1, forward strand.
TCCCACATCAGAAGTTAGCAATAATCAAATTCAGACCGAAGATTAGGGTATGAGAAGTGCATTTTCCAATTTTAAACCGAAATTGTTCTCTAAAGAGGGGGGCGGGGAGGACATTGACTTTCAGCTATACTAGAACTTGAACATACTGGAAATGAAATAGTAACAATAATTTGAAAATGATTGAAACAAGTATGAAATGTGCGCTCTTGGTTATGATTCAAGGATACTGAGCATTCAAAGAAATCAAATACAGTTTTCAAATCAACTTTTTCAACTATAACAACGGCATAAACAGCTCATACACACATTTTTCAAAGTTCTGTTGTACAGAAGAAGTCGTTACAGCCTAGATGTTCAAGATAACATCATCACCCTGTTTACTATAGCTTTCAGGAAAAGGCACCAATCACAATATTTTTATATTATACATGGCACCAGGCGGGCATTTAATTTTATCCACAGCCCCAAGTTTGTTCCCAACAACAAAATTCAACACAAAATATAATTAATAACAAGCTTTACGGATTAATGATAAACTTGATATTATACATTTTCCCTCTTTCTTCAGAAAATAGTACAACGCCAATAAATTTTAAATGAAAGTTAGGCATTATAAATCGTAAAATTAACATAACATAATAACAGCAGTACTGTAAATCCCTGGTCTAACTACAGTCGAAAAACCGCTGAAAATTGGAGTTTCAGTACAGATTTTTTCCCCTTCAAAAATGATTAGTTTGTCTCCCCTTTTAAGCAATTAAAAACAATGCAATATAAAATAAAATATTGAAATATTGATACTGATTCAGTATGAGGACAGAAAACAAAACAAAATATTCAATTATTTCAGTTTTTCATACGTATTAACTTATTAATTACAAAAATGTAAAGAATAAATTGCTAGAACCTGAACAAGAACAGCTGAATGACACAGGGCATCATTTAGAATAGGTAAGGCATTGGACATGACGACAGTACTAGGATCATGGGCCCATGTTGTTACAAGAAGCTTCTCATGATCCTGAAAGAGTTTTAAAAAGAATATATATATATATATATATGCGCGAGCGTGAGTGTAATGTAATCCATATTAATTTTGATTAAAGCCGTAAGGAGTCACGGCCATGGAGAAAATACCGATTGAATTTTCAATTTCGGCTTATTCCATCCCAAGAGACTGGTATAATTTTGCAAACAGTGCGGATACAACCAGACAAGAAGGCAAAAAAGTTTAGAAAAAGGAACGAAACATTTATCTCTGGTCTTATATAGTATGATATTCTCATAAATCCCACACGTGTAGATTTCCGAGAGGAATTCTTATATGTTTTGACCTTATATTGACCTTCAGACAAAAGAAACGCAGGAATCCTCTAAAAGAATACTTACACCAGTGACTTGTTATCCATTCACTCGGCATACGGAATAATCAATGACGCATTATCTTTATAATACTTCATTTGATTTATTAAAGAGAAAAAGAGGAATGGATCAAGAAATAATATTTTAGAATGAAGTTATTAAGGGCTCAATTAAATATATATATAAGGATCTAAATAATTTTCATTTTCTAATTTCTATTTCTAAATACATATTATTAATTAGAAATAACATCATTTTGTAAATTGCAAATTATAAACCCATTACACAAAATATATGTTTATCAACACTGTAGCTCAAAATGCTTTTTGACAATTGAATTCATTAATGAAGATTCTGAAACAAGACAGGCAGATAAAACCTTTTTTAATACATGTTTTTATTTTAGAAAATAAAACTTATAATCTACTACTTTTCCTTACATCGAAATTAATTTAGCACACGAAGACTAAATTTTAATAGACTGAAAAAAAGTTATTTATTAAATAAATAAGGAACAGTAGGATTCATTGGCCAGATTAAATAAAATAACAGTTTAAAATCCTTCCAGAAGTTGGAATAGCTGACTTTCTATATCGACACCTACTGCTATCTGCTAATGACGAAGCAATAATAGAAAAGAGTATAGCTCCTAATCGCGCAGGAACTTTCATAACTAACTTCTCTGCACTTTCTCATAAGAACAGGATAAAAATCCCGAGACTATACAAACAAAAAAACATCGATCATGATAATACAATCCATGAATCTAGAATAAATAAATGAAATCTTCAGTAAATGTAACTATGATGCTACAGGAAGAAAAAGATTATCATTCATTCTCACAAATTAATGCAAATAAATTCTCCATCATTTTCACAATATTACTACACTGGTTCATTTAAGGGTAACTAAATTGGAAAAAATAAAATGGCGATAAATATTCCTAGTGTTCATTGACAGGATACAGCTTTGTGATGGCAAATACAATACACTACACCGAATGTTCTTATTGAAATATACATTAAAACTTTAGGATAGGTTTTTCATGCAATAAAAATTATCCTTCAACCAATGGTACATTGCAATATTATTCAGCTAATATCAAGAGAAATTAAAAATATAATTTTACCCTGATTTTAAAAAGTTTGCGATGCTATAAAGATTCTTCATTGCTTGGATCATTTTGAATTAAGAATGAAAGAAAGTAAAATACATGAGTGATAGAAAACTAAAGTTGAAAATTAATTCAAATTATCTTTTAAGGTGGTCATAAATTTAGCAAATATGATACTTGTTTCAAAAAGAATATATATATATATATTTAAATATATAACGATTGAAAATAATCAAAAAAGACTTTTCATATTAACTACTCTAGCATACAACTATAAATACTTAAATCTATAAATTTTCTTAGTGTTAAAAAACACAACAGAAAAAGTAACAAAATATTTGATTTGGACTATTTGTTTAAAAAAAAAGAATTACACATGATCATGAAACTATAAATAACACATAAATAAATTAAATGAACTGAAACTGAAACCATACATACTCTAAAAATCTTTGGCAGAATACGAAGCCTTGTTCCTTTAGTTAAAAGTAAAGATGGTGGGCCGCATTTCGTTAAAGAGTATATAAAAAGCTTAAACCACACCGAACTGACCTACATATTTAAAGTAGAAACATAAATATTAATAACAACCAATTAAAAAAGCAGCATGGCCCATATACAATTTTTGCATTCTTGTATTATTTACATATTATATAGGTGGAGATTTTTAAAAAGAAATCGAAAGTAAATGTAAGATATACTAGGTGTTTAATTTTGACTATATATATTTTTCAAAGAGAGAGAGAGAGTTTTCAGCAAAATAGTTTTAAAAGATAGTAAATAAAAAGACATAAAACATAGAATATATAAAACAAAATCTCGAAAGTCATATAACAGCAGTGTAAATTTGTAAATTGAATTAAAACTGAGGGTAAAGAAAGTCAGATCAAAATCCGTTTAAAATCTAAGTGTTTTATTACATGTTTACTTATTCCATAATAGCAATGAAATAATACAATAGATAACTGTAGAGGTGCTTAACATTTTCAGAAGTTTTTGAGATGTCAGATTCTTTGTTGTGCTGTGTATTTAGGGTGCGCTAAAAAAAAACTTCAAGAAGTACTCTGATAACAGAGCATAGATAGAAAAAAACTTCCTTCTCTGAATAACACAGAAAACTCATTCTTATTAAAGGGGAAGAGGTTATAGTTTTAGGACCATTCAAGGAACTTTTTTTTATAAAATTCAAGATCATAAAATTCTATATTTTAGACATAGCAATACAAATAAATTTAAATAAAATATTTTTATTGTCAATTTTCAAATAAATGATTATGTTCTTACTTAAAACTCATACTGTTTAGGGAAAGAACTTTAAAGATACTTGATAAACTAATCTTTAGTTAATGAGTTAAATTTGCAAATCAGTGTGTTTCAAGGTCAAAATGCAAACATCCTTTACCATTACACATTACACAGCTGTTACTAATGACTAATTTCACACAAATTTATAAAGAGTGTAGATTCAATAAACATATTCATATATATATTTTTTAAATCTAATTCCATAAAAGTCTCTAAACCATACTTTTGTCAGTGCTTGGCTGAATGAAGGGGAAAATGCAAGATAGACACACATTGGGAAATCTTCATTTATTTTTAAAGAAATGAACTGAGAAAAGTGCATCCTTTAAATATTTTTACTTTCGATTCTAAATTGCTCTATTAGAATTTTAATTCCTAAAACCATATGATTCTTTTATGCTTTGAAAATATTTATTATTTGCCTTTTTGACGAGTCTGTTAACAGATTTCTGCAGTATAAAAATCATTTCTTAAATTTTCGCCCTTTTTTATTTTAAATCATTGTTTATCTGTATCGCATTTTCTTTTCTTATATTTAATAATTTAGCATTTAATAAGCAACATATTATAAACATAAAGTACGGTCATTTACCACACCTAAAAGTTAAATTACATATATTACTTTAATAATTCATACTACAAAATGTGAAATATTATGAGATTTAATCATGTCCATGCCAAGAAAGTTTTCCTCTGGGTGCCAAGACAAAGTTTCAAAAAGAAAATTAGCTAAAAAGAGAAAAGCTAAATTTCAAAAAGTTATGAGTAAATCTGTTTTCTTGTCTATGAAGTAATTCAGGTAAATTGCTTCGACTTCAAAAATTACAATTCAAACTTCAACTGGCAAAGAAATAGCCGCATAAACTACACAATCTTGCTATAAATGTGTAGAAACTGTGAAAATATTTGAAAAAACCATAGTTTATACATATACAATTAAATTCGAAAATAACAAAACAAATGTGATCAAGTGAACATAAGTGATTCAGGATTATGACCAAACATTGTAACTGCGAAATTTAAAAACCTTTGAGTTAAAAACAGACCCATACAACAGTGAAATTTAGTTCCACAGCTGATTGATTTATTCAAAAACGCAAGCCTGCGTACTTTGATTTTTAAACGAACAATAATTTGAGGATTTAATGATATAGGTTTTTATCTATATAGTTATTATCAACGTTAAAAAGTTTTTAAACATTTTTCTAATTCATTGTTTTCTAAATTTTTCATTTCAGAGATTGATTTGAAATACTTTTAAATCTATCTTCTATCAGTACTATAACAGTATTAGTTACAGAGCTAAAAAATAACATCAAAATTCCTCAACCTGGTTTCCTATAATTTTATCTTTTGCTGTTTCGAAACATAATTTCTCTTTCTCGATATCGTTTTTTAGGAAAATGTTTTGAAAGATTCAAATTACATAAATTCACTTTCGCTTCATATAAAAATGAGTTAAATTTTATTCTTAAATTTTAATATCAGTTTTAATTTTATTCACTAAATTATCCCAACGATTATCACATAAGGGCTTAAAAGAAATATTCACATGTTTTTGTAGGATTTCTCCTCTTTTTGTAGAAGCAGAAAATAAGCAATATAAACGTTGCAATATATATAAAAAAACAATATATACTGTTGGAAGCGGCATCAGAAATTAAAAAATTAAAAGTGTGTGGTAGGGAAGACACAAAAATGTAATGAGAGTTTAGAGAAATTTCTCTATATTGTGCATCTTTATTGTCCCTTTAATATAGCTACCGTTGTAGTATGCTTGCCCACAACAATTTATGACTTATAAATCAAGCTCACTTAATATTTTTAATACAGCTTCTGATAGTTCTTCTACAGTCATATCGTTTAATTAAAAAAAAAACCTATAAATGACTCATTTTTACTTAATATTTTCTCTTTAAGATGTATATACCTAATAAAGCCTGAAGCTTGATTTTTATAACAGAAATAGAATCCATTTAAATGCTGTAACAAGCTTTTAAAAAAAAATATCTATTATTACATGTTCCTATTATTTCATACTTTTATTGTAGAGGAAGATTATTACATGCTAAAAATAGAATCACATTTACAATTTTTTAAAATAGTAAGTTAAGTCCTTCCATTTCCTTATTTATATTAAGTTACTCTATTTTAAAACATAAATTAAGCCGTTTCGGTAATTCTTTTCAAGCAATAAATGAATTAAGTCACAAATAGAACGTTCATGATCTAGAATTACAGTTGACAAATTTCTCCGGTTATTATAGCAGCTATAAAACGTGCCGATTTTTTATTTTCTCTGGAAAATCAAATAAAAATCATTATTTTGCTTTGATATTTGATTTTAAATGAGAGGGGTATTAATAAAGCTTGACCCATATTACAATTCCCACTTATTCATAATTACAATAAATTATTTCTAACTGCTTTAAAACTTTTATTTACACAGTCAGTTACTATAATTTGTGTTGAACGCCGTTTCAGCAAATAAAATTAATAAAGAATTGTCTTTGGATTAAGGACTTAGGTGAAATAAAACACAAAATATTTTTGTTATCATGACACAAATAATTTAGTGATTACTTAACAATGCAACATTGTAAAGCTTCATTACTTTTTTTATTTATTCATTTTTGCCAATCCATGTATCTGGGCATCAATTACTAGATTTTTCAGCCATCAGTTTCACGGATCTGATCCCTAACAAATAAAGTGCGCCTTTTTTGTACGACCTAACGTACATTTTTTAAAAGCTATTTCACTCTCTGTCAATAAATGTGAAAATATTTTCGATATATCATTGAATGCATTAACGGGTGGATCTGATAGAACAAGTTTTAAAGCCTATAAAAATTCAGCTTTAATTTTCTTGAATCAGTTTGTTTTCGGACACTAAATTTGAAATTTTCGGATATGGCGTGTCATCTTTTCCTGTATTCCTCTTAGATACTAGATCCAACATCAATGATGAAACTTTTGAGTTTGCACACGTTCTTGTATGTTTTCTCTTTTGATATAACTAGTAAGTGTCCGTTTTTCCTATATTACTTTGGCTTATTATCTTCTTACAAAGCGAGTGACACCCAACAGATGGATTTTGCGAAACTTCTTGAATTCGATCCTCAAAATCACGATTAATCTCTTAACCGTCCAATTCGTAATAAATACATATTTTGTGAAGCTCATTGTTTTTTTTAAAAATTCTATTAACGCAAGTATGATAGACTAAACACCACCGTGCTGCTTCCATAGATTGAATGTTGTTATACACGCCAGAGATACGTATTCTATTCTTTCACGTTGTAACAGAAGACTCGTGTGTGCTCATAAGCTGCAATTAGGGAATCTCATGGGAAAAGAAATCTAATTTCTGGTAAAACAGAAAAAAAGGGAGGGAGTAGAGAAGTGGCGAGTTTTCGCATTACATAATCGTGTATGGTATTTCTTCGTTTTTGGAAGCTATAACAATCTTTTATTCTTGCAATCTTTCAGAGAACGACATTTTTAGATGGGAAAAATTAACTAGGAAACAAAAAAAGAAGAAAAAATCTAGGCTTTTATGAGAATTTTCAAGTATCTCTACATTTTTTTTTGTTTGTTAGATGACTTTTGAATTCCCTGTGTTTTCCCGGTTCTCCCGATGGCATGGCAATCATGCACTTAGCAGTCACAATAAATATCTGCAACTATGTGGGGAGGGGTGTTATTGCACATATGCACAAGGAACGTTTTTGTTTTAAAGTTTAGAAATGGAAAAAAGATCATATGACTCCGCAAGATGTGCAGCCAGATTAGCTGTTAGAAGTTTCAATAAAGATTCCGTATTGCAAGTGATTCTAGCAAAATGAAACACCAGTTTTAATTTGATTGCTATGTTCAAATATTAAGATATGTTAATATATGAGATTTTCAGTTAAAAATATACTTAATGATGAAATTTTGAAGTACTTCTGGTATGGGGGGTCCGAGATGAGGTGGAGTGCAACTACTAACTGGTCTGATCTCATTTGTGAGAGGAGCCATTGATATAAGTAAACTGGAAAAAACACACACAAATATATAGATATCATTTTATGTGCTAAAAGTTATGAGTACAACACATAAAAAATATATAAGAAAAGAAAATCAAAACGTTATTTCGAGAGAAGAATTCATTACCTGTAATTTTTATTTAAAAGACGAGAGCAAGTTTCTTGATCTAAGTTCTGTAAACTTTCACAACGAAGCAAATCTAAGCCCAAACCTGCAGAACCATTCCTGTTTTCATCAGTGCATGCCATCAGTTCTGGATTTCGGCGAAGAAACACAATAGTATCTCTAAGGCTTAAAGCGTGGTCAAAATATCTCTGAGCTTCACCTTCACCAACATCAGCAATCTACCAAGTATATCAATTATTTTATAGAATGGTCCATAATGAAATTATACACAGAAAGTAATCCAATACAATATTATAAAAATTTTGACACATACAGTGGGAAAAAACAATTGATGATTTTGATTAACACTTCCTTTCAACCTGCAATGGCGATTATATATAAAAAAGAAAACAGATTTGATATAAAACTTAATATTAACCAGTTTCTAGAACTCAAATAACAAAAACAACTTTACAAAAAAAGCAATTATTAATTAATTTATAAGAATTCAAAATATATGTTAAGATATAAAAAATGGTCTAGCAGCAACTTTAATAAATTAATTAATCACCACTTAAAAGAATGTTTACTTTTATTATATATTTACAGGCATTTAAATGTAAGCAGTGAATTTTTTACAAACATTACGATGATAAATCACCAGAACTATACAAGTGCCGTCATAGCCAAACTAACATTCACTGCCCACAGTACCTTTTGAAACTAATTCTTTGAGTATTTTGAATTGTTTTCATTTTTTAATTTCTTAATCAAATAATTTTAATGCTTATTTTTTTATTTCTGTAAACTAGAATTCATGGACTTTCATTGTTACATATTAAATAATTAATTTAATCAAGCATTCACAATGAAATGTATTTTTTATTTTCATGTATTGGGAATATTTGCATTTCCAAAACTTCGGAACAGACCAGAACCATGTATTCGGAAACAGACAGAGGAAACATTGTCTGTTACTTAGGTCCTGGTTTTGCAATATTTTCTTTTTAATCTCACAATTTTTACATTTTTAAACACTTGCAAGTACCATTTGTGGTTTATATGTTTCTTTGTATGATGTTTGTTGAAATTTCAATGGAAATGAGATTTTGTTTCTTTATTATTTTGTTAGCATTCTTTAAAATATAATATTGAACACTGATATTAAAACTTCACACCAAACGACCTTGTATAGTTTTTACACTAAAGAGCAATAACCCTTTAACGTCATGTGTGCCGAATTCGGCACATACCTCCAGAATCCTTTTGCCTCAGTAGCTAAGTGAGTTATTCCACAATACCCCATTGTGACGTTTTCGGCACAGTCGTATCTGCCGGCAGCAGTAAGTGTTGCCACCAAGCGGGGAAAGGTAGAGCTCCGACGTCGAAGCAAACCACGAGGAAGATAGTCTATTTGCTGTGTTTTTCTTTTAGTTTTTGGCTTTCATTGCTAACTTTATGTGTTTTTAAAATTTATTTTGTATTCTTTATGGTTTTTCTTAATGGAATATGTAATCGTGACATGTTAATGTTTCAGATTATTTGAAGTTGAAGGAAGAATAAGTGTGTTACGAATTCGTCCCTCAGGGCTGTTACGGCAATACAACAACGTAAGTCAATAAATCGCCTCTGAAACCTGAATTCTAATATTTTATAAATATACTTCGTGATGTTGTCGTATTTATATAATTGAGAGTAAAGAGTAGTTAAATGGCTAGTTATAACATTTAAACTTGGCAATGTTAGATATAGTATCTGTACCCAATTGGCACTTCAGAAAATGAATCCTGTTAATTTTTATGGGAAAAGGAGGAGGGAAAAAATGCCATTGTACCACCAGAGATTAGTGATGATCCTCATTCTGGTGAAAGCTCGAGCGATGAAGATGTGGAATCAGAGTCACCTGATGATTCCGATAGTGCTTCAATATAGTTTTTCTGAAGATGAGACAACGCCAGAACTTCACCCTGTCAAATCTGTGGGAAAACTGTGTTTACTTTTTGGAAAAATATCTGTTTTCCTCCTTGCATATTATTTTTTATGCTGCCAGCTGATATTTGACTGTAATAAAGTTATTGATGATTTACACATTGTGCGTTGAAATAAATTATGAAAGGTAAAATTTGACCAAGGATATTCCCATGTTTTGTAAGTAAGACTAACTATTGAAAAGAGGCAGTTAATAAGGAATTATTTCTTTTTAATCTAAAAATTGTGTGACGGGTTGCCTATCTTCTGGTGAAGCCTAACTGTTACGGGTGTACCGAGTGTACCGAATTTGGCACATACCTTAATTTTTATCAATTTTGACAAAAAAAAAGTTTTAAAAAATGGGTAGGAGTGCTTCCTATGGTCTCCCTTGATTGAGATTAGGAAGGAAAAATTATTTTCCTTAGGTAAAAAAAATTGTTAACAATAAAAAAGAAATTCTTTAAAAAAATTCTTTTTATTTGGCATAATTATATTATGATTAATTGATTGCTATGACTAACAAGATAATTTGGAATATTACAAATCTTAACTTCAGTAAGTATTTTAAATAATAGTGAAGCATATTTCTTTAAGGCTACCCCAGTCAATTTACAGTTACAATTTACAAAAAATCAATATGAAAAATAAATGTTCACTTTGAAAAATAGTAGCTGCAAAAGAAAATGTTAGCATAGCAAAGATCAATTTTTCAACACAATTAAATGTTATTCTTTGTTGTCGGTTCATTTTCAAGCATATCATTAAAAATTAATTAATATCATTAAAAAGAAATTGAATAATTCAAAGAACATAAATTCAAGAAATTCCAATATAATTACAAAAATGCCCTTATGGATGAAACAAAATTAATAAAATAGTAGAGTAAAATAAATAGCAAACAGAATAGTAATTTTGAAAAGGTGTGCATTTTTCCAACATTATATAAAGAGAGGAGGGTATATCCTTCTTTAATTATAATTTCTTCATTTATTTACTAAATTCATTCCTCCAAATTTTAAATTAAAAAAACAGCTATATATCATTAACTGGGCTAAAAAAATTAAAAAATACGCACCAATCCTTGTTTTTGATTCAAGATATATTAAGACAAAAACTTTTCTGAAGAAACATTTGTATAATTTAATGTTTATTTTTTAATATGATGTATAAATTGTACATAATATTGCAATTATTAGATGTTTGCTCTTGGTTTGATATTTTTTGATAAATAGTTAATAGCTTTATTATATTTCAACTCATTTTGCACAAGCTTTAACGGAGATGTGGGATTGATCTTATAGCTTTACATCATTATTTAGTACAAAATCAAAGTACACAACCTTGTCTTTGCTTCCTTTGGGAATTTCACATTTTAAAAACATATCCAAGCAATTTTTTATAGCTTTATTCTTTTATATAGCAAACAAAATGAGCTGTAGTTCATAACAAATTCCTAGAAACACGAGTTCGTTTGTATAAACTATTGCATTGTTGAGACCTTAATGCATCAGGTGGGCTAGAGAGAAATATTTTATCATTTGAAGATCCCACAAGATATATTATTTGCTTTCTGTTCATTTTATTTAATGCAAAACTATATTCAGAATCCATGAAAAAAATCCTCATGACAATTAAAAACCACTAAAGACAGTTTATATTCTACTGTAATCATATCGAATATAAATGATATCGGGCCGTGATAGCCTGGTTGGCAGAGCGTTGGACTTGTATTCCTTAGGTTGCGAGTTCTAACCTCGCCGACCGAAAACTCTCCGTCTATGTGGCTGGAGCTCGTAAAATCTATCGTCGTCACAAAGTCCTGCATGTCGAGAATAATAACACTGGGGGTACTGGGTCAGAGATGATCATTCTCTGCTCCAGTTCTAAATTACGATCTGTAGATGAAAATGCTTGAATTAAGTCCACTCCTTAAAAAGGGATTGGATGTGTGTGATCTAGAAGTCAGACTTCTGCCCTCTGGTGCTCAGGGGTCCATAACCTCAGAAGCTACTGCACCTCTCGTTCCATTGTCCAGCGGAACAGAACAGTATAAATAATATCATTAAAGACCGTAAAATGAACATATCATATCTTTTGTAGGTAAGAAATTTTGAAAGGAAATACGAAAAGAATTTTACCAACACCTTAAAAGCTCCAAAAAGAGAGGAGCTAAAAAATGTAAAGAATTTAGATACCTTTTCCAGTTCAATTAAAAAACTTTCAAGGGATTCATCAGATAATTTTCCAACTTCAAACATTGTTACAGCATGGCTTTTCAATCCCTACAAAAAGATATGTAATTTCAAATGATAAAATGATACAGTGAAAATAGATGTTACAAGATAGGCACTTAAAAAGCATGAGCTTAAACACAAATTGCACAGCAAGAATGAAATGAAAGAAAAAAATAGACATTATTTCTCACATAAAAATCAAAATTATCATGCAATTAAAAATTACTCCAAAAACTAATGAGTAATAGCAGAAATTTGTTCATCTAGTCACAAAAATCCCTTTAGAACTTTTGGGTATTAAATATTATAATAGCAAAATATCTTTGATAGCCTTAGACCTAATCATAAAGATAAGCTGTGTGAAAATGTATCAGATAAAAATGTATAGCTACTTTACATACTTCATTTCCTCCCTAATGTTTCCAAGATTTGTAGTTTGTTTTCATATTAAATACTTTTATTTTAGAATTTGTGAGTTCTTCTAAGTATAATGCATGAAATTTGAATAAACTTCATGAGTATTAAGTCCTCATTTAACTACAGATGAATTTTGTTAGCCGGCCAGTAATTGAAAAACTTTTTTATCAAGCGAGTCTTCACTATGACAGATTCAACAATTTCTAGTAAGGAAATTGGTCTTAATTTTTAAAATAAATATAATATAATAAAATCTGGCATGCCAAAAAAAATCTAAAAGCTATATAATGGCAGAATGTATCAAGCAATCTTGGAATAGATTGACAAACAATTTCAAAGCAATCAGCACATCCCCCACCCAAACAATGTTGATAAAAAATAAAAATTTATAAACACACACAAAAAAAAAACATAAGGAACTTTACTCCTTGTTTCTCAAAACATTATTTCTTGTTCCTCCTAAGAAAGGATGGAAGTAAGTGGAAAGTAAAAACAGAATTTAGCCAAATAACTAAACTATAATGACTTGTCTTATTAAAATCGAATTCAGATTAACTCTGATCATTGACAGAATTGTTCTATTTCCTGAGTTGAAAAGAAGAAATTGTTGGATTAACACACGCACGCACGCACGCGCCCCCCCACACACACGCATACACAAAAAAAGGGGAAAATCCATTATGACTATAAGTTCAATCACTTGAAACCATTCAAACGTTTGAAAACCACAACTAAGATGACTATTGCAAGAGCACTTACTGGAGACAAATTTCCCATCATGAGAAAAGCTGTTAAAGTTGAATCAAATAGAAAACCTATTCTTTTTAAAGGCACACTTGAAAGTACAGGAGGAACTGCAAAATAAATGTTTATATTTAAGCTTTTTTTTTTTTCAAACTTATTTGCAAAGAAATCACTCTTATAATAAAAATAAAAGATTGATTTACCATAATTTCCTCAAATTAAATTGTTTGGATTCAAATATAAAAATAGTTCATTAAAATATATAAGCATCGATAGAATAAATATATGAGGAAAATTTGGAATCTATACCATTACAAATAATTAGAATTATTTAATACAAACTGAATCAACATTTTTCATTCTGATATAAAAGAGGTTAGTAACAAAATATAACCTGAAATCAATATAGAGGCTTTAATTCAATAACAGATATTTAGTTCCTTTTTTAAGAACTATTTAAGACTTAAAAAAAGTTTCATGAAAATTTTCACTTGCAATACCAAGAAATTTTAACTAGGATAGCAATGAAGGAAAAAAAATGTGATAGCATTGCATATCTTATCCACAGAATTTCAGGATCATAGAAACAGGGTAGAACTAAGAATTTAAATCGATGTACAGTCGTGTGAAAAAAAAAGGTGGGGCGTGCAGCTACCCATTTTACATATATTCAAGATCATTGAAAGTAGTTCTGTCTAAATTCCAATGGAGCTTCGATCGCAATCGCTCTTAAGGAATCAAAATCTGAAGTTCTGTTGTATGAGCGAAAAAATAAAAGATATATTTCACTCCTTCAAAGAAATATTAATTTTATAGTTAAAAATTGATATATTATCGATCAGATGAGAAAATTAATTATTTTTGGTTTTATTCTTGTATTATTTTATTATTATAGATTATTTGCATTATTCTTTCTTATTACACAAACATTGATGTGAAATGCAATATTACTTTATGTAAAAAATGGCATATAAAAATGATTTATACCATTCAGAGATAAATGCATATCGGTTTTCGTCCATGTTTTTCCGGCAACTTTGTTTTCTACACTATCAATGATTTTTACCTTAAAAAAGCTTTTTGATTACGAACGATTTCCTTGCATGGATATATAGAGCGTCTTAAAAAGAATGAAACGTGTTTTAATTCTTTATCCATTAGAGATAAGTGGGAAAATGTAAATTGTAAAATAGTTCAAAATCTGGTACAAAATACGAATAACGCTTTTTTTTTTTTTTTGCCTTGAACTTTTAAAAAATTTTATGCGTCCTCTCTCAACAAATTTGGTCAACTAGAAATTTTTCCATCCAACAAGATTATCACAAAAAACCCCCCCACAAGATTGCATCTTTGAAACCAAATGAATTATGATACAGAAAAAGAATTGAATAATACCATATTTCACATTACTCAAAACGTTTTTTCTTCGGTAAAAATTCGGGCCATACATAAATTGATATCAGAATTATAATTTTTTTAATTAAAAATACGAAAGCGCAAGTCAAAAAAAATCCTAACCCCCTTTAAATAAAACATCAATATACAGAGATAAACAGTGGTCTGCCTATGCAAGTAACAGTACGCATGCGATCCTCAATTTCCTTTTATGCAGTGTCGCAGTTGACACTTATAATAATAATAATAAAATCATGCATACAAATAGGTAGACATTTCATAAAATGTATTTTAGAAAGATCTTGTTATTGTTTTTACCTTCTGATTAATAAAATGTTAACAGACTATAATAAAGATCATACATTAAGAAATTAGAATCTGTTTTCAATTTAGCATTCAGGGTAAAAAACAATGTTATGTGATGTTGACATAAAATAAAATATATATCTCCCAAGACAAATGAAAATTTGTAAATCCCATTAATATTGTTATGTAAATTTTATTTTTTCACAATGATGTCCTTTCGGTGAGCCAATTTGTAACATTTATAACCTTGTGTTCAGGCTTTGTCTTATTGACAATATACGTTTTGCTTATCACAATGGCGTATTCTCTAAAAACTATTATTTAGTCAATTAAAATAAGTCGCAAATACTGCATTTTGGGACTCTAAATGTATCTTCAAAAAACGTTGAACATATCACTTTTCGATTCCTAATTCCGCACCACACGGATATAGAAAACTTATTTTGGTGATATATTTCTTTCATAAACAAATGTTTTTGTGATGATGATCTTTGTGTGTATTTATTTTATAAAATACACCTATTAATAATCATTTTGTGCATTTACACCCCCATTTTCTGTAAACAAACATTCATCAGTTCGCATAATGTTCTTAAGAAAATTCGAACCTGTGTCTTACTGAATTAAAAAGTAACAGATTCCTAAGAGCCGTCCAAAATCGCAGGAATTGAGTGCTTGCAGTCTATGAATACAAAATGGATGTCAATTACATTTTTCGAATATTTTATCAATTGAGGTTCTAGATAACTTGCCAGCGCACGACACGGGCGCCCTCTAACGCAGACGGGGAGTAAGAACGGAAATTAGACGGAGAACTGGAATTGGAAAAGATGGCAGGAAGAATGTAACACCGCGTGATCTGTTTTGTTTTCGTCTCGAATGATAGTTGTGTAATGTCAGTAGTCAATGTAAATATATGTTTTAATAATAATTAATTTGAAAACTTCTGAGTATGTTATTCATCATTTTATTACTGGACGCCACCATATCCCGAGAGACAAAACTCATAAGGGGTAAGTCCCCCTTTTAAATTTAGATTTTTTTATTATTATTAGAAATATAGCGAAAATTAACAACATGTATAGCTCCTTATGAATTTTTTTTAATTCAAAAATCTTTTTGATTTCAATTTTTTAATTAAATGACAGAAGAGATACAAATCGTTAAACTGTTAATTATGTTGTTGAATCTGTACCAAGAAATATTCAAAACTAAAAACATTTTAAAAGTAAATATAGCTTACACAACCTTGTTCCAAGATTTCAGAGTATGATTCATCAATATTATTGTCAGGCTCCTGCTCCAACAATTTAATCAAATTTTCACAACTTTCTTCTTTAGATGCACTAAGGGTAAATACGAAATTTTAAAAATGTAAACTTTGCTTACCCATGATATAACAGCATAAAAGTAAGTCATATATAGAGACAGCTAAAAATACATAAAAGTATACACATTCATAAAATAATGGGAAGCTTTACAAGGATAGCAGTTTTGAGAAATTGTTGCTGAAGACACAGATTTCAGCAAGATTTTGTAAAAAAAAAAAGATTAAATATATCCTACAAGCACCCAATACCAATGAAATATATTTGGCAAAAATTAGTCCAAGTTGTAAGAGATTTATGAATGATCGATTATTATGTCCGATGGTAACATAATTTAAAATATTTATTGTAAAGTTTAGGGTTTTTTTCCCATTATGAGTGCCAATAAGACTAGGCAAAGACTGAGCGTTATTATCGTGATACATTGTCTAATGTAGATATTGTAATTTTATTATTTATTTATTGCAATCATAAATTATAAATAATCTCTCTTTAAGATAAGACTAGCTAACAATCAATATACTAACTAATCAGAACTTCTCCAAAGTAAAGGGAATTTCATTTTTATCTTGCTGAATTTTATATGATAAAAATATTCGTACATTTTCTATTAATAAATTTTTTTAAAAATCATTATGCCTATTAATGCTTCAATAAAATGGAGCAATGTCGAAGAGATGCTTGTATTTTACAATTTATCATAATATACAATTTTCTCAAATTTTACCTCTTAACTGCTGATTAAAGAAATGACAATTTCTTCCTTTCTTACAAAAAAGACATGAATGCTTTCCACAAGAAAAATTAAGAAATTTTAATTAACCTCAAATTCAATGTCTGATGTCATAAAAAATTAATTTATAATGTATAAGTAACATAATTTTTCCCATTTTAAAGTATTAAAGCTAGACTTAATTAATTCAGAACTTAATAAATAGACGATTACAACTAAAAAGACTTTAATATAATTTACAATTTTAGAAGTCAGAAAGATATTTTTAAAAAATAATAATTTCGAAATGTGTAAAATATGAATAAGGAATAATTTGAAGTGTATGTGCGTTTAAAGAAAAATAATACTAACTCTAAAAATTACAGTACAATTTTCTCAATTTGCAGAGAATTAAAAACAACATAGATAAATAAAATGTCTCAGAAATAGGCCATATACATAATAATTAATATTAATTCATAGTAAGACATTAACATAAAATTCTTATGTTGCTGAGTACTAAAATTACTTATAGTTATTTTATCAGCATTTAGGTATGAAATAAAAATAATAAAAACATATGAAAAAAGGCTACATAAAAGGCAATTACAGATCGTATAGCTACCATTAAAAATCATATTTATCTTAAAAACAAAATAAAATCATTTCAAAAAAAATATTTCAAATAATTTAAATGACGAGCATTTTTTTTAAAAGAAATTCAAACTACTGCATCCTTGAAAACAAAAAAAAAAAAAGCACATGAATAAAGGGGGGGAGGGCAATATTTTTAAAACTGTATGTGAATGTAAAAAAGTGCAACTTGTATTCTAATAATAAAAATTGGGGGGGGGGGGGGGGCAATAATGAATATCGATACTTCCTTCAACATACATTCCTATCAAAATCGCCTTTTCCTCATCACAGAAGAGGTTTTATTGTCATTCTCGCAAATAGAATAGCACTCATATATTCCTCTCACGTTCAATCCGAAATAAGTCTGAATAATAAAGGTCTATCATGTCATGACAAAAACTCTGTGCAGGGCGGATCTAAAACAATGCCTCAGACTTTAGTTGGAAGATAGTGCAAGAATTGATTCTTGATAGTCATGAAAATGAAATCAGAATTGAAAGTTCGTTCAAGAAAAGTCTAATCAGCATAGAAGGAATGCATTCCAAATTATATATGAGGATGTGTTCTATTAGCTAAAAATATAAGTTCATCCATTTATTCCTGAAACACAGTAATATAAATATTTTCATTTGCAAGAAAACTTTTAACCTTTACGTTTTATAAGTGGAAGTTTTAAACTTGTACATTTTCCTAGATTATGCTTAACTAATAACGAATCAGTATGTTCTGATTGAAATAAACCAATAACATTTTCATATTTCACAATTTCCAAATTTAAAAACTTGATGGCTTTATTTTCATGCATTTCAAACACACTTTTATTTTTAGTTATAATTTCACGATACGTTTCATCAATATTACAAGAAAAATAGCCACATCATCTATGTATATTCATAATAGAGGTTAATTTAGACAATCGTTCTTAATGAATACACATTTACCAAAAACGATTGCATTAATACACATTTTTCTAATTTGTTTTCATAGTCACATACCAATTTCAACCCAACAATACCCATAAATAGTCTTTTTCAATTTAAAGACCTTTTCCTTTTCAATTAATTGCTCATAATTAGAGGGCATATAAAGTTTCTTTTATTTTACTGTGCAAATAAAGCAGTTTTTACATCACAGAATTTAACAAATTTAGTTTCGATGCGAGTGTAATAAAAATCGAAAAGAATCTATATTTACAACTGTTAATATAATTTTGAATAATCTCTTCGTTTTATTTGACTAAAACTAGCTGTAACAAATATCACTTCATATATTGTTTCTCCAGTGTTATCTTGCTGTAATAAATACACTCATCTGCCTTTTTTTTAATTATCATTATTAATTTTGTTCCTGTAGACTTGTCTACTATTTCCCAAACTTCGTATTTAATGAAAAAAATTCATTTTTAATTGCAATTCCCACCTCTTCGAATGAATACAATTTAGAATTTATATATAAATACTCGAAACATTATGAGTTATATTAGCCGGCATTTGTCAATATTTGAGCCATTCCGAATATCTAAGTCGGATTTTATTTACATTATTTTTCTTCAACTCAACAGTGACATGCGGTTTTCAATTCCCATACTGTCGCCTGATTGATGCAGGGTTAGGCTCTGGTATGGGATTGAGCAATAACACTCACATGCTGAGAGTTCGGAAGGAATTTCTAAATGAGGTACTTTTTTGTTGTATATTTGCTTGCTTGTTTTTCGATTAATTTCGCTTCCTTTTGAAGAGGTTTCTAGCAATGAATCCATTTACAGTTTTCCTAAACAGCTACTACTTTGTAAAGATTCGTTGAGTTGAACTGATCTTCCCTCAATTACTTTTCGGTTTTTAATATTACAAACTCGATGTCTTTTCCCTTTTCTAGCATATACTAACATAAACCATGCCTTCTGGGAACTCAACATTTATTTCTCATTATTTTCGGAACGTGTAAACACACCAGTAACGTATAAACGCCTCATACACACACACACAAAAAAATTAAAGAGAATTTAATTT
Organism: Argiope argentata; assembly: GCA_026289955.1. Taxonomy (NCBI): domain Eukaryota; kingdom Metazoa; phylum Arthropoda; class Arachnida; order Araneae; family Araneidae; genus Argiope; species Argiope argentata. The sequence continues at coordinate 4,646,503 of JAOUZG010027617.1, forward strand.
CAATATTTTATCTGTCCAAATTTCAAGGAGAATTTTTACTTTTTCTTTATGGGATAATATGTTAAAACCCGAATTTTGTATTTAATAGCTTCGGCCCTAAATTTTAATAGAAATTGACTTTCATATATGCCCTCCCTTTCTAGAAAAATGTGGTTTGGTTTTCAGCTTTATCATTAAATTCCTTATTAAGTAGAACGTTTTTGTTTCCCTGCCCACCATTAAACATACCTGAATTATCAAAATAAATATGAAGTTGCTCATTTACAAAGTCGTAAAGTCCGACATTTCAATTGTTTTACAAGTTAGATTTACAATTTTAATTTTGAACTTAGAAAATATATCAAATACTTTTATTTTTAAGAAATAAGTAATAAAGATGCCAGAAAAATTATCAATGAAATAGGTTGCAATGAAGTAGTTTGCCCTCAAAAATTAATGTTGAATAGGACCCCACAGATCAGCATGAAGCAATTGCATTGCATTTATATCAACAGTAGGGTGGATTCTGGTAATTTTACTCTAGTTATAAGTTTTACACTTAAAATAATTTATAATGCCAAACCAATTTCATTTACATAACCAAGCAATTTCAATTTTTAACTTATGATTTATATGACTAAGTCTGCCCTACCAAATCTCGTAATTACTCATTACAAAAGTAATACTCAGAACTATTTAATGGTTCTAAATATTTTTCTAAACGTATCATTATTTTTATATATTTCAATAATCAACTTATTATCTTTATCAAATATCAATACATAATTATCATCAGATGCAATCTTTCAATGTAGCATGTAACAGTAGTAAATTCTACCATTGTTGAGAACAGAACTTAGATTAATAATAACTAAATTTAGAATTATTATACTTCACATTCACAGTTTCTGCTTCCACGTTTTTAATACCTTGACTCGAAATGTTTGAGTATTTATCGGCTAAATAAATATTCTTCATTTTAGAGATTATTTTTTCAAACCACACATTGTCCTTGACCATTTAATAAGCTTCTATGTAGAGTATTCATAATTTGTCACTTAATTTTATAAGCTCTGAAAATAAAATTCGTCACACCTCACTTATTACTTGACTGATTCACAAGGTAATGAACCGTTCTCTTATTAATTTGTCTCTTATCTTGTAATTTTATTTCTGCAAAAACAATCCCTGGCTACCTGATTTGGGTGTCTACAAATGCAACATGGGTTTCTGTTTTATCTTAAAACACTATTGCATTGCTCGTACTTATCGGCGAATAATAAGTATTACCTTCTTCATTGAGAATTTCTAACATTTCATCCACTAATTTAGAGCGCTGAGTTTTAAAGAATTTATCAGACTTTGGAAAATTTTCTTTTTAGACTGTGTACTGTATAATACATGAACTTCCTATGAGACACCTAATTCATAAATATGACACTAAAATGTCATCTCTCTATCCCTAGCAATGCGATCTTTCGCCATTTCCTTACTTTCAATTTGAATATTTTACAATTCATTCCCTGTGTCAAATTTCTGGTCTTCTGCTTGACCCGCGAATGATGCTTTGATTTTATCCCAAAGGATTTTTTTTTTTTTTTTTTTTTTTTGTATTTTTCTCAGCTGCGAGCTGCAGAGCCTATTCACTGGAAAGATACAGTTTAATATAAACAACAGCGTCTGAGTTTTTCTGATTCCATTCCGTCGTTTCTTTTTTAGAATTACTGCCTTCAATATTAATATTATACAATGCAGTTTTTTTTAATTCATGGCAGCTTGAACATTTGAAATCTAAATAAAATAATTAGTTTATTTATTTCCGGGGCATTTATCTGGTCCATTTTAGAGTTTTAGTCTTGAATAACAACATTTTTTACGAAGAATTCTAAAGAACCAAAACCACGTTCTGTCACCAGTTGTTGTTGTATGGAGTAAAGGTGAAAAACAGGACATCAAACAGTATTTTGAGTCTTATATGTATACAACTACCATTTCCGAGGACGCGTTGGAGGTAATCTTCCGACTGAAGAAAGTAAGCACCATAATCAAAAGGACATCAACAGTTAGTTCGTTTCATTCCAACAGCAACAATTGTTACATTTCAATGAGGAAGGTGGAACCCTTAAATGGTTATTCAAAGAGCAATGTATGATAGAAAATTAAAATATACATTACAATATACAAGCTTTTATAGTAAGGCGATCATGGCTCCTTTAGAAACATTTAGGAATTAATTTCACATAATTTACAATATAAATAAGATGCATATGCTTAAAGAAACATATATTTTTATTATGTTTCTTTATGTTAACATTATTTATAGCAAAGTATAAATAAAACTTCTGTTTGAAATATCATTAAAAATTACCGTGTTTCACAGCATCCTTCCAAAATTTTACACAAGAGTAAAACTAAAAAATTAAGCTTCATTTTCTCACACCACAATATGAAATTAAAATAAACATAAGCAAGAAAAATGATTCAATATTCCAACTGCAAGAGCAATTAAACTCTTGTTCTCTAACTGAAGGCTTTTGAAACAGCTCGCAACTCCAATGAGGCCACAAAAAGAAATTTCGAGATCACATTTCCCAAAAGTCTAATTTGAAGACATCACATCTCCAATCAAATAATAAAAATGAAAATAAAGAATTGCTTGAATTTCAGAACAGTATTCCTAAGATGCAGGCCAATGATGTCTAATATTTTCAATCAACTTAACTCCCTCATATACAAGATCGAAATAGGTTATCCAGGATCTTTTGGCAATACAAATATCTAGGGTCTCTTTTCCTCTCCTTAACTTCTAAAAATAAATATTCTTTATTGGTTTTGATCTTCTATGTAGAGAGTTTTGTATAATAAATTCTAATAAACTAACAAAACAATTATTAATTTTTTTAAAAAGAGAATTGGTTTCAGTATTTCACAAACAAAAAAAATCAAGACTCAAATTTAAAAGCATTTTTAAACATTTTGGACACAGTCTAAAGCCTGAACAATTGAGAAAAAATTTTGCAGACCATCAGTTTTATTATTACTATTTATTCTAAAATTATGAGACTTTTATTAAAATTATAAGGTGAAAATACGTCTACAATTTATGGGTATGCAGAATAATGATCTAGAGGACTCATGAAACAATGCTTTTTTACAAAATTAATTTATTAATTAAACCTTCTCAATTACAGCACCGCTCATAATTACACCAGCATGCTCGAAATTATATCAGACACTATGGATCTAAGAGGCAAGACTTGTTTTAATTTCTAACTGCAGGAATAAGCTATTTTCAAAATATATTTGAACTAAAAAACATTTTTGCCAATAAAACTATTTTACCACTCATTTCCAACAATTCTAAAATACTGTTTGCCAGTAAAAACTTCCCAAGAATATTGTATTAAACTATCATAACTATGTAACCTCTTTAAACTGGAGCAATTTATAATAATTCCCAATTTTGCCAAGAAAAGAATTTTTCTTTAAAAAAAAATCTGAATTAAGCACAAGAAAAAAATATCTAAGGAAAGCACTTTTAGCAATAGAAAGTAAAGTCCCTACATCAAGTAGTGTTCAATTAGTAATTCAACTCTTTTTTGTTTGGGATTTATATTATCTGAAAAATCTACTACAGGCATACAATGAGATAAAATATCCTTTACCTGACTTTTAAAAAGCGCTAACTATAATTAAAAACCCAATCAAATTTCTATTAAAAGTAATATTGGGTTCTCAAACCTAGCACATTTTGTTGACCATCACAAAATGGTAAAATTTAACGTAAAAATTATTGTCAACGCCACACAGAAGCAATCGCATGCCTTAAAAATTCATGCGAATTTCTTTGGCATTATAAAAAAGACCTTTCTAGAAGTCTGATATGTCTTAAAAGTTAACAATAAAAAATTTCAGTGTTACAATTAAATTTTAAAATACAAAAATGGTTCCAGATAGAGTTTCAAAGCATGCAGAATTTTAAAATTACCTTTAACTATAACAGCTTCCCGATCCCACCCTTCAATATTTCTGCCAAGTTATGGAGGTAGTGCATGCATTCAATATTCAAGCAAGATTTTCTGCTATATGAACAACAGTATCTTCATTGGATTTAAATATAACAATAAAATGAGTTTCCTAAAAGTTGAAATCCATATTTAAAGACAGGAAATTTACATATGATATAACTGAACAAAAAAAGAATTTTCAAAAAGGTAATAATTTCATCACAAACTTGTTTAAAATTATATACAACCTACAAATAATTTTGGTTCAGGGCAATTAAATCAATCATCAAAATACTTCACATATTTTTTAATTCATCCTAGTAATTTTAATTTGTAGTTTCAAATAAATCAACAAAAAGTTCTAGAAACAGTTTAAAATGAAAAACACTGTATATTGAAGAATAAAAGCAAAAATTGCTAAAAAATTGTCCTTTTTTTTAAAAAAAAAAATCTTTCTATCTAAAATGAATTATTATAAATAACAAAATTACTGGGATACAAAAAACATTGGTATACATATCATAGTTTTTTACACGGTTTTTAAAAAATCAGCAACCAATTATTATTTGAATCTTCTTTTTGGAAATATCAGAGGAAAGGTTGTTTAATGAACAATTGCAAAAAGAAAGACAAAAGTAATAATAACAAATAAATCAAAATAAAAATAGTAATTTGAAATTTGACCACCTACAACAAAATTACAATATTTTATTTTGCTAGAAAGCTAATAGAAGACCAAATAACTTTTCAGCTGCAAAATAACTTTCTGGGAAAACTCAATGGATACTTTGTTGTGATTCATACTACCTAATATCTCAGATAAAAATGATTGGTTAAAGATTGATGGCAGATATAACAGACTACCATTTAAGTACTTGTGATGAAGCCTCACACATTTAATAAAAAAAGCGAGAGTATTCCATTATTTCCTTAAAATTTTTTACTAGCCCTATTCCATCGAAATATCAGACAAGAGGAATTATTTTCATTCTTACAATTTACAACACTTCTTACTTTGAAAAGCAAAAGCCATTTTGCGTGCGTGCGTGCGCGCGCGCGTATGTGTGTTGTTTACATTTAACTATGAGATATAAACAGGATTATGATAGAAACGGTGAATCGACATACACATCTTTTCTCCGGAAGATAATAATCTCGAAAACATGGAATATCTAGAACATTTTGATTTGCAATTTATCTTCAAATGGTGGATATAATTTGATATTTCATCTTTCAATGCCAAAAGAAGACGCTATTAAATTACGATTTTCCTCCTGAAATTAACGAGTTCTTTCTAAGCTGGTGGAAATGCTTTTAAAGAACGTAGAGTGAATGAGA
>JAOUZG010027617.1:4652226-4672633 GCA_026289955.1 Argiope argentata
ATATATAAAACGCCTCAAAAACGCCTAGTGCATGTGCCATGCCTTTTAAGGTAGTCTGATGTCCATCAGGCATTCAAATTGAACCAGATTCAAATTGCATGTGCCATCCCTTATTGCAATTCCAAACACAAAAATTGATTGAAGCATGAAGTATATAATTTTTTCCCAACAAATAGAGCTGTGAAGCAGGTGACAGAACTTTTGTCCTGCAAAATAAAATAACGTAAGTTATTTTATCTAATTTTTTTATATCACAATTTGGGTGCATATAGCCTTAGACAAAAATAAATATAATTATCTTATCAACTCCAAACACAGTTATCGTTTAAACTAACTTTTTGTTACATAAACTTTATCTTTCTAACTTTACGTATGATTTGAGTATTTTTCACAATATCATTTCATACTAGAAATTTTTAAAAAAAAAAAAAAAAAAAACTTTACTTTTGTGCTTTTAATACTGATTAAGCCCATGTATTTATATTTAAAGTGACAAAGATCTGCTAGATACACTAGATTGTCATTGAATTCATTTGTTTGTAGGGCATTATAAATCCTTTTCATACCATGCTGTAACTCTCATGGTGAAATTTCCTGAAATTTTAATAATGCAACTATAAGGTTTGTTAAGTACATTCTAAAGTGATGCTTTTCTTCATACTTCTAAAATTGCTGATGAGAAGACAGGCAAAGTAGAGCAGGCTAAGCAGAAAAATTCTCCTCGGATCTGAACAATTATACTTTTGATAAGTATATAGTTGAGAAGGAACTTATCCAAAACTTTATGAATGAAGATGCATATTAAGTCCTGAAATTCGTGTTTCAAGTCTGTCAGCTTATCCGGTTTCCTTTCTTTTTTTTATTAATAAGAAATTTAATATACCGTCACTTTAGCATATTATAATATCAGTTATTTTGATAACTACATATGAATCTTTATTTGAAAACTTAAAAATATGTTATTTACAGTTTTCCAGGTTTTGCAGGGCAATTTTCAAGACACTAAACATTTTTCAACAAATATTCTTTTTCAGCAAATAAAAAATTTCCTAACGGACATTGAGATAGACAAAATCTTTCTGAAATGCAATTTTTCCGTAGAACAAGAAAATCTCGTAAAATAAATTAGTTTGTGAAACAGCCTGTTTAAGTTGAAACCACATATCTAGTTTCACCTTTCTTTGCCCCCCCCCCTCCTCTCCTATTCTAAATCAGGAAGTGTAAATTCATTTGCTTTGTTTTAAAGATTGCTTGAACGTTCACGAAATATTAGACTGTATAAATTAAGGTGAGCCAAACTCTTAAATAGAACATCTTGAATATACGAAAAATACCAAATATAAATTCATCCTTACAGAAGCTATATGAATAACTTTCTATACATTTTAAACGCCATTTTTGTTCTGCATCTGAATACTGTAAAAACACAATGAATGACGTAATATTATCTTGAGCTGTTTAATCTGTTTAAGATTAAATGTTTCAATGGAAATCCTGCTTCCTACATCCTCTTTCCCCTTTCTACAAATAATTCAAAAAGAAAAGATTGGAAACTGACAACCCTCCAATATCAACATCTCTTTCATGTTGGTAGAATTCTCAAGATAAAATCAACAATCCAATCGAATTGTTAGAATAGAAGAGTCAGAATATGGAAAGAATACATAACAGCTCTTTTATTAGTTAAAGTTATTGAGTTGGATCTTGAAGATACATTTCTAGGTTGGCCCCCAAATATATCGCCGGATTAGGGATTGGAGGAGAAAATCGGAACTACGATATTTTTGCCTTTAAATGAAAAACTTAATCCGAGAAAAAATTTAAAAGGCTATTGATATTAAAATAATTTTTTTCGACTCGAGTAAAAAGTTTGCAATTTTATTTAAGGACGCGTTAAACAGAAGGAAATGATAAGAAAATTTTTAAAATTGATATCAGCATTACTTATAGAAAAATAAACTTTAGGTGAAAACAAGCTGAGTTGGCAAAAAATAACCAGAACGTTTGGTGAAAAGAAGCACAAATCTAACCGAGTTAACGTACTGAAAAAAAAAATTATTCTACAATTTCAAATGGTGTAATTGCTAGCAAAAAAATGGTGAAAATAAAATTTTAAAAATACTTATTTAATAGGCTACTGGTGTTTAAAACATGATAAATAGCATTGTTCCTGAGCATAACATCATTCATAGATGTGTTCAAATTTAATTAAGACAAAATATTAATTTCATATTTAATTTTTTGCTGAAAGTAGAATATTATAATTCCATATGAAACCGTAGAAAAATAGTTTCAGAATTAAATTTTTTTCCGGTCCGTGAATCGAAAGAAAAAAATGAATACGCATTTCGCTCATTTTTCAAGGATTTTCCAAAGGCCTAACAAAAAAATCGAAGTATTTTTTGTGAGTCCCGAGTACAGTAAAATAAAATTCAAGGACTTTCAGAGATTTTTAAAAACTATGGTAACAATGGAGGAAAATATATACTTATTTAAATTAAAGAAATATTTTGAAGAAATCCGAAAAATCAAACACGCTTATACAAAATATTTTATATACTCCCCCCCCTTCTTTTATGTATAATAAGTTTTTGTAAAATAATTCCGAACCCAACATGAGTCACGTGACTTGTGGTGAATCTTAGAACACTGTTTTTTTCCTCATATCGCAAATTTTGGTACACTCAAAACTGTCGCGCAATCGTTTACTTCCTTGCATTGAGTCCAGCCGGCATAACATTTGCCGAAAAGTCCCCCCCCCTTCCTTTCCTCGTTTCGGAATTATCATTTTTTGATAATTCCGAACGCACAGTGGATTCGAAAATTGTGTGTGCGTGTGTGTGTGTGTGTGTGTGTGTGTGTGTGTTCATAACCTCATTGGCTAAGTTGGTTTATTTATAGCGAATTTACCTTTTTTTGCAACAATTACATATGGTTTTTTTTTTATTTAAGAACAAATTTTAATTCTTTTATTTACCTAAAAGCCTCTTTTAATTTTACATTATATGTTCAAATACTTTCTATCATTATCTCAAACAAATAAAAAAAATATTCCTCACAAAAATAGCTTTGCAAACTGTAGAGACTGATGTGAAGTAAGAAGGTAATTGTGAAATAAAATAAGGTAATGCTGAGAAATTTTTTGATAACTCTTGAGCATAGCAACTCTCTAACTGCTGCTTTGACATATTTTTATTATTCCTATGCCTTATATATTACTTCTATGTCTTAGTTTAAAAAAGTTTCACTTCTGGCTTATAATTTTGTCAGTAACTTTGCTTTTAACTACTACAGAAACAAAAGTAAATCGATTTTCGAATCTCAAATACAATACTTCAAGACAAAATAATATAGAAATTCAAAATTTTTACCAAAACAGAAATTTTACAAGTGTATTAACGGTGAAATATGGCGATGCAGTAAAATATTAATAAATGTTACCATTCAGACAAAAAAATTTCAGTAAAGATAGCATTTCTTGATTTGGATTGGAATAAATTTAATTAAACATCTTCTATTATTAAATGAAAGCATAAAATTAAAGCGTAATTAAAATGAAGAATAAAAATAACTTTCAAAATATCACTAAAAAATTTAGACAGCTTGGCAATTGTCGCCTTTTGTCTACTTAATAATTCGTCTCTCTCTCTCTCTCTCTTCCAAGTTTAGAGTCATTTAAACAAGTTCTTTAGTTTATTGACATAAAAGCTCCAATATTATAGATTCAAATTTCTTGAGAATTTAATATCTATTTAGAAATGGCTATATAGACATGTTTCGATGATTGGATGTTCTTAATCAATTGTTTTTGAGAAAACTATGTGCAAGTTGCAGACATTTTGCTTTGAAAAAAAAATCTAGTTGTCTCTGCACAGTGAGGCCATGGTTCTCTTAACTCCAATCAAGATCAATATAAAATTTCAAGAGCAATTGAATCTAGAGCATTAGTTTCATTATTGAAAGAAATAAAATTGCATATATGTTATTGCATTATAGGTGAAACTGTACCTGTAATATTAAAGAAAGGTTTTAAAAAATATTTTCTTTCTCATAATTATGGGAATGAATATTCACTTTCATTTATGTAATTTACTGTCAATCACAATGCATGAAACCTTGATTAAATCTTCAGTATATTTTCGTTATTAAAATTTGTAATTGTGTTATTAACATGAAATGAATCATTTCCTGTTTACAATGTTAAATAAAATTAAAAAATATATTGATTAAAAAATTGCATTTTAATACTTTTGAAACAGTTCTAATTTTCTTTCTCAACATCATCTAAAATTCTGATGATATTGAATTAAATTTGATGGTACCTTTAATAAAACATTAATATTTTATAGCTACTACCCATAAACAATAATTTAAATTATTTTTACATCACATTGGTAATCTAAAATTACTATCAAAGTAACCTCTCATAAAGAATGTTCAAAATATTAAAGTATAAAAAAACTACTAATATTAAATATCGTTTGCATTCAAAATTTCTTCATTTTTTATGAGGATACAAAAAGAAGCATGTCAAAATAAACAGCTCAAAGTAGTATAAAAGCAATTATACGTGAAGATTATTTAGTATTAAATAAACTTCTATTAATATAGAGTAATCCTTTATTTAATGTTGATTGATCCTGAAACATAAGGCAAAACAAAATTTGGATACAATATACACTTGAGAAATCATTTTAATTTGCATATAAATGTATGATATTTTAACAAAGATATACATCTAAGACCTATAAAAGTTTGTTCCTAACAATGACAGGTCCACTGAAGTGCAAGAAGAAAAGTTTGTACACCAATCTAATATCTTGTAGAGTCCGCACAAGCGCGCAGAAGTGGAGCAGCACCGCGTAGCAAGGATTCAACTAACTTTTGAAGACATTTTGTAGACATTTCACACCATAATTCTTGCAGGGCAGTCCACAAAGCCATGGGAGAGTGCAACATGGTGGAGATCTCTTAAGGACACCACATTGCAAAACATTCAAGATATAGTGAATAATGTTCATGTCAGGAGAATTAGATGGCCAAGGGAGGAAAAGAAATTCAGAAGAATGCTCATCAAGCCACTAAGTAGCTACTATAGACCTTTGGGGAGGCACATTATCCTGTTGGAAATGTCCACGTCCGCCAAAATGCACACAGGACATGAATGCATGTAGAGGGTCAAAAAAGATATTAAAGTACCGCTGACCTGTTGTTGTTGTTGTTACTTATAGCACTTGCCATGGACAAGCCCCGCTGATACATCAGCAGATTTTAAGCTGGAAATATACGCCTCTTGTTTTAAAAGTAACGCCATCTAGGGCCAAGAGTACGACTTAGCTACACACACGTCACAACCCTTTTTAAGGGGCGGACTACATTCATGCAAATTCATTCATTCATCTCAACAAGCCCTTTACCCTCACAGAGCCTCCACCAGCTTCAACAGCTCCTTGTAAGCATCCGGGATCCATGGTTTCATCGGATTTTCTCCACACCCGTATACAACCATCCACTCGATACACATGGAAACGTGATTCCTTAGGCCAGACAACGTTTTTCCACTCATTAAGAGTTCATTGGTGGCTTTGGCCAATGAATTCTTAATGATTGGTAAAAGGCAGAGTTTTGGTGAATCACGAATGGTATACGAGATGGTTTGCGGCTGCGAAAGCCCATATCAATTAGGTTACGTTGCATAGTGCGTACACTGAAACTTGCTGATAGACCTGCATTCAAATCCGCAGCAATTTGAGGAAAAGTTGAACGTCTATTTCGTGTAATGATTCTTTTCAAGTGTCGATGATCCCGTTCCATCAAGGCGTTTTGCGAGTCGCACCGCTGTTGGGAGATTTGAAGTTTTACCGGAAGCCTGGTATCCGCGGTACCATCTAATAACAGTCGGGCACGAAATCCAAATTTCATGTATACTTCGGAAATGCTGTGCTCCCTATCTCGTGAACCGTCGATTAATTAAAAACCACTTAAATCTTGATAACTTGCCATCATAACAGCAAAAATAGATGTTATAGCCTCCTCAGGCACCCGATGTTTTATATACGCAATGGCGTTCGCATCGGGTTACGTTGATTTTTTTGAACACCTCTATTATTTGCATACGACCATCTATACCAATTTTTCTGGTTTTTCCGTATATATTAGAAGCAAACATGCTTGAAAAAACGACTGAACTAATTCTGGTAAAAACTTGAAATTTTTTTACAGAAACTGGATCGATTTTGATGGTCCGTTTTACAAGATAGACCTTTATACGTAGAGTTATTAAATTTAGCACAAATGTACTTGGGAGGAAGAAATCTGCAATTCAGTATAAACCAAAAATATTAATGCACATTATATCATCTTAAAATTAAAAAAAAACACATTAATTCTATCTTTTTTTCAGTATTTAAGTAGCATGTCTTTATTCTGTTAAAAACTATATGTATTGATATTAGATAACATATATGTTTTATAGTCAAGATCTTCAGTTTATATTTATACATAAAAACAAAGTTTTCATAAAACGTGAATACTAGATTATTAAGTCTGACGTTTGATGTATTTTTCGAACTATATTAAATATGTCCAGTGATTTATTTTATGTAAATGTGAATTATTTATTTCATTACCAGATATTTTAGAACTTATAATATATTTAACTTCAAATAATAACAAATTTATCAGTTGTTAAATTCTGTTACCTGAAATATACGTCTAAATGGCTCAGTTATCTTAAAACAATTAGAATCATTCATGCCTTTAATAGTTATGCTCAGGAGTAACTTTTATAATAGAATTTCCTGTTTCAGATTTCTTTTCAAATATTAAAACTATTAGAATCATTCATGCCTGAAATAGTTATGCTCAGGAGTAATTTTTATAATAGAATTTCCCTATTTTAGATTTCTTTTCAAAATTGAAGGATTGTCATTTTAGAACTATATTTTCAAAACTTTTACCGAGAATAAATGATTCAAAGAGTTGATATGATTTGCAAATGTTTTAGATATATAGCAGGTATATATTTGGGGCTGGTTGCCTTTGACGACCAGTTGGTTCACCAAGGTAAATGGTTGCTGAAAATATCAATTGCTTTCTCAATAAATCATTATGAAAGTTCAAATTTTGGTATCTACCTATCTATATTTCCCTATATACATATGAGTATATGACCTAAGATTATTTAAAAAGCCTTCCATTTTTTTTTCTTTGTGCTTCGTGCTTATCTATTTTTCTATCTATATCTTTATACATTCAATTACATCACAGAAAAAAGCAACATTATATCTAAATGGAGGCCTTTTTGCTTTATTTTGAAGCTAAGCTTTATTTGTCAAAACAAAAAAAATCAAAATACTTAATACAAGCAAACCTAATACTGACACCTACTCAACATGGGAAAAACTTAATTTTCATATCCTAGTCACACCAATAAAATAAAAACGTAGATGAAATATTTATAGCAATATGCGAACTTTCAGTTTTAGTTTCTTTTCAGCAACGAAATATATTTCTGCAAAATACATTTTAATCATTCCAAAAAAATTTTGGAAAAAAAATATAAGATAAAAATTTGGTAGCATTAAAAAATAATTTTTATTATTTTATGATGTGGCAAAAATATTATTCAACTATAAAATTTTAGAAACTTATGTGTTTATGTAGAAACTTAAACATGTTTTCATAGGTACTTAGCGATATAAAATATTTTTAGTATGCCCTATAAATCTTTAAATTAATTATGATCCCTTCCCACTCATACAAATGAAAATATTCAAGCATAGAATTGACATAGAATAATTTCGGACAATCAAAACTTTTCAATAACTTTCCAAAATAAAAAATTCAATCAAAAGATCATTCTTTTTTCCATCAAAAGCTTCTGATTCTGCTCGTTAATCATGCAGATGGCTCATTTCATATCAAATTGAGTACCCAAAATCTCAAAAATAATGCATTTAATTAAAAATTAAGGAGGCTCAAATTAACACTAACAAAGAAAATTTTTTAATTAAATAACACACTCAGAAAATAAATAGATACCGGAGTTTCAGAATTAAATTTTAGAAGTATTTTTTGATGAAATTGATTGATTGATTTTAAGATGAAACAAAAGGCACTTAAAATACGTTAGTAGACTTCACTTTCCACAATGCTTCAGAAAGAAAAATAAGTTTAAGTTTAACTATCACTAGATGAAAAATACAGAATTACACGAAGTAAACAAGACTAAGATGTTTTCACTAAGCTTTTCTAAAACCCCGTAAAAGAAAACATGTAAGAAATCAGAATTTGTACATAAAAGGCTTCTCAAGTAAAAAAAAGATATAATACTGACTTTGGTAACTTTGATGAATATTGCCTTTGCCATGAAGGGTGCAAGTTAGGGAAGTCATCTTGACCTTTTTTCCGAGCGAACCCTAAACGGCAATACATTGAAACGGCATTCTATAAAATAAATACGTAAAAACATAATTAATGCACCAATATTACATGTAAAAGAAAAGATGAATATCTCAAAGCGTCAATACATCTTATGGTCAAGTTTCAAACAATTAAATATCTAAAACTTTCGCAAAAATCATAAGCTATGAAGCATTTAAGCTATATGCATGTTTTGTTAAAGTATTTACGGACTAAATCTCTATTCATAAAAAAAAAAAATAAAGTCATAGCAAATGCTTTTCCTACATATCTGTTAATCGCTAACAATGAAACAACTTCTAAAGAAATAAATATTGTAAGAAACCAAACTCTAAAATGGTTGTGACGTCGAAAAATTCTAAAAATGATGTAAAATATTTTGACACTTAAATGAAAGTGATCTCAAGAAACTAAAGGTTGAAAGTAAAGAGAGGATTTAATTTTTAATAATGATTCGATGAAAAACTTAATTTGATATCCAATCAAAACAGCGTTTCATTGAAATAATGAAAATGTAAAAACAAATCATTTTTGGCACTCATTCATTCTGTTATCAGTAAACATATTTAAGTACGATCGATTACAGACTTGTATTACTGTATTATTTTCTCTGAAGATAAATCATGATATAATAAAATTCAAGGAAGGGAAAAATGAAATGAAGAAAGTCCTTGTAAACAATATACTTCACGGAATACTGAAAAGAATCAACACTTTCTTTCAAGAATAAAGTATCCGAATGCAAATATCTGTTACCCCAAATCCCCATTAAAATGATTAAGCAGAAAGGATGAATTGGAGAGATGCCAAAATGATCAAATATATTTTTAAATTAATTTAGACTTCTTCCTAACTTTTAAGCAGAAGAAATAAACAGTTGAACTTAGATTCACAATCATTCACCAGCCAAGGATGTCAGGAAGAAATTTATTTCTTATGAATCTTTTATATATATATATGTCATGCCAAGTGTGTGATTTTTCAAAAATATGGAACAAAAGAACTTGTGCTTCAAAACCACTTAAAGTTGTTTATGTTGCATGATCATATTTTCATTAAATACTCTATAAAATCCAAAGCAGATGAATTGTATAAGAAATTTAGAAAAGTAATAAAAACCAAGACCTGTAGCATTGATAACAACAGATTTCTATATTTAAGAAACCGTAACTAGAAAGTTGGTTGTTAAAAAATAATAACTATGCTTAGTTTGATTAGAACTTATAAATTAATAAAGGATGCCTCCAAATTAACGTAAGATTTACCATCATACGTGCAGTAAAGTGCTGATAACCCTATTAAAGACCATTTGAGAGCTGATAGTTTAGAGTTAGTTAATATAGAGCATTGCACGATAGCACAATATGTTAACTAAAGATTTGAAAACACAGTTTTTTCTTTAAATTATAATATTTTTAATGAATTCTAAAGTACACAGGATAGAATTATACAAGGTATAACACATAGGGTTAATGGCCTCTATGACTTTCCTGGCACATACACATTTATGTAAATATTTTCCATGACCATTTTGCATAAATGTAGCTGAATTTCGTTGATGCAGCGATGAATTTCCTCCTTCAATGCACGCGTGCTTGTAGGCTTGTTGGCATAGATTTTTGACTTCAAACAACTCCATAAGAAATCCAATGCTGTTAAATCACACAATCAAGTGTCCAGTTCTCAAATGCCACAAAACTTCAAGAGTTTTGAAATAAAGTTCAACAATTAAAATACGTTGTTCTATCATGTAACGCTCCATTTTTAATGACCCTAAACTATCAGTAAAATAAAAAGAAAATATTCAATATCCCATGTGGATCATATTTCGCAATATCTATTAAATTACTGATTAACATGCAGGCCACAACTGCCAATCAAAATAATCAACAAGGTTGAAAATTCTTTTTGCATTTCATTAATTCAATAAGACATAAAATTTCCCATTTGTTCACGGACCAACCATCAAGAGAAATAAAACTTTTCCCAAATCCAATTTTTCAGTGGAATTATCAATTGCATAGAACATCTTCATTTTCGGAATGGCTCATACAAGTCAATGGCACCTACCTAGTTTCAATGTCCTAGCTATTTTTTTTTATTCCAAAATAGAATGTGCACACATTCATTCTTTTTTTTTTTTTGCAGACTTATTAAATGCATTATCATATATTAGACTATAGTCATACAATAAATCTGCAAGATATTCAAATAAAACATTCATAATGAGCGAAAACATATGAAATGTAATTAGGTTTTGTAGACTCACAAGAGAATGTTGGCACTAATGCTGTCTGAGAACATTTCTATGATTAAGTTTGAAAAGTCCGTAGAAGAACTCTATTTGAATAATGATTCTCCATACACATCACAGCCCATTTCAATTCGGAATTTAAGCATAGTAAAAACATAATGATTTGTGTAACAGTATTGTCTCAGGCTATAGCGTCTGCCTGAAGATTACTTAGCAAAAGTGGTAATCCTGCTTGTTTCTCCCTTCTCTTATCTTTATTCTATACTAGCCACCTTTGGCGACCAGTCGGTTCGCCAGTATTAATGCCGACTAAAGGGTTCAATCAATTTTTTTTAAAATATAACCTGGTCTCATAATAAGTTTTTCAGCAAAATATTTTTAAGCTTCAAATTTCGATAGTCATATAATTCACTTATACTATTATGTAGGCTTTAAGCAGTCCTGATCTTTGAACTCCGCATTTCTCTCTGATTTTCTATTAGTGCACATAAAATTCAGTTTTGAATTAAAGTGGAAATGATAAAACTTCAATTAATATAAAGATATCTTTACTTAATTCAAGCATGTTTTTCAACAAAACTAAGATCTGAAAAAAGAGTAGTCTGACATTGAAGATTTATGTTAACTACAGAAATTGAAACATTATAATTCTTTTATAATTTATAATATCTCAATGAATTATTCAGCAGACATTTCACAGATTAAATGAAACCTTCAGTTTTTAATTTTATTTTTAGATGCATATAAATGCTCTCAATAACAATACTTTTTTTTGTTTATAAATATATTTTAGAAAATTATGGTTTAAATTCCTTTTCTCTTATAGATTCATATTCTGTGATGTATTCTTAATATTTCACCTGCAAAATAAATAAATAAACATTTCTATCTTCTGCGATCAAATATGGCTGATTTATTCAGTTCTGAATATTGCAAGTTTAGAACAATCATCATTTTCATAATCTAGGTCAATTATTCTAGAGTAACTTTGATTGGCCTCTTTGAGATCTTGATAAAGTGATCTAAAATCGCCAGTTTTTATTGAATAGTCATATTGAAATTTTCATAGATCGATCATCTTTGATAATTGATTTAGTTGATCGGAGAGTCACTTTTTTTATTTTAAAGACTTATTGTCTCAAGAATATTTTGTTAAATGCGATTCACAGAGCAGATGATATATGTAAAAATTTAAACGTCGTAATTCATCAGCATTTTTTTCCTCAATCAACTAATTATATATTGCACTTAGACCATTTGTTAAGAGATGTATGTCTTTCCCCAAAAAAATAAAGAAATTAGATGTTGGGCTCCGATTACAGAAGATACCTTGTGAAGGCTAAGCCATATTTGCCTCAAATAAAACTGTTTAATTGAATTAGTAATATAGGTATAGTAAAATATGATAGAAAACGTTTCATTGCATCTATTTTCCAAAAATATCATGTTTCATATTTGTTTCATTTTATTCAGACACGTTCTAAAAATGTCATTTTTATATGTTCAATTTGGAATGATAGTTGATTTATTTTTTCTCATGTGAGAACATGATATTGTTTTGATTAGAAAGTTTTGATGTCTCCGAAATATGCGGGTAAAAATATTTTTTATCTGCTTTTACAAATTTTGCATTGGTAATTATTATGTATGCTCGTTTGAAAGAAGAAGAATAAATAGCTGACCTGCTTTTAGCAGTATATCTTTAATATTACGTATGCTTCTATAAAAGGAGATGCGTTTTTATTTCGCATTATTCAGTAAAATGTGGAGAGAAATTACAATCACGAAGACGAATTCTTTGATTTGCGCAAGACCTCTTCTTCACATAAATAAATGCAACAAATCAAAACATGTCATATTATTTTAAAAATTAAAAAGAAAAGAAAACGCGATTGCAAAAATATTTTATTTTTACTTATTATCAATTGTTTTTTGTTCGTCGTTTCTTTGAAATGACGTCAACTTTTAAATAATTAATCTCGTTCTCAGATGATTATCGTTTGGTGCTTTTCTAAAAATTCTTTTTCAATTTTAACTATCGCACTTTTGTAATATATTTTTATTTATTTTAATTCCTTAATTGAATTAATAATTTTTTGCATATTAAATATCACATTTCCCATTTATTTCATTTCATATAATCACATGATGAAAATTATATTTTTCTGTTTTATTTTTGGTCGAAATTAACTTATTTTTTTAAATCAGAACTTCTGAAAATGTGATGGCCACATATTATTAAAAGCCGATTTTTTTTTAGATCCACGTGAAGATAAAATTTTATTTTTATTTTATGCGAAATAAATTGTTGAAAGATACGATTAAATTCAATTTTTTAAAAGTCATTAAAAATAGAATTTTAATTTATAGGTCAAAACATGATTATCATTGAAAAGCTAATTTTTTTTAGCTTTAACTTGATAGAAAAATCAATTTTGTGCGGTAATATTTTCAAAAGTTATAGCGAAAAAAATTCAAAATTTCGCTTATTCTTTTAATTAATTAAAATTTTAATCAAAAATTCAAAAAGGGCTCCAAGGTGCACATTCCCGGCCCCCAAGGTATTCACGATACAAATTTGGTAGCTGTAGGTCGAGCGGTCTGGCCTGTAGAGTGCCAACAGAAACACACACACACATTGTGCTTTATTATAAGTAAAGATAAAGATTAAACATAGAGTAAAGATACATGACAACGCTTCCCTTTTCGGTGGTGTAACAAAATGGGGCCCAGAGCAAGATAAAGATTATTTTTGAATCTTAGTCGTTATCATCATCTAAAAACAGTTTTTTTTAGCTTTTTCATAAAAAGCGACACAAATGTACTGTTTTGCCTCATGGTGCATCTATACCCAGCGCCTTCCTCCTTTGCTAATATGTCTTTGCTCTATATCGACACATTTTCTGTTGGTGAAATCCGTAAGACAAAACCAAGTCACAAACTTTTGGAAATTTAAAATTATTCTCAATTGGCCTAAGACGGCACAGGACAATATAAGCTATAAAACTGAAAGAAATATGCACTACCCACCAACGTTATATTAACAAATTTAATAATTACATTTTACTAACCTAACTTAAAAATATCTTAATTTCCGTATATTTCAGTTAGGATACGTTGCCACCATCTGCTTTATTCGGTGCTCATGTTCGATAAATAACACAAATTATTAACAGAAATATTCATACACATATTGTACATTTATCTATTAATAAGCTGAAATTCACAATGTCCAAAAAATAGCAAGAAAAAAATCTTAAGGCTAGGGTTCTGAAATGGCCCAAAGACTAGGACACTGGAAGCAAAAAATAGTGAATAACTTAGCATGTTAAAAAGCTACAAACAATTACAATTATATATTATACATAAAAACAGCAGGTTTGACATTGTATGTAAACTGTGTAGAATAATAAAAATGGCAAAGCTATTAAGTAACCCTAAAGACACATATAAAAATCACATGATGAGCAAGCTCTTAACAAAAAGAATTGTATTTTGAACATAGTACACAGCCAGACTTTCACATTATTTATAGATATATAGGAAATAAACATAGTTTTCTTTTTAATTGCACATTTTTGGAGATTGATAAGAATTATTTTACTGAAAAATATTAATCAAAATTGAAGTATTGTTATGAACTAGAAAAACAAACATGAAGTACAATTTTAGGCAATTTGTATAAATTATAAATCGTATATTTAAGTTTAACAAAAAAAAAGAAGAAGAAGAAAGAAAGAAAGAAAAAAGAAGGTGAATATGCAACAGATTATAGAGGTCTTACCTTAACGAGTTCAAGATCAACCTGAAGGATATTTGCAAGCTGGAAAGAAAGGGGGGAAACCATAAGAACATTTTAGAGCATCAACACAAAAACATCAGGTCAAAATAAGGTAATTTTTAAAGATAAAATATAATTTTCTGTTAATTAATGTTTTCTATAATGGTAACAGAAAACACTTTAATACAATATTTTTGCTTTCATAAACAAGCACAAGGCTTAGTAAAGATAATTTAAAATTGCACTGATATCCATTATCTATTTTCATAGTCTTTTTCCCAGATGATTTTACTAAATTGACAACACAGAAACTTAACAGAGTTGTAACAACATTTGGGAAAAAAAATAATTCTGGTTATATCATACAGAGAATTTTTCTAATTGCAGTTTTATTTATTAGCAAATTTATGAATTGGACATGACAAACTCCAGACAATAGATCTGAAAAATTAAGCCCTCCTTCCTTCCTAATGCAACATAATCTTCTTAGAGGCTTTAAAAAAATATTTCATTTGTATTAAGATATGTAATAATTCTCAAAACGTGAATGAAAGATCAGAACTTTTTTTAAAAAAATTTGGTTTCATGAATCTACAAGTAAACATTTATGTCATAAGGTCCAATTATAAAGTATGCATACAGCACAAGCAAATATTAGCTACCCAGCTTGTAAATAGATTATACTATCAGAAAACTGGTATAGCCTTGTCTTTTATTTGCATAAAAATTCAATTACGCAAAAATATATAATGGCTTCATATATTTCATTCTCAATGTATAATTTATAAGTTATGGCCTAAATTGAAGAAATAAGAATTTCAGTTTATCTAAGAACATACAATCTTTGTTTTGTATCTCCTATAAATTACAAAAACAGATTATTTTGTTACAGTAGCTGCCACATAATATAATCACTGCTGGAATTAAGAATTTTATCCAATTGGTAATAACCAAATTGGGTAAATTCAGCTATATTTTTATCATATTAAGGAGATTTTTTTAAAATCCTTTACAATGGGACTATGAATAATTCATTTGAAAATTAAAAACTTAAAAAATTTCTTAATACTCATCTAAAATTATCACTTAATGGTTCATTTGCATATTGTTGGCCCTCAGTTTTTTTTTTTTTTTTAATTTGTAAAATGATGCAACATGTAGGTTTCAGATTATGAAATGCTCGATTCATTTTGGTATTTGTCGGAGAATTTTCTTAAAACATATTTGTCCTCATTGGAATAATCAATTTTTATTGCTTCGTCATGCAAACAAAAAGCTCACAGTTTTTAAAACTTCAACAAAGAAAAAGATGTGAAATTTACAACTGCTCTGCTATGTTATATTCACTCATTTTGGTAAATTGAAATTCAGTATTCAATATTTTAAACTTTTTAGTTTCATCTTTATTACTTAAATCAGGATTTAATTTATTTTTCATTTTCCTTTTAAAATTCAAGCATAGCAACACTCGTTTAAGGCTGAGCAATAGATTTCAAGATGGATCTGGCCAAGTAACTGCTTGTTTAAAACAATTCAAATCATTCTAGTCCTGCTATAAAAATGTGCATTCCATTCCATTGGGATAGTAATTCCCAGGTACTTGCTTAGAACAGGAGTAAGAAATTACATGAACATCAATCTTTAACACTTGACTGAAAATGATGCAGTAGAATTTTAATAAATAAAATGAGTGATGACATAACTGCTATTACATTAAGTGGCACCCACTGCTGTGCATGGAAAGCTAGAATAAACCCACTGGTGGATGACATACTTTGTGTTTCTCTGTAACTTAGTACTCCTCTGTTAGAATTCGTGATATAAGAAAATAGATACCAAACTGCTAAACGTTGATTTAGTTTTGGATTCAAAAATGAATCAGATAAAATAAAGAAAATGTATTTCAAACATTCATAAAATTAAGAAAAGATATAAATTCAACTAACCTCTGCAACTGTAGTATGTTCATCTATTGAAACGAATATCTTATATAATAGAGTCTCTAAATAATCGCCCAGAACTCGATTCATAACAAAACCTTCAAGAGGTGGAACTGTAGGTGCATCAAAAAATTTTATTACACATAAAAATGATGATTATAATAATACGCCTGTAACAAATTTAAATCATACGCGATACAATCAAAAATTACTAGTCACAGCTAAACAATGAAAAAATAAGACATTAACCCATATAACCCAGACATGCATGGTTAACTCAGGCATATTACTTTAATGGCAATGATTCAAAAAGACTCACTCTTGACATTTGGATAATCTTATTCGATTCTCACTTCTTTGTTATCGCTTATTGTAATGTACGGGGCCATCTAATAAGCTGGATGGCCTGTTTTAATTAGATAGGAGCTGTGAATCACATGCGAGTTATGTGACAATAAACGTGTTAACATATAAATTGGTGTGATAGTTGATACTGGCACTTGTAACTTTAAAGAAGGGGGCTTTTCTTTTCAATCAGCATTATGCTTTTATACAGGGTGTCCATAAGTAAACGACCCTACTTTAAAGTTATCTACAGGCGAAACTACTGTTAAGAAAGGTATGAAATTTTGTATATGACATAATGAACGGATGAGAATTTGTTTCAGTTAAAAAACTAGCACAAAAACTTGTTCCGAAACTAATTTTTGAACAAGAGATTTGAATGAACGAAGTAGAAGAATAAAAAATGCAAATTATTATCGAAGGTATGCAACATCTGTTATAAAACCTAAAAACTTTTGCTGATATTTCCATATGTCAGTATTGCTAATTAGAATGTCCTTACACTTATCAGATCGATCTTCGTAAATTAAATTGTTTTACCAAAACAATTATTCCGCAAAGGTTATTTTACGGAAATATCGGACTTTGAAAGGGATATGAAAAGGTCCATTAATTATTAAAAATCTTCGATTAATAATAGCTAAATTTAAAGACACAGGTTCGTTCTGGAAGAGGAAGAAAATCTGTTTCCGCAGAAACAATAAAGTTGCGATTCAAGTGGAAGAGGACAGGGTTTTGAATACACAGGCTAATAACAGTGTCCGCTGCATTGGATATGCCTCGTTCAACTTACTGTCCATAAGATTATATGGAGTATCCTTCAGTATTATCTATACAAGCTTCAACTTGTGCAGAGGTTGCTTCCAAATGATATCGACATTCGACATCAGTTCTCACTTTAGTTTCTTGCTCGCTTTGAGGTTGATTCAGAATCGCGGTGGAATATTCTTTGGACAGACGATGCTAATTTTTCTTTAGACGGGTCGGTGAATAATCATAATTGCCGGATTTGGGATCGAGAAAGTCCACACTCAATCTTATAAGTCCTTTTGCAATCACAAAAAAGTAACGGTGTGGTGTGGGGTTTCTGCATCATTTATTCTCGGTCCGTATTTCTTCCGAGGAATTAAGCGCGAGGGGTCTATTAACATGCTCGATCACCGGATAGCGATAAGCATCATTAATTTAGAATGAAATTTTCCTGAACTTGCAAGCACGTCAGTGCCTTTCGAGGAAAATTTTCATGCAAGATGGGGCTCCTCCACACATTAGTCGTTGTGTAAAGGACCTTCTCCATAATCATTTTACAGAAGAACGTGTTATCAGCCGTCATTTTCTTGATCTGTGGCCTTTCCGGTCTCCAAACTAAATCCCTATGACTTTAGGCTTTGGAGACATTTAAAACATCTGGCAAGTCGTAATAATCCAAAAACTTTACCTGATTTAAAGAGCAGCATCTAACAGCATGTTCTTACTATTTCCAAAAATACAGTACGGTCAACTGTGTAACATGTTATCTTACGATTTCAAATGGTAGCAGAAAATGACGACCGTCATGTTGAACATGTTTTGTTGTAATTAAATTTGTCAAAAATGTGCTAAATGTGTAATTCATGAAAAACTTCCCCGAAGCGCGAAATTTTGAATTATTATTATTATTAATAATCAAACTTCAAATCTCTTGTTCGAAAATTAGTTTCGGAACACATTTTTGTGCTAGTTTTTTAACTCAAACAAATTCCCATCCTTTCATTATGTCCTATACAAAATTTCATAACTTTCTAAACAATAGTTTCGCCTGTAGATAACTTTAAAGTAGGGTCGTTTAATTATGGTACTTCAGATGTCTTAAAAATGCAGCCATCATTAACACACTGAATGCCATCGGATTCACAGGTGATCGGCATTCGACTTGATTATGGTGCCATGGAGATCACCGATACCAGAACGTCAAGATTTCTAGAAAAACATTATTTGAACAAATCTCAATACTTTTAAATGTTTCATTATTATTACTATTACCATTATTCTTAGAAACTTAAAAACATAAAAAGGATTTTATTCATAACTAGCCGCCTTTGGCGACCAGTCGGTTCGCCAGTATTAGTGCTCGCAAAAATTTTCATATAATATTTTATGTAGCTGTGTCTCATAACAGGTTTTTCATCAAAATATTTTTAAACCAAACAAATTTTGATAATCATATAATTCATTTAGAGTATTATTTAGTATTATTTTCATCAGATGTTCTGTTCATTGTACTATTCAACTTTCTCTTTCTATCCGAGCAATGATTGTCCCGGAATTGATATTTTACTTAAATGGTGGAGAGAAAGGTCTAAATTTCTACGTTTTTATAGAATAATGAGATTCAAATTTTCATAAATGTAAACACACTAAACAATAAAGACACAATTAGTTTTCAAAGTTTAAAAACAGCTTGGAAAATGCCGCGCACAGAGGAAATAATATTGAAACACACACATCCTTTTCTTTTCTTTTTTCTATCCTTTTTTTTTTCTTCACTAATTTTGTTTCTACAAACCCTATTTTCACTTTGTTATTCTTTTTTTTCTTCCCTGCCCAAATTTTATTTTGTGCAGGCATAGATTAAATATTCATACAGACTAATAATAAAAGCAGCTATTTTCTTTCTTTTTTAAACATCCCGTTATCTATGAATGAAAACCAACTGACTTCGCGCATTTCTTTCTAAACAAATCATAATTTATTACTTCCTGCTATCTTAGTCAGTTGGGTGGGGGATGGAAATGATTTTTGGCGGGAAAGTAAGAAAAGTGTCGTTTTAACTATTTTCCTCGCAGTTTTTTCATTTTTTCTCTCCATAAGAACCATCCTCGTGTCTTAACGAAAATATTTTTTTAAAAATTAGCCGAATCGGTCGAGCCGTTCTCTAGTTTTGCGCTTAGCAACGCATTTCGAGCTGCATTTTTATTAATATAGATATTGTTCGCACACATTGAGATGTGTCGTATTGAAAAGACTCGAAATAAAGCAAGAGTGTGTCAATCGTGACACAATAAGTTTACAATTTTTTTAGTACGCATTTATACAATTTTCTCCCTTAATTGCTTATTTTTTTTTACAACGCAGTTCCCAAATTATCTTTCTTGGCATTACTTTTAACAAGATCAATACCACGGTGACATTAGATCAGAATGATTGGATAAAATGCGCAGGCCGGGAATCGAACCAGGGACTGACGGATTCACAGTCCAATGCTCTGCCAATCGAACTATGGTGAATCATAACAGTCTTTCTTTTTGCGGCAGAATTTTCAGAATTTTATGCATCTTTTTATAAACATTGATAATTTTCAAATGCCACTCGACTAAACGTTTAATATTAAAAAACTAAACAAAAAACAAAGGTGTTTTTCATGAAAAACAAAAGACAATTGTGGCGAACAAACTTTCTTACAATAGCAATACAAAATCTGAATTATTTATAATACCAAATCTCACCAGCCTACTCCTTATAAAGAGTAGTCGAACGCTAACACAAACTTAGTCTTAACGATGTTACTACAATCAAAGTTACAAGTCGGAAAATACCGCGTATAAAGAAAAATAAAACGTATTAAGCACTTGAGACGATATATTGGGTTGTTCGAAAAGTCATTTCGTTTTTTTTGGTGAAAAT
>JAOUZG010027617.1:4686448-4699384 GCA_026289955.1 Argiope argentata
CTTCCACGACGCTGAAGTTCGTCGATTCCCTTGAAATACTCTACGATATACCAGTATTAAGCTTAGGTCTATACAGACATACCAGCTCTGCTGTCCAATATCTTTGTGTTTGTGCTCCATATCCTCACTTGTGTGCTCCTTATATCTTCAAGTTCCAACCTTTACATGACAGGTGTCATTCAGTTTCAGAAACGTGATTTGTGTATGCCCAGTGCTCAAAATTTAAAACTGTCTGATGAAATCTTCAATAAGTGAATAGTGTTTCCAGACTTAATGAGTGAAAACAAAATTTATGTTGTGCTTTTTATTTCTTCAGATCTTTTTTTATATATTTAAATTTTATAATTTTTATAATTATATTTTTATAGTTTTATTTAAAAATTTGACATTTTTAGTCTTTTATTAAAATTTATATTTTAAAAATTTTATGCATAAATTTATCATGTTTTTTTTTATTTGAAATGTAAGTAAATGCTATTAAGACCTGGTAAAATGGCAGATTCAGAGAAAACAAATGTGTCTAACCTTCAAAGTTGAGTTTCAGAAAGCAAAATTGATAAAGACGAAAATGAAATAGCCCAGAAACCCTCCATAATCCCTTTTGATCGCGAAAATGGGATGAAAATGGACATATGGTTGGGATATTTTAATAAAATTTGTCACGAGAATAACAAAACTAATTCGTCGAAAATTAAAAATATTGCAAAATTTCTTCAAGGATCAGTTTTAACTCATTATATAAATAGTTGCTTAAATATTGATAATTTTGATTATTTATGATGTATACTAACAGAGTAATTTCTTCACCCGAATATTGTTAATTTTTCTGATTTTTCACAACTTAAATTTGATTCATAAAATGTTAGTAGATTATTTTCATAAGAAATTAAATTGTGGCAGACATTTATGCCTTAATCCATAACTGGTTTTGGAAGGCCTTACTGATGGGTTACCAACTCAATTAAAACAATTGGTAAGCATAAAATTTCCTTTTACCCTTACAGAATGGCTTATAATAACTAAACTATTCAAAATGGAAGAATCTTCAAAAAAAAAACCAAGCAGGGGCAATGAATGTCGAATCAGATCAAGACAACTAGTATCCTTCATTCCTAGGCACAATTTTAATTATAAGTGTAAGAAATCCTTTGTACCTCGAGTGCAAAATAATTTTAGATCAGATTATCAAAATTCAATAAATTAAATTAAATTCTACATTTAAATTTCAACAACCATAGTCATAATTTGCATTTTCACCAAAGATTAAAATCTTCATGTAGAATTTGTTCTCAAAATGGTATTCCAAATGTTTATAATTGGACCCAACTATGTCCTTTTAATCGGCCCCAATTTGTGACATGTGCTCCAACAACAGATAATTTGACTTCCCCGTGTACAGAAGTCCCTCTAAGTTGTTTTCACATTTTAAAGTGAGACAAAATCCTTCTAATAAGGCCCCTGGGTCAGTGAAGATACAATTATTAGTGTCTAGACACCTCTCAACTTTACCAAGTCTAGCTAACTTGGACAATGTTTGTGACCCTCAGATCAATGTAAATATGGTAATTGACACAGGGCCCACTCTTTCAGTTATATCTGCAGATATTGTGAATAAACTTAACTTGACAAGAAAAAATGCAAACCCTAATAGAGTCAAACGAACTAGGAATGTTCCAATTAGCCCAAATTTGTGACATTTATTCAAAAATTGACCAAATAAATAAAAAGATTAAATTATATATTATGGACAATCCTTTACCATACATCATCTTAGAGCTTCCAGATTGTAGTTTATATGTTAATTATAGATTGTGATAAAAATAAGATATTTCAAAATGGAAAAATTATTACCATCTTGCATGCTAATAATAATTACATATCTTTACATATTGTGGAAAATAATGATGCTGGTGATAATAAGGTCATGGTAGTGAATACCTCAGGGGGAATTTTTCCACCTCTGACTATAAACATATTTGAACCAGTGTTGTTTCTGGTGTCAGAATTTTCTCATGTGTTTGCAAAAAATAAATATGATGTTTGTAGAATAAGAATGGAACCCACTAGAATAAATTTAACACCTGATTTACCAGTTTCTGAAAAGGCTTATAGAACCTCTCCTACTGATGAAATTGAAATAAATAAGCAAATTAAAAATTTGTTAGACTGAGGGTTATAAAAAAATCTATTAGTAATTACTCATCCCCTGTAACATTAGCATATAAAAGAGATGAAAATAGAAAAGGTATTTGTATTGATTATCATAAACTTAATTCTCTTTGTAAATCTGAAAAAAAAAAACCTTTATCTAGGATAGATACTTTATTAGATAAATTAAGTACTGCTAAAGTTTTTACAACTTTGGATTTTGTATCTGGATATGGAATATACCCTTGCATGAAGAAGATAAACATAAATTAGCATTTGTAACTACAGAAGGTTTATATGAATTTTAAGTTCTACTTTATGGCATTAAAAATGCATCTATTGTATTTAATAGAACTATTTGTAGAATTCTAAATAAGCATAAATTTTCAAGTTTTGCATGTCACTATATGGATGACATTTGTTTTCTCTAATTCATTAGATGAACACTATGATAATTTAAAACAGATTTTTCAAATATGTGAAAAAGAAAATATTAAATTAAAATTTTCTAAATGTGTATTTGCTCAAGATTAAATTAATTTCTTAGGGTATGAAGTCAAAGATGGATGCATTTCTCCTGATAATTATAATATTGAAAGCATTAAAAAACTATAATCTCCAAGAAATGTTAAACAACTTCAATGATTTCTTGGCTCTGTAAATGTTTATAACAAGTTTATTGATTATTATGCTCGGATCCATTCCACTTCTCTTATTTAATAAATCAAATGTGGATAGATAATCACTTGTATAAATAGATTCTTTTTTTAAAAAATTCTGCTTTCCCCTTGTATAAAGGTCAACATGTCAAAAATATAAGAATTCCTTTCATTTATCTACACATGTGCGATATTATATATATATATATATATATATATATATATATATATATATATATAATCACATAATTAATTTTCATTAGAAGCTGAAGTGTGTCATGGCCGAAATCAAGACGAATTTTTAATTTCTTTTAATTCCATCTCAGAAGGCACAGCACAAAAACAGATGAAGGTTACACAGGCATAAAAGGATTAAAAAAGGGGAGGGGGCAAAAAAAGGCCGAAATCATTGAACATGGTCTTATAAACCATATTCTCATAAATCTGACATGAGTCAAATTTTGACAGGAATTCTCACATGTGTTGACCTTATGTTGATGTTCACAAGAGAAATGCAGTAGTCCTTTAAAAGAATCTATTTATATCAGTGATTTATTATCCATCCACTCAGCACGTGGAGTCAAGGACGCATTATCATTACAATAATTCATTGATTTATTACCTAGAAAAAGTGGAATGGATCAGGAAACAATAGAAAATTTGTGAAAGAAGTTACTAAGAGTTAAATGAAGACAAAATTTTAGAATTTTATTACAAAATTAGGTTTAGGGTTGAAATTAGGGTTTAAAATATCATTACATATATATTTTATAATTTAGATTTCAATTCTGTAATCAAAAACTCTAATTTTTATTATATTTGAGGAATTATTGTTTTATTCCAAATATTACTTACAATCAGCAGCTGTGAAATTAGGAAGGGAATCATAGCTTTTTTCTTGTTCCATGAGATCCTGTAAAATTATAACATAATTATAACATTACCAAACAAAGCAAAAAGAAGCATATGTTAATCAGATTGTAAGAAAATAACATTACATCACCTGCATAATGGATATATAGTACTGAAATGGAGTAATACGCATTCCAGTAACAATGAAATCTGACAAATGATATGGATAAAGCATTAAATGTTCTCTACTGTATCGAAGTAATTCTTCATAATAGCCTCGCTCATCCTTTTTCATGCTCCGTACTAAAACATTCAAAATAATTCTTTATTCAATTCATGCAAAAACTGCAACAAATAAATTTAGAAATTAGATATAAATCACATAACCAAAACATATATAATGAAAGTTTTTTTTTTAAAAAAAATTCATTATATCTAATATCAATAAGTAGCTATATAAGTTGCTTTTAAATAGAAAACTTATTTATTTTACAGGAATTTTTTTTATGAAGTTACTGTAAGAAAGAATGTTCCAAAAGGCTTTGAATTAAAAAATATTTCATGTTAGTCTTCTTGGTCATTGCAAAAATAAATTTTATCAATTTAATATAACTCCGACATTAAATATAATCAAAATGAAAATATCCATTTAATGCTATAACTTCAAAAGATTTTTAAAAATTCTGAAAATTCTTTTTATTAGCTAAAAATCTAAGAGAGACATATTTCAAGGGGAGAAATAAGATATTTGCAACAAATCTGGTAACTTGACCTTTTACAAAATAAATTTATTTTAAAGCAGTAAGCGTCGTTACAATTAAACTTTGGTGGGAGAAAGGTATGTTTCACATCTCCTTAATCAAATACAAATACAAAAAAAAAAAAAAACCCTGGCCGAATGAAATATCCAGGATGTGTCCCTTTTTGTTTCTTAAACAATAATCTTCTGTCTTCACAGAACTCCTAATGAAATAGACATTCAACCTAAGGCTTCCAATGAATTCGGTTTTTCAGCATGTATGTCAATATGTTTTAAGTGTATTTTCCTTTACAAATAAAAATTAAATCAATAATTGTAGTTCATAAGAAAAAATTACAGATTATGCATCAAATTATTTATATAAGTTACCCCCTCTCATCTCCCAACGATAAAGGATAATCGAAAATGGGGTGGTAAGTGAGTCTACTCAATGGTTGGCACTTTTGGAACTTCACACCAAAAAATATCAAGGTATTTTTTCCCCCTTTTAAAGTACAGACTAAAATTTCGCTCACAATTTCATGCTTAAAAAATTAACACGCCAAAAAACCCAGGCACTTTTTCATTTGTCATCAGTGCTGCTATCATTTAACTCTTCGGGACGGAAATGTGTGGAAAGATACACAGGATGAGGCATCGAAAGCGCTGACTGTTGCTACAAATCGGAGTTTTTTCACCCGTTAATTTTCACACGCATAAAATTTCTTAACGCATAAAAATATAACCTAATATTTAAAAATTATTATTATTATTATTTGTTCGTGTCGTCCAACAACCGATTGCGATGAAACTTAGTCAACTTACTGCTATATCCTTCCTACGCAATACCGATTTTTTTAAACGCTTTCTGTGAAACACGGCTAAAAATGTTACAATAGGGATTTCTTAAAAACGCAGAATTTATTTGAATGTATAAGAATGTCAATTTGAAGGTATTTTAGTTTTTATAATCAATATTTTACAATTAAGGAAATTTATGGTTTTAAAAAAAATAGTTTTTATCCATTTCTTTTACTAAAACTTTATCTGAAAACATAAAATATAATTTTACTAAAAATAATATGTAGACAATAGAATATAGAGTATGCATGATTAATAATCGAAAGGCAGGTTGCACTCAGCAATTTATCATCTTTTACTTTCAGAAATTTCCATACGATTTTTTAACCCCTTCGTAAGCATTGTCATGTCTAACACGCGCATCGAATTATTTCAGTTTTAAGCCTGCAACTAAGTGAACATGATTAAGCATTTAAAAATGAAAAAAAAATCATCTAGAAATGCTTCAACATCTCAAATGCTCGTTATATTATTATATGAATGAAGATAACAATATATATTTAAGATAGTATGCGTCATCTAATTAAAATAACAATTTAAGTAAAACAAATTCGTATGTCAAGGGGTTAAAATCTTACGTTTAGATTGAATAAGACTCAGTATACATTACAGATATTTTCTTGAAATGGCGTTTTTGAAAATACAAAAGATTAAATTTTTGAGTCTAATGATATCAATTCTCTTTTATATACACTTAAAACACCTTGAAGAAGAAAGAAAGAAAAAAAGGCAGAAGAAATATTATTTTAATTAATTTATTTATTTAAGTTCATTCCAATAAAAAATATTTTAAAGAAAATCAATTAAAGCAAAAAGAGTAAAAGAATATATTAAATGGGAACATTATAAATTATTTCCCGATGAATTCTGAAATCCACGAAATTTTAACAAACGAAGCATTTTTTTATCATATTGCCAACCATTATATTGATGATATCTAAACAAATTTATTGATATATACGTGATGCAAGCCTTTACATTCTCTGTTATAAAATTTAAAAAAAAGGTATTTAAATTTGCATGAGTTTTTGTGCATCTTTCACAAAATGTTTTTATAAATCAATGAAGAGAAATTTATCATTGGTAATTAATTTAAAATATTTCTTTTATTTTTAAAACAGCTTTAAAATAAGCCAGAATTCAATCTTTAAAAACTGGAAAATCCTTCAGAGCAGCGGAATTCTCATGATAAAAAGAAACAGAAAATTTAATTTTGCTAATATCAAATCTTTTCAATTTAGGAAATTTAGTAATTAGGGTATTTATATCCAGTTAAGAATAAATATAAATCCATTTGAAGTTTGTTTCAAGCATTGAATATCGGCAGAAACTTGTTTTAAAACACAAATTAATATTTTTCTATGAAGATACATGCGGAAGAAATCTAGTTTTCGTAAAATGAGAACAGAGCTTTCAGTATAGCTTTCAGCGATGGGGAAAGTTGACTCTTTGTGAAATAGGAACCTCTCTGCGTGTGGTCAAAGGTTCCACCGCCAGCCACAACTATTTGTGGGAGGTCTGTTCCAAGAAAGAGCATAAGTAGGTGGGGGACTTTCCCAATGCATGACTGAAATTGGCTTCGAGAGCGTCCATTGGACAGATCGTATCGATTGTTACTTTCTATCGTGATTCAAGACCTGAAATCGAAATATCAACCAATAAGAACGTGTCAGTGATTTGAATCACACCCATTTTTGAAAAGTATTGGTCACTGAGATTTGTGACTTTTTGATATTGCTTACATAATAACCGTTTCTAAAATATTCGTCATCCCTACTGCTCGCACTTGTGCAAAGATTTTATTTTAAAATTGACGAATGATAAAAAATAAACAATAAAAAGCAAACGGCACATATCATTCGGAGTTAATAGCACATATATCAAATAAAATAAAAATAATTCATGCCAATCAATGTTGTGTAAAATGAAATTGAAAATATGTAGTGTAAGCGATAGTTTTTTGCTCTCTCTTTTCGAAGAATCATCTACATGAAATATTGTCATTCAACGGGCGCAATAATTTAGCTGCGGCGAACCGGACATGTTATTCAGTTTATTGCACACGTACAAAAAAGAATTATCATTATCGATGTCGATCAAAGTTAGTTATATATAAAGGAAATTTTTCTATGTAAACAGTAATTTTTCTATTTATTCAGCCAATAAAAAAAAAATGACATCTCGGTTATACACGCGTATATCTTGTTAATTGCTTAGTCAAAAAATATGCGTTGCAACCATTCGTCACTTAACAAATCTACCAAAGCAGGACGTAGAAATAAGCAATTCGGGCTTCTCAAATAAACGAGAACGGCATGCGAGCAATGAACCAGCTCGTTTATGAATTGCAAATTCATGTGCTTCAGAATCTCAGGATCAACGTGCGACAAGAATAGAAAGAACGTTTAGATGCTAATCGCTCACGCGCATTAGAATTAGAAGACCAACATGCGTCAAGAATCGAGGCACCTATTCCTAACTGAAAGCCGAATGGAGAAGATGTGCTCATTACACGCATTCACATTATTCCTACCAAGCCTTTTGATTTTAAACGACTGCAGTTCCCCATTCGACTGGCATTCTCGATGACCATCAAAAAGGCGCAAGGCCAATCACTTCAAGTGAGAAAATTGAACTTAGAAATTCTATGTTTTTTACAAATCCAATTGTATGTTAGATGTCCACGAGTTGGACAGTCAAGAAATTTGTTTTAGCGGAAGAAAGGAAAACAAAAAATACTCCCTCCCTAAACACTTGAATAATAAAGTTAAAAGAAAACAAAAAAAAGTATAATTATTATTTACATATCTCCTTTATATATCATTCCATTTCAATGAATGTATTCACTGTCGGCAAGAAAATAACTATCATTCTTTCCACCATCCCTGATTAAACAAGTCAGCTATTTTAAATTTCAAACGATATTTCCAAAATTATTTGTTCCGAGGTTACAACACGTCAGATGCCATTTAGTAATGCATAACAAATACCCTTTACCGAAAAATGAAACCATTTTTAAATATGTGATAAAAGATTGCATTTTCTTACTCATTAGGAAGAGAATTACTTCAAATACTTGATATTTAATAATAAAAATGCATACATAATGCAATTTACAAAAATTGAAGTCACCTAGCTTAACTCTAGACTATTAATGTAATAAAAATAAAGGGAAAGTATTTATATTTAACAATATAATATACTTCCATATTATTGTAATAACTAATACTAAAAAGTTGTATGAATAAACTCATAGATCAATGCAGAGACCAACATTACACAATGTATTACACAATCACATTCATATGCAACGTTTTTTTTTTTTTTTTACCTCGAGTTAATTGTATATTTTCTTTTAAGTTTTTTACTAACTTTAATAATGGGCAACTTCAGAAAATGACAAACACAAAGCCTCAATTGATTTGTACCCAGAGATTTTGTAATTGCTTTAACATGTTTCACTTCTAGATTCTTATTCAAGATTTTAAATTCTAAAAATGAAATAGTCTGGCAATGGAGCTTTTAGAAAAAAATAAAGCTATTATAAATACCCAATCAAGAAAAAAAAATAGTTTCTTATACCATTATCTTCTTGTACCAATTGGTCTTTAAAAATGTTAGATAGTAATACACTATTGAATCACTATGATCTTCATTTCCCATATTGTGATTGCAATCCAATACACACTCTTACTTAAAAATATCAATTTTTCAGTCTCCTTTTTGCGCTGATATTGTATTTTTTCTATGAAAAGTAGTTAACGCTAATACATGTTTATTATTATTATTAATGTTCATCACGTCTTTTTATACAACAAATACTTCATCTCTTCCAAGTGTCTGAGATAAACTTTTTTGATATCCTTTAATGGTTCTTCCTTACAATTTTGCATAGATTTGTTTTATTTTATTTGGGAAGTATTGCTAATTTACGAGATATAAAAAAGTCTATTCAAATACAAACCATTCCCCAGTAAATATGACAGTGAAGTTTTCAGTAAAGAAGTATCTTTTCCTGTTTATAAATAAAAACCATCAATAGACAGATTTCGATTCATAAATTTGAAAAAAAAAAAAATTGCCAGATCTGGATTTTTTTGATGAAATTTTTTGCTTGAAGCAATCACTCCATTCAAGCTAGAAGACTTTTTATCAAATATTTTTTTTTCAGTTATGTATATGCTTTTAAAGTTTTTTTACAAGTTCACATACTGCTTCTTTTCTCTCTCTCTCTCTCTCTCTCTCTTTTTTTTACTCTGCTGTGGCACAAAATCGATTTCAGATATTTGCATTTAATATATATATAAGACCCATAAAGATGAACATTTTACTAATTTTTCCATCCACAGGATACTTCAATGATACTACTGTAATTTACTTCACAAATTTTTATTTTTTGAATATAAATTAGACTCTTCAACAATTTTTTTATCATGTTTTCAATGAAAAACAAAATTAAAAATTTCAATTTCGACTGCAAAAACATTTCAACATTACTCAAATCAAATCAGTGAAAATGATATTAAGAACTTTTCTTACATTAGTATTTCAACAACATGGCACAACTAGAAATGATACATTAATATTATCTTCTTTTAAATCAGAAATTGAAGATTCAGAACCACTTGATGAACAGCACATGTTGAATCCAGAGAGACAATTCTGCTATGGTAATTTAAATATGAAAGTGCGTAGTCATGTTGGAATTAATTATTATCCTTTAAATCCTGTGTTTAGTTAACACAAAAAAAACAAGAAAAAAAATAAGTAAAAAATTGTTTTCAAAGAGTTATTAATACAATAATGATTCCAAGTTTTAAGGGTTATACCTAAATCTTAAACTTCTATCTGTTTTTTTTTTCCTGACTGATTTTGAATGTATATGAATTTTATAATTATTATTATTGACATTGAATTTCGAAACAGTATCATTATATTTCAAATCATTTAAATTTAATTTGACTTTCTTATAATATTTTACTTGCTTTATAGAAGTTCTTATTATACATACTTTTTTCAGTCATTTGTTTTTCTTAAAAAAATAACTATTTGATCCAATAACTTTAATTTTAAATCATTTCATAGGATAGTTATAATTCAAAATAATTATTGTCAACTATATAATAAACTTAATTGCTCAATTATTCCATCTCAAGGGGAGGAGGGTAAACATCAGATACCAGCAACCTTTAGTGATCGACAGCAGCTTTGCCCCTGGGTGTGAGGAAGAAGAAATGGGTCAAGTAAATAGTCTCTGAGTATGCTAGTCTAAATAGTGATGAAGTGCTAGTGCACAATGCTGCTTGATTACTCATATGTTTCTATATACCCACAATGCATAATAATCATATCATACTTTGAAAATGATTTTATTCATAAAGAAAAAATAGACTGAAAACTGAGCTTGAACTGCAGTTTGAGGGCTATTTGCCACATAAACCTTTTTCGTAATCATACATTTTGTTTACAGCCCAATGTCTCTACAACAATATGCTGATATCAAATAAAATATAATTAGAATTATTAAGAAATAAAATCTCACTATAACTAGGTTGATATAGATTCAGGCTGTATGTATTGACATTTTAGTATAAAATGAAATATTTTTGTTATAAGCAGTAATAAATAATGCTAAGTAATTGTAAGCTGTTGTGTTACATGGTATAAAATCAATGATACAGCTCTTGCATTATAATTTTTTTCTCATTACTTTTTTACAAATTATTAAGAAATTTTCCCATATAAATTAGAAGAAAATATTTTAAATGCCCTACATACCTAAATTTCCTCGAAATCGGAGTTGATTTTTGATGCTAAAATTTACTACCAATTTTTCATATTCCCTAGGTGAATCACCAAGTATCTGAAAGAAAAATTAACTTATGAGGATTTACTTATTTTAAACACAAAAATTCAACACAGTCAACACAAATTCACCCATTCAACACAAAAGAGTCATACAAAGGAGAGTGATTCACTAAGTCTGCAAAATTACCTAATGAAATAAAATTCATGTGAAAGATATTAAACTGTTATTTTAAATGAAAGCCTTACTCAATAAATGATATTAATACATTTAATCCACTTCCATAAAATGCTACATTTCAATAAGTTTTAAATTTTTTTAAACATAAAATATAAATATTCATTTTTTTTAAATAAATGTTTTTGCATCATATTACAGTTAGTTAAAAATACATACCCTAGTACTGTTTAATCAATTTATAGTAAACCAGTAAGCCTTTAATAGGCTATATTATATGCATATTGTCTAATATTATCTATTTACAAATTATTTTAATTCTCAATAAAAATCCATTCTTAATTTAATTGCGAGAACATCCTGAAAAGAGATCATACATTCTATATGATTTAAGTCATGTTTTTATGAAAGAGTAAATTATAATTTATAAAATAAAGATCTGACACCACTTTTTAAACTAAATCAATATAATACTTCATCTTCATGTGGTCTATGAAAAATACAGTTCTCATTTCTAAAACTTTATAAGTGAGATAGTACATTTCCAATTCTCTGCTAAATCATTATCTTATCAGATATTTGTATATTTTTACTAGCCATAATCTATATATAATGAATAAAGAACATAAAGTTAAAGTAAATTAAATTAATATATTGATAATAACTTGTATGCTAACTAAATGGTATTTTGAAATAACGTTCTGAAGAATAAGAAAGTATATTTCTAAAACTGGGGTAGAATAAATGTTTGATCAATAAATTATTTTATATTTTATTACGACAAATCTGCTCCAATAAATTAGAATATTATTTAAACAAACGGCTACAAAGGAAAAAATGTGAAGCTTTTCCCACTCTCTTTTGTGGATGTGATAAAACTCAAAATTTTGCTTTTCATTATGCCCTTCTTAAAAAAAAAATCATAACTGCATTAAATACAATAAGGTAATACATAGAAAGAACAAAGAGTGAAAAAATTCAAATTTTAAAACAAGAACAAAAACATACAACTAACTAAAGAAATCAGTATCTATAATAACAGTATTAAGTCTCTTAAAGAATTCCCCAAAACAGCATTCTAACATGCTATAGCACATGTAAAATAAATAATAAATGTATATATTCATGGCATCAACTAATTTTAATGAATATTGATCACCAAACCTTTTATGATCACTATCTTAATGGTTTTACATTTATTGTGGCCCAATAGCTAATTTCTAATACACTCGAGACAGATATATAATTCTAGATGGAAAAATGCTTTAAATGATGGAAATAATTATATTTTAGATAATTTGAGTCAGCAAATATATTTCTGTAAATATTATGAATTCTTACTTATACAATTTCCCAGAACTATCAGGACCAAAATATACAATTAAATACCAATATCAAAATATACAATTAAAAAAAAACTTCCACTGTTTTATGATTAAAACCAACAGTTATAGCTGCTGAACCTAAATATGTGTCAAATACGAATTTCTTTTAAGGAAAAACTGATAAAGTAAATTTTTAAATGAAAATTTAAAAAAATAGTTATTTTTTATTGATTTATATATTCAATAAAAAAAAGTATAAATAATAGAAATGTTTGTCTTACTCGATAAAAAATATGATGGAAAAACTAAATAATTTTGTTACTATATATATATATATATATATATATATATATATATATATATATATAT
>JAOUZG010027617.1:4699394-4720282 GCA_026289955.1 Argiope argentata
ATATATATATATATATATATATATATATATATATATATATATATATAATACAATTATAATTATTATTGCTTCTAAAAATTTGAACAAATATCATTTTACTACTAGTTATTACATTCAAGGGGAGTTAAGGGTTTTTTTTTTTTTTAATTTATCTAGGTACAGTCACAAAAAAAGTAAATAATAAAAGTTAACTCAAGCACCTTTTTAATACAAAAGCAATCTCTTAAATAAAAAACAAGTTTTAAATTTATATGAAAGCATGAGAAAAATATGTTACATACAAATGAAATTTTGCTTTCATAGAAGGAACTTTTAAATTTTCATTTGACTGTTGATAGCTAGTTTGTGATCTGTTAGACATAAATATTACTTCTATTCAGAAACAGGCATTTTTGTTGAAAAATTAATTAAACAAATTAAAAATAATTATCTAGATATTTTCATATTTATAGTATTATTTCTTCACGTAAAGTGTTCACAAAAAATATTTTTAAAAAAACTAGAATAAAAACCAGCAATGCATAATTACACTTTGTACACAATCTCTTATGATTTCCTTCAAAACTGAAAACTCCAACCTCAACCAATTTGATCACAGAATTATACTTATTGTTTTGTTCTGTAATGCTTTACTAAGTATAATTAATAAGACGAGGATAGTATAAAAAAGATTAATAACTTTTTAAGCTTAATTTATAATTTTTAAAGATTTACATAAATTGACTAAAACAACAAAAAAATTTCCACCATTTAAAGCATTTTTCTAAGTGGAACAGTTTGTCTATCTCTAACAGTATAAAAATTAACTATTATAAGAATAGATATCCTATGTATTTTCTCCCCTGAAGATAAATGTTTTCAATAGATGCTTCCCTTAATGACAATAAGATAAAGTATTTTGACCAGTTATAGAAACATTTATTGAATACAGCAATATATATATTTCATAGTTAAAATCAGATCAAGATAAATTTAAAACTAGCAATCATTTGCAAAATAATCAACAGGTATATAAAAGAAAATTAAAATATTTTATAAATTGACTTTACGCTCTAGTACAATCAAAACAATAATAATGACA
The DNA here is from genome assembly GCA_026289955.1 of Argiope argentata. NCBI lineage: Eukaryota > Metazoa > Arthropoda > Arachnida > Araneae > Araneidae > Argiope > Argiope argentata. The sequence continues at coordinate 4,700,476 of JAOUZG010027617.1, forward strand.
ATAATTACAGCAAGGATTCTAGGTTTTAAGAACTTGCAATAGATAAATATAAACACTAATGGAAAATTCTATTCAACATTAGTTTATGAGCAAACAGTTATGATTCAAACAAGGTAGAGTGAAATGTTACTACATTAGTGGGTAAATACAGCAGCATTTGACACATATTAGAATATAAGGCAAAAATTAAACTATACAAAAAATTTTCTGGGTAACACAAGAAAATATTCTGAAAGCTGTGAATAATATAGAAACATGTTATTGAATATTATACCTCACTTTTCGATTTTTAAACAGAAAAACGATAATTCAGGAAGGACATAAATGTTTTTATTTATTGATAAACTGAGAAATACGAGAATATAGTGTATAACTGCCAGCGGATTAATGATTAATAAGTGTTATAAAGTACTCAATCACCTGCTTTATAGATGGAGGCAGTTTAGAATATGGACATTTCTGTCTAATATAAGCTTCTACATCAGCACTCATAATTTCAAATTTAAAACTATCAATTCATGCCTTTAATTCATTTATCATTAACACCGTCTACTCATTAACGTCATTGTAAAAAAAAACACCTTAGATATGAGTCGTTCCGGAAAGAACGGTACAGAACGAACGGACAATCTAAGTGAACGAAATGAAGCAGTTCATCAATTCCTTAAAATGTCTCTCGTTTGCAACTGACTCTGACGGTCAAGCTTATTCCAGCTCGTGAACCAAGTGCGGATCCAACTTATTTCGTACGCGAACTGTGTGGACCCTGCTATTCCTGTTCGCGAATGACTGTGTGGAACTTGACATTCTCTAGACAGCAAACCACTCAGAATATGGTTTGTCCTCAGAAAGGGTGAGAGGGAAGAAGTTAGAGGGGCTGAAATGTCACTGAACCAAAGAATGATGGTGAGCCGTAATAGATGCAATGGCAGAGTATGAAGATTTTTTTCAGTAATTCTTGATACTTCCCGTTTACATTAAATGCGAAATGTGTTTTATTACAGATGTTTATTATTTTTATTATTTCACATTGAAAAGAAAACAACAGAGTATGAAAAGGTGATTTAATTTTATTTTCAAAGAGGACATATAATGTCCCTATATTTGACAAGAAAAATCAAAATAGATCTAAAAGTTATTGTATACAGAAATGTTTTCGTTTTCGACCATTTCTATACGAAAACAACCTTTTTGTTGTTGCCCTTAAATGCGTTGAGAAAGAAACAGAAAAAGAAACTCTGAAGAGACTCCTTTTCGTCTCTTTCTTTCTCACATTTCTTTTATTCAAAAGAATTTTGGAAAGAAAGAGAAAAAATATATTATTATTATTATTTTCTCGTATACCAAATCTCAAAAGAAAAAAAAACTGCATTGGTTCAAATATTTGACTTTCTCAAAGTCAAATATTTTGACTACTGTAATTTTTTTAAACTCTAGGAGAGTTTAAGTAGTCTCCTGTCTTTTATACTTTGTTAATTCCTCCCCACCCGAAAAAAAAATCCGCTTTCGAAATTATGCTTGTCTCCTTCTGTGTACACTAAGTTTGAAAGCGGAAAAGGCTAGATGAATGAAATTTGCAAGCAGCTATAGCACTGAGAGAATGAAAAAATTACTTGCAAACTAGGAAATTTTTGTTATGTTATTTATCAAATTACATCATGATATTAAAAATCGATACTGTGTTATAATGCTATTTGAATTTCAAAATGTGTAATATAAGAGCTTTTGAAGATAATATGCTTCGCAATTATGGGATAAAATTTTAAAAAATCGCTTAATTTTTATTTTATTAAAGATATAATTTAAAAATTTTAAATTTCTTTCTTAGCTGGAGAGATGTAAAAAGGAACTATGTGCCAATTGAAAGATCTAATCAAACGATCTTCTTAGTAGTTTTTCGAATCATTTTTACTTCACCCAATATATAGATATTTTAAATTGTGAATCATGATAATGTTCATAGGACATTATCAAACTTAAATCTTTATTAAAATGTATGTAAGTTTAAACCTGAAAAATTGAGCATAAATTTAAAGTGGCAAGATTACAAAAATCCCGGAGGCACCTCTCAAACAGATTATTATTTCATAGATATGTAGACACTGGTATTGTCCAATACCCCTAGGCAACAAACAACTTTATGTAGAGAATCAATGAAGAATTGAGCAACACAAATTAAAACTGCAGGTCCCAACAGCCAAATCTTCACTTAATTACACTAAATAAAACTGTGCACAAACAGGGCCTGACTAAGCCAGGGGCATACGGGGCAGTTGTCACCGGGGCCCCACATAAAGGGGCCCCAAATCGATTTAAAATATACTTTTGCGTTTCCTTCTTTCATGAATGTTCTTCATTACTAAAATATTGAAGCAAAGGGGGCCATCAAAGAATTTTTTTGCCCCAGGCCCCAATTAGGCTAAGTCAGGCCCTGTGAACAAATACCAAACGATTTGTTGACTCTAAGGTGAAAATTGTCCCTCCGTGTGGCTGTTTACTTCTGGGCAATCGCAAATAATATAGGCACCAGGCGAAAGCCGATATCAGAAGGATTTCCTGTTTGAGGAGAGTACTCTCAGACGATGTGGGAATCGAGGTGAAAATAAAAATGTGTGGAATTTAATTGGAATGATTCCTTAGTATTTTATTTCCGAAGCTAGAATTTTAACAACCTTCTGATCATAGCAAATTATTTCCCATAAGGGTGTTTATCCCATATCTCCTATTAAATCACATCTTTTAAAAACAATTAACTGCATAATAAATAATAATTCAGTATCTTAGAAAACGAAGTATTTGCATAATTAGTAATACATGATGAATAAACATTTTAATGAGCCTCATCCTAAAAATCTTTTAGCAATCCTCAATCTTCCAGCAAATGCCCTTACTATAAGTATTTACTTATTAGGGTAAAAGGTAAGCTTTTAATAATTAGTCACAACGAACGGGAAGAGCACTATTGTTTATTCGCTACCCAGTCACTAGTTTTCGAACGATGGAGCCTACGCAATCATTCGTTAGTTAAAGAATAGATTCTCAAATCGTTTGTTCGAGAAAGAAATGAAACGAACGGTTCAAAATGGTTAATGATTGAGTTCGAGTCAAAACTTTAAGTTGAACGGTTTGCCCATACTTCTGTCGTTTGATAGAAATTAGCCACTTCAGCAACAAAGGCTGTTATCCCTTAATCAGAGGCGGATTTTGACAATATGTAGCCATAAGTGCTTAAATATTTTGAGACTCCCGCTGGAAAACTATGTTGATGACAAGAAATTAAAGGGAACTATAATTAATTTTGGCTTTTAGCCTAATGCCTGTTTTCTAATGTCGTTTTATAAATTGAAGATGCCATTTAATGCGTCTACAGCTTTCATTTTTTTCCATTTGAACAGAGAATATACTTTTTACTGACACAATAAATGGGTGCGTGTGAGTAAATTTTATGAACAACATTTAATTTGAAGCAAAAATTGTGGTATTTCTGGTCAATTTTTTTTTCATTTATAACTTCAAAGAAACAGTTCAGTTTTTATATACTATTAAGATCCTTTGTACAAGCTCAGGTGAATACGCTATAGTGTAAAAATAGGTTGGCAGAAAATTTTTTTAAAGGCTGAGAAAATATTTTGAACTTTAAAGAATTTGCCAGAGCAGTATTTTCAGAATCAACACATTCCGTGAGAAAAATATGATCCAGCACAACTCATAAGTTTAAGATACTGGAAAAAATTTTAGGGAATAGATTAATTACAAATTATAACACAAACACACACTTACATATATATCTTGGAAATTTCCTGAATACCACGGTTTTCGAAATTATTTGGTAATTTTTTTTAATACTCCATTGACCGCTTAACTATTTTGGCCGTATGCCACATGTGCACCGATTTATCAAATTTTGATAGTTGTAAGCAAAAAATAAACCATTTATAACGATTATAATTCAATATTAAAATTACTTTGAATACATAGATAAGTCAAGTATTCAATGGATTTCCATTCGAATCAAATAAGAAAATATTCCCAAAACAGAAAGTGTCATTTTATTAGATAGTAAAGAAAAGAAAATAGTTAAAGTGGTTAAAATTAAAATTATTACTGAGGTTTATTCTATGGGTTGAGTAATTTAAATAATATGTGACATACATTTAAAAGAAAGAGTCGAATGTCGCCCACTTACTTCATATTTTGACTCACTGAATACTGCGTGTTACATTGGACTTGCAATTTCCCACATGCTCAATACAACAGAAATCGTTCTTGCAGTGTAGTTTGGATTTCAGCATTTTATTAAAAGCATGCTTTTTATTGAACTTCTTTCTACTCTTATAGGTTTTTATCAATATATATTTTATACTATATTAATTAATCATAAAAGAGAAATTTTCTGATTTAGAAATAAGAAAATTAATGTTTTATGTAGTAACTACAAATCGGTTTTTATCAGCAATTTTAATCGTTGATGCCTAATTACTTCAAGAGTTTTAAGTTGATATATTGAAGAAAAATAAACAATTAGCTTAAAATGATTTATAAAATGATTCTTACTTCAAAGAAATTGCGTATTTACACCTATAAGCACATAAAAAATGACCTATACTACACTATGAATATTGTGGAATGTTGGATGTAACTTCCCACAGCATTCGGCGAGAAATACAATGAATTTGGCATGGAACATTTATATATGGTTGAATATACTTTAAGTAACCTTGTGAGTAGAAGTCATCCCTCCCACACACACTTATTACACATATTTCTCCTCTTAACGTTTTATCTCACGCACAGCGTATTATGACTGTCAATTAATTCCACTTGATTGTAGTTTTTGCTTTTATTTCACACAAATTTGTATTGACATGTCCAATCTCTAGGAGCCTAACGAATGTGAGAATTCCAATGCCTCAAAATCTAGAATAATCTTTCGTCTACGAAAACAGGAGGGAACGAATTTGCACTTTTCCTTCAGAATAATAATAAAAGGGGAACATTTGTTGAGCTATAATTGAAATGCCCAAACAATTTTCCACATTAATAGGACACCTTATGGTTAAAACTTGCGGTTTGCAGGGAAGGTTAATTTAATTTGATGTTTGTTGCTAAATTTATACTTACCCGTATTTTGAAATATCATGTACATTTTTTATTCATTTATTCATTTGCATGTGTGCATCTTATAGCTAATCTGTAGTTTGAAGCAAATTTTTAAAGAAAATTAAATTAGGAAAAATGAATTAAGCATCAAACATTTATTCTCAAAAAATGTATTGCTTATTTATTATGTTTGAAAGCTTTTTAATGATCAAAATAAAAATTTTGAAATTCAGCATAACTGATAAATTTTTACCATACTTTTTAAAAGAAACTTTAATTAATAAATAGAAATTCATTGAAATATAAATATTTTAAAATGCATAATACGAAATGAGATGATGATATAAAAAAACGATTTTTTAACGTGTCCTAAATAACGTCGTTTGCCGTACGAGGAAGAGAAAATTGTTTCATTTATCAATATCTTCTTATATTTTATTAAAAAAATCAATTTTGTTTCCAGTTTTTATTTTCATATCAATAATCCATTTTGTAACTATTTTTAGTTTGAGCGAATTTACATCTACTCACAAAAGAGTTTATACTTTAAAACAAATTTTTAATGTAAACTGTGGCTTACGACTTTAAGACAAAGGTTTGTCTGTATTTTTTGAAAAAACTAAATCTCTAGGCATATATATATATTCTTTTAGTTTCTTCTCCTCCTAATCTGGGAAATGAAATTATTTTTTCACTTACACATTCGAAATATAATTTTAATAACAAATTTGCAGAAATTTTATTCCAAAAAATATAGACAATATTTCTACAAGTTTGCATTTGAGATAACGGTTAAACTTCTAAAATATAAATATAAAATTTTGATATTTTCTAAAATATCAAAAAATATAACATAAAATAGTTTTATTTTATAGATTGTAAAAATGTTTGTTCTGTTAATTAAAATTGAACATATCAATTTGTATTTAATTTCGAAATTCTCTTTACAATTGATGTTAAATTTATCAAACGCCATGTTTCTTTAATAAATGGTGAAAATAAAATTGTTGAAATGAGCATATTGTGAAAAAATATGACTCAAAACTTTGAAGAGACATATGACTCGTGGGTATATTCCTATACAGAGTAAGTCACACGGGCAGGTACAAAAAAATACCAGGAATTTCAATTTGGTAACTTTTGGAAGAAAAAAAATTGAAATCACTAGATAAATGCCAGAATCTGGGGTATATTTTAGGATTTTTTTTTCTCTTTTTTTGATTGATTGGGACCAAAATTTCAAATGGGGTTATTATTGCTAAATTATTATTCTACTTGGAGTGAGTTGTAACTGTTATGGTTACAACTCACTCCAAGTAGTTTTTAAATCCTTAACCAATTTAACTGAATCTGAGAAATCGCTAGATATCAGTTTTTTAATGAAAACAGAAGAACTTTTGTCTTCTTAAAGATTGTGCAAATCGAAACTGAAAGTTCATCTAATAATGCTCATAATATTTCTTCCTTTTTCCTCTCCGCTAGTTCAGACGAAACAAATATAAATTATAGTCAGGTATTAATTATTGGTGACAAAAGGGAATGATCCAAAAATGATCCTTCTAATAACCAAACGATGAATGAAATAAATCTTCAATTTCGCATTTCAGTTACGCGATCTCTGTGACAGTTTTAGAAACTTCGCAGGTAATAATTCATGTTCAATTCAAAGTTTGTTGTTGTTGTTGTTGTTGTGTGTGTGTGTGTGATGTTAAAGAGAATTTTATGTTTTTTTCTCCTTTAAGTGAACAGCATAAAGTAATCTTTGCAAAGAAATTAGTTCTTGATGCAGCTAAATCTTTTTATTATTTTTTTCAGAGAAATCTCAATTCGTATCATACTTTAAAATTTGCATCAGTTGAGTAATTTTTTCTATAAAATAACTTGTGTTGAAATACATAAACCTCTAGAAAAGCATAAAATGCGCCCGAATGAAATTTATTTATGATATTTTATTGCTGTACGTGAGATTGCGAATCAGTCTGAAACCATTATTGATGAATGTTATTAATACACAATAGAATCGGAGCTCCACTTCCAAATATATATAAATGTATATTCTTCACAGTATAAAATGTTAATCAGGGCTTAAAGAAAAATTATATATTTTCCAGTAGTTTTAGTACACATTTCCAAGAAGATAGCAAATGCAATCCTGATGTATTACATGTCCAAGAAAACGTCTGTCGAAAAAGGGGGGGGGGAACCACTTACGAATAGGAAGTACTCGCAATTGTAGAAACTGTAAAATAATTTCGCATTTACACACTCGGATCATTGATTGTAATGCATTCTCTAAAACGTCAAATAAAAAAGAAATGAGTTCCTGCATTTTACAATGGCCATTATACCTTCAGGATTTTAACTACGAAATAGAGCATCGAACAGGTTCAGAGATGACTCATGTCGAAGCTCGCAGTCGGACTCCATACTGCGTGATCATTCAAGACTATGCCAGTCTTCAAATTTTCAAAGCTCAACAGACAAATGAGAAAATTACAGCTATAAAAACGTTACATCAAACTGCACCTTATGACAATTAGCCATAAACAGAATTTTATATAATGCAGAAAACGTAGAACAAACATGGAATCGATTTACTTGACGATATGCTGGTCAATATCATTAAATCATGTCACGAACAAAACCATTTTGCAGTAAAATGCACGCAGGAACTGTTAAACGAAGAATTCGTTATTCTGAATTTTAAAAAAATGGTTTATCCATAACTGTGTAACATGCATTCTAAATAACAGAAAACCTGGCAAATTAGACGTAACTTTGCATCCACTTGACAAAGATGACACTCCTCTTCATACATACCATATTGACTATTTGGGTTCTATCCCCAACACTTCTAAGGAATATAAACATATTCTGGAAATTATCAGTTTCTATACGAAGTTTGTGTGGCTTTACACAAATAAATCCACCGATACTGCTGAAGTTCTCAATAAGCTCGAATGCTAAAGATTGGTTTTTGGCAATCTTTCAAGATTTATTACGGACAGAGGTACCGCTTTCACATTCATGTCATTCAAAGAATATTGTGAACATCAACATACTACAGCATATTGCTATTACAGCTCGTCTTATTAGATCAAACGGTCAGACATACGGACTTAAATCTATTATCATAACTGTAACCTGCAAGCTATCCATAGAAAACGCTGCTAAATGGTATAATCATATTGCTGTCGTTCAGTAAATTATTAATTCTATATTTCAACAACTACTCCATTCAAAATTCTGTTTGGAACTGAAATGAGATCTCAATATGATATAAAAATCTTTGATATCATCAAAGAAGAAATTCAACTTGCATTTCTCCTACAGCATGAAGAATTCCTTAAAAGGCGCAAAACAACAAATTTGGAAAATCCGAGAAGAAAATCGCCGTACATACAATTTGCGCAGCAAGCAGCTCAAGAATTTCAGTTATATGATCTCGTCGTAATCAAGCGGACTCAATTTGGTTCTGGTTTCAAATTTCAACACAAATTTATTGGACCATACAGAGTTATCAAAATCAAAACAAATGACACTTACGATGTTGAAAAGTGTGATTTCTTCGATGAACCATTGAAAACTTCAACTTGTGCAGAATAAATGAAACTATGGTCCAGCTATACAGAACATATCACTTGAATTTGTTTTCTAAAATAAAAATATAAAACTGGACTCTATTTTAAAAATAAAAAAGACAGTTATTTTTCCTTTTTTGGGTGTATATTTGGAGGATAGATTTTTTTTCCTCTACTGATTTTGTGTTATTATATTTTTATATGTTCAGTACTAATATTATTTTTTATTTTTAGTCATTATTTGATATTTCCAGTGCACGCTATTGTAATGCTACATACTTAAGTTATCACGGATGGTATGATATTTCAGTTTTGCATCTTATTATTTTCTCTGTATTTACTGTTTGTTATACAAAGTATTTACTTCAGTGTACTGTATACTTTCAAGCGAGATCGCCTGCCCAGTTATGATAACCGATGTGGAAGCTGTACCATATTCTGTATAGCTCCGTATTGCGTCATTGGTTACATCATGATAATCACATAATTGTTTCGTGCTTGAATTAGCAGACGAGAGTTCGACGGTCGGATGCTCTGCTCATTACGTGCATTCATTAACCTTTTTATATAAGTTCAGTAAAGCTTTGTCCCAACATTAACTTATTTGTCATTTTTAAATAAATATACGGGTCGTTGCCTTTACACACGATAACATTTCTTTCATGTCGGACAATTTGGTGGTATTATGGACATCAAGTTATATCTAAATGTGTATCTAAAATCAAATGTATCCTGATTAACGGGTGAATCATCTAGCTACTTGATGTCATTGGTACTCAATATAGGAAGTCCTTTTATCAATTTATTGGTCACATTTATATTGTTCTCTTTAATATTATTTTTAATTTATATTGTTATCTTTAATAAGTATTCTTAAATACACATTTTGGTTTAAAATTATAAAAATAAAGGTCTAAAGTAAAATACGCTGCTTTCTGTCTCAAAATGTAATTCAAGAGAAACGGAATTCAAGAATTTATGTTTTCCTATATTTTAAACTAGTTATTGCATTTTATGTATAACTTTAAATCCCTTTTTATACATACTTATTCCCATTTTATATATACTTTTGAAATGAAAGTCTCAATTACTAATAAATTAGTATATCTGATATTAAAAATAGCACTGTTTAGTAAATAATTTAGAGTAATGATTTTTTAAGTCTAAGAGGGGGGGAAGGACAGAAAAACTTCATACAATTTACTATTATTCATAAAAAAAACCATTTCTTTCAATTTAATTTTTTGTTTACTATTTCATACCTGGAATTCGGTTAGTTTTACTATGTCAATAACCATAGTTCCCCAATTCTCTAAAGTCTGTGACGGTTTGTGGTGTAGCAACAAATTTAATACTGAATGTAATCTTCCAATCTTCAAATGAAAATTAATTTAATCTAAAATAATATTATGCTTCTGGGTAACAAACGTTTATATAGTACGACATCAAAAACACATCAAATTAAGTTCGGAGTGTCCACCATTAGTTCGCACCACCGAGAAAAAGTCCGCGCCAGTTGTTTTTACATCCCACGAGGAGACAAGCAAGACGCTTGTCACTAGCTTACTACCGGATATGTAAATATTCTATGGGGAAAAAGAGTTACATTTCCTCTTTTTTAAACTTGTGATCAGAGAATGTCTTCATAAAATTATAGGACCTTAAAATTTCTGCCTGATATGCTTTCACAGTTTTATATGAAAAAACTGATGGACATTTTTAAAATCACAATCCCCTTAAAAATTCTTACTTTCAAAGACGATGTTTTATACGAAATAAGAACTGAATTACGGTTGTCGCTAATGCGAACATGTTCGATGAAGAGAGATTAAAATTTCTTGATATGTAAAATATTAAACAAACGCATTATTTCAGAGATGTGAAATCTTTCTCATTTGATTATAGTTTTAATTTTAAAAAAACAAAGCAAGAGAAGATCGATATCAGAGAAATTTTAAAGAAGTACTTAAATTATTTTGATAAGTGTACAATCAAGTAAAAAAGAAAAAGCCTTCCTTTCTGTATAATTATCCAGACATTTATTGTTAATTTCGACAAAAATTTATTAATAAAGATTTTTCCCCACTAAATTTTAAGTTATGGGTCAAGAAATAATTTTAAAAAATTTAAAATTCAACTCTAAAAACAAATTATCAGGCATCTGATAAAAAAAATCTAATAAATTTTCATCTATTTAGAAGTATAAACATGTAAGGAATGATTCAATATTATAGTGCCAGACTGCATGTCTAAATATTGGTAACCAAAAAACAATGAGGTATGACTTCAGCCCTGTAGAAATTTTCCTGAGTCGGTAATATTTGAAGGGATGATAGAACATGATGTTTAATTCTATACATGGATGACTTGTTGGTCATTACAGTATTAAAAAAAGACAGAAAATGTAGTTCTCGCCGATATTTTTGAAAAATATGTACTGAAAATCGATTGAAATAATTTAATTATCGATAGGAAAAATTGTTGTCTCTGAGCAAACGGCAAAAGTATACTTGCTATGTGGAAAAAAATGCCATTTCTGCTTCATGCTGATGCAATATTAGCATTAGTTAAAATCATATCGTTAAAAATTGGCCAAAAAATGCGCCAATATTCAATAGATGAGTAACTAGCTCACATTACTATTTTAGACATCTATAGAATCTCTAAGTCGGTATACATCATATTACATAAGAAAGGGCAATTAGTTAATAAATAATCAAACAGAATTCTACAAAAATTCTGTATTTTGACGAGGAAACAATTACCAATTAAAAGCAAAATCAGCTGAAAAGTTCTTTTGAACATATCAGTTTTTAGTAAAATGTTATTTTTACTGTCATAATTACAAAAAATAGGGCTAATTTTTTTTATTAAACATCAATTTGGTAATGTTAGGAATGCCTAAGTTACTTAGATTCAATGCAAATCAAGACTAAAATGAAAAGACTAGTTCTGGAATTAAGATGAAATATGGCAGAGCGCTCTGGAAGCCAGTCTTGAAATATGCCTTAATGTGAAGAAACGCTTATTTATTTATAAAGAAAAAAGATGTCTTCGATACTATCTTCCACTGAATTTAAACATTGTCTAGTATTTTATTACTATAAGCTATTCAAAGGATTATCTTTGTAGCTATATTTAGCTAACAGAAAAGTTTTTAATTCGAATTCTTTGGCAGTTCGATGTTTTTTTTCCTCCAGTCCTTTGATAATCCTATTAAAGTAATGCCAAAATATCACCTATACGAATATATTTTAGATATTTCAATGTATAAACTGGAATTTGTGTTTACTTCTTAATTGTTTTTATTATTTAAATATATCTGTGCATTGAATCTTTAAAAATTTTAGGGAATAATTTTTAAAAATTCGAAAATTCGCAAGCAAATTTATAAGCAGTTAGCAATATAAATATTCAGTGATTAGAAATCCAGTTTCTGCGAAATTTGTTTATCCATCGATAAATCTATATTACAAAAATAATTGAAAATCTTTTCGTACTTTACGGAACATTTTACTTAGTGGTATTATTCTTAAAACTTTATTAATTCTGTATACTGATTGGGTTTAGATAAAATTCATAAAATAGCACGTCATCAATTCACTCCAAAATTGACACAGAACAATTTCAATAATTAGATTATATATCAAGTTTTATCGAAGTCGTTACGTGTTTTAGCTATCGCTTTTACATGCGTGTGAAAGCTCAGCTAGACAAATGGTCAACCCCTTAACAGATTTGGTCTAAAATTTGATATGAACCTGCGCTTTAGATGATTAAACTTTAATACAAAGAGTTTACATCTACTCATACGTTTGTAGTTACTTTGTTCACTAGCAATTGTCTTACGTTTGTAGTTACCGCGTTCACTAGTAGTTGTATAACCAGAAAAATTTCCTTCGAATGGATTTCGTTAAAAATTGGTAGACATCTATAGATTTGGTCTCATAACCATTTCATTCCTTTATCTAAATTATTTTTGAGTTATTTTGTGTTTCTTGACACATATAATTCCCAAAAGGTGGGGGTTTTTTTGGATTCAGAGAGATCTCGACAAAATCGAAATTTTGATGATGAAAATACTATCAAACTTTCAACTTTCAAAATTGCTTTTATTATTCTAATATTATCTCTTTTTTTTTCAGAAAATATTTTTCTTGTCATCAACTAAACTTTTGCATAAGAAATTACATTATTTAAACCAAACAGTACAGCGTAATGTTTATGATTTGAGTCTTAATCCTGTATTTATGAACGCTACTTGTATTCAGTGCTGAGTCGGCAACACTTTAAAGCAATGAGTCACTCTTATTCACGCTTTTGTCGTTGGAGTGTAGCAGACCGTTAAATATGACAGCTCCATTGTCGATCAGCACTAAGGAGGAAAGGAGGGCAATGATTCGCTTTTTGTTTGAATATAGTTTTAAACCTGCGGAAATTATTCATCGAATACAAACGCAATTAGATCCAAAAACGTGGAAAACTGTGAAAAGGTGTTATCTCACAGCAAAATAATGCTCGGTCACATTCTGCCCAATTGATTCGAAGTACTGGAACACTCGTCATATAGTTCAGATCTGGTTTAGAGCGAATTTCAAATGTTTGAACCATTTAAGAAAGCTTTAAGGCTTAGAAGATTTGCAGCCGATGAAGATGTCATTCATGAAGTGCAAAACTAGTTAAAGAACTTTTTTTTTCCAACGGGATCAAAAAATTTATGAAACGCTGAGGAAAGTGCGTTGGAATCCAGGATGATTCTATATGAAAACACTACCTCTAGAATTATATGAATTTGATCGCAACTGCCTCCATTTCTACAATCCAACCCCCGTCCCTTACTTAAAGAGACTTGACCCTTGAGAATGCCGCCTAGGTAAAGTTAAACCAAATAGCCTTTGGTAATTTATAACTCCGACACTACGTCGTCTTCGGAATAGATTTTTATCATACTGCTAAAATCAATTGACCAGAACTTTTCCTGACGCGTACAAAGTATAGTTTAAGCCCTCAGGAAATAGGAAGTTTTCCAACTAACAGTTAACGAGATCCTGTAATTTAAATTTATGACATTTTTCTTGAATTCATTACATTGAAAAATTCCATTTTTTAAAAAGGATATCATTTTTATTACAATACTTTATTTTTCATTTAAAGTAAACATTTTTTAGTGGATCAATTTTATTATTTATATTTATTTTGCTTTATGGAATTGTATTAAATGTTGCACTTTTTTCAAATTTTCGAGCAAATTAAAAGAATTTTTCTTTTTTTCCTCTTTATTATAGTTGTTTATTGTTTAAATTTATTTTCAGATAAGCAGTATTTTGGATTGATTTAAAAATTCCTGAATTTAAATAGCTTAAGAAATTTTTTCTGATATTAATGTAAAGATATTTTAATGGTAATTATTCACTCTTTTAACTGTTTTTCATTATTTTTATTTTTATTTTCACCAATCGTTTTAATTTTTAATTTTAATTTTTTTATTTTATTTCGAATTTCCTAATATGCCAAAATGCTAATAGAATAATTTGAAATAAGAAAATTAGTTAGAATTTTAATATTCAGAAACATAGCGTTATATTGAACGTTGTTTATTTTCCCATTGTGTTTAGATTAATGATGATATATAATTACATATTTTTCTTTTATTTGATCATGATTAAGACTCTTTCTGAAATTTTTAATAAATTACATCATTTGTCCGTTAATAAATTTACTTAGCATAGCATTTTTGATTAATGTTTTACTCAGATAAGTTTTACTATTTTCCGTCTCTTTTTGTATTTTCAAATAGTTAATTGAATAATTAATTTTAGTTATTTATTATACCTATCGTTAAAATTCTAGTTCATGTTTAAAATAAATCTGTCTATAATACTATTAAAAGAAAAAAATGCATATATATATATATGTATGTAAGGACCCCAAATGGTTGTTTTACACCCCATCCGCTTTATACTTGGTACAGTGACTTGAAAGAAAATCTGTTTTTTATTCAGCTGAATCTAATAACTATACGTGGTTCAATCTAATATTTCTACAAAGGAATAACTGAGATTATTCTCTACTGGAAGCAAAATTAGTTCAAAGGCTTTTTCGTCTTCATTTGAGTCAATTTCTACTTAGGTCAACACAGAAATTTTTTATTTTAGTTACTTTTTATTAAATAATTACAATTAATATAAATATGTATTTACATATGACAGAATTACAATATTAAGTGACAAAATAGAAAGCGAATTTCTTTGCAATTTTCCATTCTCTTTCTCGACACGTTGTTCAATCTGTAGGTTTGGTAGGAGAAATGACCAACAATTGATGGCAAAGACGTTAAGGAGAGAAATAGAAATTGAACCTAAAGCTTAAAATTTCTTCAGTTTTATATTTTGAGAAATGCCCTTCATTCTAAGCACCAAGCCACAATTGCTAACTCTAATTCGAAAGTCATTTGTATAAAACTTATACTTAAAGCAAAAATCTATCAAAAAAATATTGATTTCCGCAAGAATTGAACTCGCGTTCTTCACCTTCACCTGAAATCCTTGCATTTTACTGATTGAGCTACTGCCTGTTGATCTCAATCTTCTTTACAAACTGCTAAAATTCTATTTAACGTATTAAAAATTGATTGAATTTATAAATGAATTAATATTTGAATATCCTGTAGTAAGATCAAGTGTCATCTACTACAAGTTAAAAAATATATTTGAACTTGAGTGGATGAATATAAAGTGTTTTGTTAAAGATTAACAATTTGAACAAAATATAAAAAAATATATAAGGAGAGTGTGAGCTAATAGTAAGAATTGAAAAACAAATCTTCCAAAACAATATAGTAAATCTACAGAAAAAAGAAATTTCTTTTAATTTTAAGAAAAAAAAAAGAAGTTTGAACTAAAGGAATGGACGAGTTTAAATCATGAGAGTAAAAAAGATTTTAAATCTTAATAATCAAAATACGATTTTATAATCAGCTCTTTAATATTATATTTAAACAAAATTAGAAACCTTAGATTTAAAGATTTGATGAAATAATAAGATTGGTTTCCTTTAATTTCTACAAAATATTTTTTAAAATACGCTATTTAAAAAAAAATGCAAAATTTAATAAAAGTATAGCACAACAACTAAACAGGCGTCATTTAAAAATAGCTTCTTTGAAATTTCAGGTGATTCAAAAATTATTGCTGCATGAAAATACTTTCGGAAGCTATTGCTGTAAAACGCCAAATTTTTGCTTGAGTTTTAATTATTTAAAATTTAACAGAAACTCTCCAAAATACACATTTACACTTTTTCTGGAATGCTCTAAAAGGATGAATAATTTGTCCTGTCGAACACCAACACATAGTCACCGATACGCTATTCTCTTTTATTAATAATATAAATTAGCTTTCACTTAATCTTAGAAGTGAAGCATAAAAGTGATGCTTAGGTTTCGTGTTAGAATTTATTACATAACAAAATGAAAAGCAAATTCACTAAATTCTTATAATAACTTATTTAACTTAAATTTTTATTAACAAAAATATTTATAAAGATAAAGAATTTTTATTATATGTACAAATTTTGCTAAAATTAAGCATATATTTGATATTCAAAACAAAAGGGAAATCATAACCATCTTCCAAAAGTTAAGCATAATTTAATTTAATTAAAAACAATTCAAGATTTTGTTGGGTTTTTTTAATATCTCCAAAACTTTTGTATCACATTTTTTTTAATTCCAAAAATAACACTTTTTATTATACTAATTATAAACCTTCAGTTTCTCCCATAATTTTAACAAATATTTATAAATATTTTTTTTCATGAATGACAATACTTTTGGTTATTGTAAAGGAAATAAAATTAATTTCATTATTTATCGTTTAATTACATTTTTTCCATTGTTCTAGCTATGGTTAACAAAATAGTCTTTCTCTAATGTATTTATATATATTAATTTCAAATTAGACTTTTATTTACATGCCATTTTAATATTATTCACTTTTTTAAAATGTTTTTCAACTCAAGCTCATAGAAGAAAGGGATAAGAAATAAAAATGAAAGAAATTTTTACTGTTCGCAAAATGAAAATTTGAAAAATTCTGACAATTATAGCGCTTTTGAGTGATATTCTATATTTTTTTTATGCTACTGTTTTTAGTAAATTCCATTTTAGGTTATTTCCATTTAATTTTTCGAAGAATTATGTTATATTTTTATATAATATGTAAAATGATGTGTAGGACTGTTTTTCCATCCATTATTTATAGCTCATTAGACCAGATTTAGACATTTAGCTAAAAACACTTAATATTTTAATGTTTTATTTCACAAAGAAACGAACAAAAATTAATCTTGTATTATTTTCCAATTGTTATTTGATTTAAATATTTCATTTTTATCAATTTCAAAATGCATTTCTTATTAATTCTTTAACTACCAGATGGTCAAAATTCCAAATGAAAAGCTCTTCACCAGAAATGGCAAGCTATTTGCCTAGTTTTAATAATAATAAAGAAGTGCGTTATTTGAGCGTATGATAAACCATTAGACTTAAACATGCCACATTTCACAAAGATATACCTTGAAAGATGGAAAGATGTACCTTGGAGTGATATTTTAGAAATTTTAATTAATAAAAAACTAAGCAAAGGTTTAGTTTTCATCCGTTACAGCTACGATTCACTATCCACATAGCTTCGGATGGCTACGATTGCTATCCGTATAGTGATATAAAATGATTTTTATACTTCCTAAAACTCAAAAAAGTACATAGTTTTAATGACACCAAATTAGTCATGCAAATCATTCCAGAATTTTGGACAATTAAAAAAAAGGTTGCTTAATTTTTAACAATAGATTATTACATTTCCATTATTTCATCAAATATTTAATCGTGTAATTTTCTTCCATTGTTAAAAGCTCAGGACGGAAGATTCTGTTGTGTAATTTACATGACGAATTTGAAAGTGAAGTTATAGTATCGTGAAAATTAAAAGACGAAACAGAAATTTTTTTTTTTTAAATAATGAACACTATGATATTATGGGACTTTGACTCCATTAAGGTAATTCAAATACGCAAAGTAAAGCTATTAAACTAACACGGTTTTAATTTTTGTGACATTTGATGTTTACAAGTTATAAATATAAAAGAAAAATATATCATGTCATATTATGTTCCCCCATTTATGCTCAACATAAGTTGTCTGTCATTAATCCATCATTTCAGCTTAACGGAAGATAAAAGGCTTCTGCACCTAGGCGCTTCCAAAACAACCCCTACATCATTGGCATTGATGCTTACAAATAATTCTGTGAAGGAATCACGAATATTAAGTAATGCATATGATATTTAATGGGAAGTAAATTATATACCCAGCAATTAATTAGTCACTAAATGTAACTTACTAAAATTACAAATAGAAGATATAGGGGCAGAACAGCGGCTCATAAATTAACTGGCTGCTGTAGCATGTTCTTACAGGTATTATGTCCTTACCTTGAATTTGGTGTAAACTGAAATAGCAAAATGATGTATATTTGCGGTTCCTTTTTCAGATTGCTCCAAAATTTAGTAATTTTTACGATAACTTTATTTTAAGCAATTAAAAAATTCGCTAAAATGTGGTATAATTTCAAAATAGCCATACGTTGACTATACGATCCTCAAAATAATCCTTTATAAATCTGTATTTATATCTTACTTTTGCAATGATAGGTATAACACATGCATATTGTAATTCGTGACAAATTTTAGATTAGAAATTGATTATTTAACTTATTAATGTTTATTCATTATATTTATAATAAATAAAATTCACTAATACTTATTTCTCGTAATCTATTGCTGTCTACACTTAAACACTCGTCATTTCAATTGTGCTCAAGGGCCTCCAATTTAATTTGTCGGTAAATAAAGTAAATTCTCCATTCAATTTCTAAGCTACTACCAATAATCAGCTAATTTTTTTTTATAAATCACACAGTAAGTGATATTAGCAGCAAGGTAATGATTTTGTTTGACTTTCAGTCTTTCACAAAATATTAACGATTTTTATTTTATTCGCTGTCAATTTATTTGATTCCAATTTAATTTGTTGTGTAAATTTTTTTCATCCATAGGAATAATTAATGTTTTATTTTTTAATGCACCATTTTTGTATTTTCAACTATACATCATTCAAAAATACAGAATTATCAAATTTGTTCAATCTATGTATTAAAAACTGGACTTGGAGGGGGTTGCAGCTTTTCCAATTGCGCAGGACCACCTCCATACAGTTCTGGGCCACATTTACTGTCTTAATATAACTTTACCAGTACTAATGTTTTACTATATGGAAATAATGCAGAGAAAAAAGAAAACGGGGAAAGAAAATTATTGGAGGTTGAAGGCTCGTTTGTTGTAAAGATAAGAATTATTGTAAAGATAAGAATGTTTTTCAGTGTCTCTCTCTTCTTAAACTAAATAAATATTCTTCCATTTCAAAATAACACGATTCTTTTCAAATACCTTTCAATGAAATGAATATTGCATTATCATTTTTGCATTTAATGTAGTACCATCAACAATTGATGAATAACATGTTAAGTGCGATCTATCAAACGTAGAGTTCACGAAATAACCGCATTCTGCCTCCTAACCCAAACAGTGTCTAGTAAGCATATCATCTCTTTAAGGGGTCGTCGCGCGTACCGGAAGGAAGACGGAACAAAGCGTGTTTTCTACCAACATCCGGGCTTCGACAGCTGTGC
Source organism: Argiope argentata (assembly GCA_026289955.1). Taxonomy (NCBI): domain Eukaryota; kingdom Metazoa; phylum Arthropoda; class Arachnida; order Araneae; family Araneidae; genus Argiope; species Argiope argentata. The sequence goes on from JAOUZG010027617.1 coordinate 4,719,905, forward strand.
GAGCTCTTCTCCCTGGTGCTCTCACGGATGTCGTCTTCCGAAACAATTAAAGAAAACTCCCGAAAAGCTTGCAGAAATAAAGACGATCTGAAATAGTGAAGAAAAATTATTTTCACCCCACAGCTACAATTAATATGAATTTAAAGAATAAAAATATTCAAAGGCTTTTTTAAAATTTTATTTATTTATTTATTTATTGCTTAAAAGAAGTAACATTGCTTGTTTTGTTTATTTTTATTGTAATTACGCGGCTGAATTTTCAGATTTTTTGACACTTTAAGTTCTTTGGGATCTAGTAATTTTAAAGGGGGGGAGGCGGAAACGGCCACATTTCAGGCACCTTCTTTGTTTCCTCCATCTCTACCTGCCATATATATA
>JAOUZG010027617.1:4720682-4736799 GCA_026289955.1 Argiope argentata
TGAAACCATGGATCCCGGATGCTTACAAGGAGCTGTTGAAGCTGGTGAGGGTAAGGGGCTTGTGCAATTGGCAGGAAATAGGACCGTTGATATGTATATACTCAACCATGACAGGTCAGCGGTACTTTAATACCCTTTTTGGCCCTCTACATGCATTCATGTTCTGTGTGTATTCCGACGGAAATGAACGATTCCAATAAACTAATGTGCCATCCCAAAGATTTACAGTAGCTATCGAATGGCTTGATGAGCGTTCTTCAGGATTTTTCCCCCTTTCTTGGGCACCTAATTCTCCTCACATGAACATTATCGACCATATCTGGAATGTTTTGCAATGTGCCGCTCTTAAAAGATCTCCACCACCTCTCACTGCCATGGCTTTGAGGACTACCCTGTTAGAATCATGATGCAAATTGTATACAGAAAATTTTCACAAATCATTTGAATTCATGCCACGCCGTGCTGCTGCCCTTCTGCGTATTCGTGGAGGCTCTACACGATATTAGATAAATGTACTTTTTTTTGGCTCTACAGTGTATTACAAACTTTTTTCTTCAACCAAAAATATTAAATGCTTAATGATAACTAATATTTGAAACGAATTCCGTTTCCTATTCTATAAAATGCTATTTGGATGATGCAAAATAACTGCATTTTCCTCTACGAATTAAAGCAATTATTTAAAATAGTGAATTATCTTTTATCAGTGGTGTACTTTGGCTTTTGCTCATTAAACATTTTGCCATCTGTTTCACACTTTCATAAATTGCTGATACTCATCAACAATAGCGTAAAGTAAGTGAGATTTCACAGTATTATTATCGCTGTCTTTTATCATGAAAGAGTTTGTGTCAATATAAATTAATGAGAGTTTGGCGCAAAGTCTGGTTTTCATGATGCTTTCAACATCACTTTTCAACGAAGTACTGATAATTTTTTTGCTAGTCACTAAAAATGAGTGTAATCAATCCTTATCTTTTAGAAACATGATTCCTGAATTCTATGATTACCCATTCCCTGACATTTTTCTTATGTTATTTTATTTCATCAGCCTTTAACAGTGTTCAATGGAAGCAACTGAAAATACACATCGTTTCCCTGTTTCTTACCAAGTAATGACATAATATTCTTCTGAAAATTTTCAAGTTTTGATCTGGTTTATATTAATTAGTTATATGATACAGTGAAACCTACATTATATGTCTTTATTCTGTTCTTTATATCTAATGTAGGTAAATAGTGAGAGAAAGAATGTCGACATTGTGCACAGGAAATCAGAATGAGTTGAGAATGCATCTACATAATAACCATCCTTCATTATTATTATTATTTTATTACCGCCGGTCACAGGAAAAAAATTAAGTTCTTAGGAGCTATTTTTGGATATTAATTTTATCAAAAAAGATTTTTCTAGAAAGAAAAGAAGGAAAAAAATTTCGTGATTTTCAAATCAAATGCCTTTTTATTTGAATACGAAAATAGAGAATATTTTTAGATTTTTGAAGAATTTGCTAAATTTTAGATCATTTATTAAAAAAGAAAAAAATTAAATCTGAAAGAATCTCAAGAAATAAAAAAATACCTTTAAGCAGCTTATTCCATGGTTGATTTTTTTTTGCTGTAAAATAGTTACTTTTTTTTACTGTAAAATAGCTAAAGCAAAGAAAACATATATCCCATTAACTTCTCTGACTATAAAATTTACATTAGAAGAAATTAAATATTGTAAACTTGCTAATAGTATTGTTATCAAATAGTATTATTGAAAAATGGCATGCGCAATAAGATCCGTTCGGCTTTATTTTTAATGAGATCTTAGCTGTTAAATTATTTTTCACCTAGTAAATTATTTACTCAGGCATGATGGGATTTTATTAATTTTATTGAATTTTTTCGGCTTTTATTCATAGGTAAGAGTTTTGAGTTTCGATTTTATTATTATAGCCTAATTCCCGATTCATTAAATATTTATTTAAAAAGTCTTCGTAAAGGGGAGAACTTTGTAAAATCTCTTTTTTTTTCTCCAAGTCAATGGGAAACAATTTTTTAAAAAATTTAAGCTGAAAACTTTAAAATAACCTTTCTGTATTAGAAATTTTATGTTTTCCTCTTTCTAAAATGTCCTCTAAAATGAACATTGTATTATCGAGTTTTTTATGCATTAAGGGATATCTTTAGACATTTATTACAACTCTGATTCTTTACAGTATTTAAAATTTCCTTGTTCTCTATTATTTTTTAAAAGAAATAACAATTAGATAATCTCAAAATATGTGCTTTGACCTATTATCGTAAATATTACAACTCTGCTTCTTAATATATCTGCATAAAAAATAAAAGTTAAAAGGCTCGATTTCATTTTAAATCACTCTTCTCAGCTCTTTTTTGCAAACTGAATCCAAAACAACATTACGACAACATACAAACCCCGGGTAGGGGATCGAGGGACACAGGAACAGCTGATCACTCACCATTTTTTTGTGAGGGGAAAGGGAGGGGAGTGGCAGCAGTAACGCGGATGCAGTTTCCGGTGGGATCAGCTGATGCACGCACCTTCATTTAAATGTCCCCAGATGTAGCACCTGCTTTACGGATGGAGAGCTCGGGAACAGGATACACCCTTCAAGATTCAGAACAATTTTTTGAGATACTTGAAGCAGAGTCTGAATTGATTCAGAAAATCCTTTTTACAAGTTCTGGACACTTCTTGGGTGATATGAATTAAATGAAGGCGTTTGTCAGCATCATTCGCTGAGATAGTTTTAACAATTCTTCTTTTGTGGAAATATTGCTTGCATAGAGTTATCTTATAGAATTCAATAGGCGTATTGAAACAATGAAATCAACCTTAGATCACAGGTGGAACAGAATTTTATTTTATACTACACTGTGCTTATTAACCTATGGGATAAGTGGGAACTTTTATAATCAATTAACAGAACGGAAGATAAATATTAAGAGGGTATTTTCAGTTCTCTTAAATATTGATTGTATTTGTGATTTGTCATAAAACTCTTACATAAGAAAATATCTTTAAAATAATAACTTTGGGAATAGTGCAGTTAGCATAGAAATGGATTTCAAAAGGATTTGTCGTTTTGGGCGAATGTTTTGTGTAGTAAAAAATTAAACCTGAAACATTACTGGGGGAAAATAAGAAGCTAATATATCTCCATTTGTTGTGTAATATCTTAAATCGAAGCTTCTCTGAGTCATTATGGAGGCAAGAAGCTCTTTTTTTTTAACATACCAAATACCTTATCTTCTGTGCAGCGATTTCTTGTCTCTAGTCATGAGTTTTTAAATGAATTTCTTTGAAAATATTCTTAAGAAAATTGAGACAATACAGAATGCATGCATTTTTTAAAGAAATATACTGATGAATTTATAACAATTTTTCTATCAATTTCAACGATTATTATTTTAATTTTGATTATTTTAAAATTTTCCGTATCTAATTGTTTATAATAACTTTCAAATCAACTTATATACCAGAACAATGAGAGAGGCGCTCAGTTCACTTTTTCTCTTATAAACTAAATAGTGTTCATTTGTTGAAAAAAGTGAAGTACTGTATGAATATCTATATAATTTGGTACATGTACTGAAAACGTACAGCTCATGACAATACTTGATAATCCCGAAGTAAGAATGCTAATAAAACGTAGTTTTCGTTCAAAATACAGCGATTGAGAATAGCAATAAGAATCTTTCGCTTCATCAATAACTTTAATTCAAACTAAATAGCTTTCAATTATTGATTGATTTAAATTCGGCAAATCTATAATTTAAAATCTAAGCTAAACGAAGATTAGTTTAATCAACTATTAAATAACCAGGTACAGTATTTAATAAATTTAGATAATAAATAAGATAAGAATTTTTTTTCCTGAAAAAGAAATTTAATAAAAATTATACTTTTGTTACATGCCGTATAGATCTATTAAATTGAGCATGAATTTACTATGCAAGGCCACTTTAATCGCTATTCCTTATTTCGTTTATTTAAAAGAACGAACGACCTTCAAATAAAATATTTTCAATCATGCTTAAATGGGAAACGCTTCATTTTCTCTCTAAAAGTGTCTTGGAATACCTTCTAAGTTATTAAAAAGTGTATAGAAAAATATCTTTCATTCAGTCATTGTACTTGATAGACAAAATGAAATTATATCTATACTCCAAATGATGAATTTCCAACATGCTTTAATTATGATTTTTTCATAAGATGTAGTTTTTATTCAATCCCTTTTAAAGAATTATTCAATAGCGATGCTTGTACTAAATGTGTATCTTCGAAAGATATTAAAAATCAAATAAAATGATGGTAAGTTTCATGCATATGTATGAAAAATAATATGAATGGCATTTGAACAATGGAACTTTGAAATCAAAAATTAATTTTTTATTCTTTTATTTAACAAATACTTTTGTCACTACTTGAAAATTTTAGAAATGTTTCCTTCCATTGAAGTTTGATAAACACCATTTTCCAGCAAAAAGTCAGCAGTAATAAATAAAACAAGTCTAAAGTTAATAGTTTTCCAAAATAAATTTTGGAAATATATCAGAAAAATGCATTTCTTTCTCCCAAATGAAAAATTTCTATAAATCTGAACTTTATTATCTGTATTTATTCCAAATAGAAAAATTGTTAAATCAAAGCAGTGCATATTTTATTCGGTTCTAGTTCAATTGCTGTCGTATTCAAATATATTTCTCACGTAGGTATCAATTCAATATGTTTACACAATATTCACATGTAATGCTCTTAGAAAAGAGTAATATTTTATTCACAGGTGCTGTCTTAGAAGTACCTACAAATATTTTCACACCTATTTACTTTTTTAGAAGTGATGAAAAAAAAAAGAAATTACTTGATATATACATCTGTGTATATGTAATCTTGTTAATGACGTATAGTTTTATTATAAGTTTTCTTCATGTCTTTTCTGTACCGAAATAGGGGAAAGTTCCCTTTATCGTAAACTCAATTCATTTATGCCATGAAGTATGACCTTATTTATATTTTATTATTTTATCAACGATGAAATAGGGTTGAGGGGCTTCTTTTTTACGGAAAGTGCCTCTTGGCAGAAGTTATGAGTTTACATATAGAAATAATCAATTCAATATTTTAATACGTTAGTTAAAAAGAAGTATCAAAATATTTTATCATATCCTGAGAGAGGAAACTATGAGAAGTTTATTGAAGTACTTTAAAAATAAGATAAAGACAATTTTTGTTGTTAAATAAGATTGTATCACAAACAGTTTTCAAATTCCATTGATCCAATCAAGGGTTCAAGAACATTTCCTTTCCTTCTACCATTAAAAAAAACCTTCATGAAATTCATCATTTATAGTACAACGAATATTTTTTTTTAAATACCCAACATATTCTTTAGGAAACGATGCTTTGTTGAAGGGAAATTGTAAGAAACCTTCTAATTATTCTATTTTTTTACCAGTTAAGTTAGACTTTTGATTAATTTATCAAAGAAAAGTAGACTTAAAGTCAAATTTTTCGACTAAAGGTACTAAGTTTTGCTCAATCGTGAACGCAAATGCGCTAATTAATGACGTGTGCAATAGCTACATTTCGATCAGATATTTTCGTTATTACAAATGAAGTCATCACATATTTATAAAATGTCAAGAGCTTGCAAAAAATAATGGTTTTTAAGAATCTTTCAGATTTTAATCGTAAACTGAAACTTTTATTTCGAAAAAAGGAAGGCAAAAAGCAATGTGTTTTTGAGAATTTATGCAATGAAAGCATAATGAGATTTTTTAGGCATTCACTATTCATTGACTAATGAAGGATTCATTTTATATTCAAAATTTTTTAGAGAATACATGATGTATTTTAAATGTATCTATGTTTATAAAGGTATGCGTTTCACGTGAATATGTAGAAAGTCAAACTCGACTAATTTTTAACTGAGTTTCATTTCTTTAACTCTTTGTAATGTTTAAGTAATAATTCTCACGTGCACACTCTTCCTATCTATGAATTGCATCCAAAATTCAATAAAAATTTGGAATTAGGTGCAGTGAAAGTATATGACGTTTCATAAGCCTAGTAAGTTTCATTTTTGAGTTTGTAAATAGATATAATTCTTTAGGGAGTGAAGACCTATTAGAATAGAACGCAAAAATATTGCTTGATGAGTTTTATTATTTATTCATAATGATCTGACTTTTTCTTGAAACCCAATGGTATTCATGTTCTTTGATAAAAGTGGAATTTTCTTTTTTTCCTTTTTTTCATTCATTTCTACGAATATTCCAAATTAGTTTTTCATTTCACACGGAATAAAAATACAACTAAACTAAACGAAATGAAGTTCTAAAATCAATAAAATAATAGATTGTTAACCAAGATACAGAAGTTAAATCAAGAAATCGGTTGCAAATTTTTATTTGTACAAACATGAAACAAGTCGTAAGATTAAAGTGAACAAGTAGTACCATTCAATTCTCAAAGACAGAGGTAGCCTCAAATTTGTGTCTAACTATTGTTTAATAATGAAAAAATATATATGTTCTTAATAACATTTCATGTTATTGTATAAACAATTCATTAGCTCAAAATTGTTTTCGATAATCTGATTGAATACATAATAAAAATATAAACATCTTTCTGTCGAACATAGAGCACGTGCATAAAAAATATCTCTTATGAAACTGTGACAGGATAATCTGTATGGATCTGAATTATTGAAAGAAAAAATAGGCATGGATTTTTTTTCATTAAAATAATAATTTTGAAATTTTTATTTTTAACCATTAATAAACGAAAGATTAATGGTTAAAAATAAAATTGATTGATAAACACCATAAACTCAATCAAATAATTGATTGAGTGGGTTTTACTGGCGAAAGAGCAATGTTTGACCAAAATCGAAAGGAGCTAGAACAATTAAACGTTATAAACATTACAAAGTTGTTCACAGAGCATAATTTGATTTTTTTTGCCCTAAATAGTTATCGGTGAAATAATATATGGCGTTATTTTCCCACCATCTTTAATGCTTTCATAAGTTGTTCATGTGCATATTTCCGATGGTAATAAACAGTTGTCATTCGTCTTAATCGCGAATATTCTTACTCAGTAACTGGGTACTAAAATTATTACTATTTGATATATATTATTTTTCAATTCTTTCATAAATTTGCAAATATTTCATGCTAAGGCTTCCCAACAATATTCATTCCAAATTGAATAAATAATTTAAAGCCCACAAGCATGTCATGTAAAAGAAACAAACTAACTCAATGATAAAGGCGTCCATTGTTTAATATATAATGTCATTCAATTTATATTTGCTAAATATATTTGAAATAATTGTCTATAACAATAAAATTTTGATGCTGCTGAAAAGTATTCACAGATTTATTTTGCTCAAGTCTAAAATGGATTCATCATGTGGTATTTCTACTGAGAAGAACAATAGACTTTTTAATAAACTTCGAATATCCAAATGGAAAGTATCTCTGTTAAAGAAACAAAGGCATCTTTTGAGTTTCTCAATAATTCAAGTCAGCTGATGGCAAACTTCCCAAGGGGAATTAAATTTCTATTCATGGATGTTTTATTTTCTTCCTTACGTAATTAGGAAACGTCATTTAAACTTAATATGATTTACATTCTTTTTCGTTAAGAGCGAATCCAGCTTATATTAAGGGAAGGAATATGAAAAATAAATAATCGTATTTTAGATATCATGAATTGAAGTCTGTATAGAAAGCGACATTTCTCTAACTGTAATGAGAGCATTTGATAAAAATCCTTTAATAGACATCATTTATCGATCAAAATGATAAAATTCTTTTTGGTCATTAAGATATATTACTAGGGTCAGTCAAAGATCAATTGCTAGAGTCTTAACATTGCATGCTGCTTAGAATCTAATTATTGTAGATTAAAATTTATTCAAAGAAATGAACGATGAATTGGGGGTATTTGAAATTTCGTATTCTTGAATCCTGATTTCAAATGAAGTTCCCCGTGGTTTTATTTTTTTGATATTTTGGACTGATTACAATATATATGTATTTGCATTAAACTATTATTATTAACGTAAAAGAAAACGCATATTTATTTAAATTTAATGTAATGTTTGTAATTTTGATAAAAGTTATTGCACAGAAATACATCAAAATTTTCATTCAAATCGAAGAAACAACAATATGCCAAATTTTTGTTCATTAGAAAAAATACCACAATTTTCACTCAGTTTGAAAAAAATTAAACAGAAATTAAAGCAGACGTAGGCATTAATACAGAATTTTTCTTTTCAAAACAATTATAATGCATAGAAGACTCAAACAACCGATTCAGCTTATAAATTTGATTTAACGAACCTTCGGGAAATAAGAAATGACTAAAATTAATTGTATTAAGCAACATAATTCTCGACGCATTTTCTAATTGCAAATTCATTTCAAAATAAATTATTTATTTACTGCAACAATGTCTTACTAAGAGTTGAAAACTTCTCCTAGAAAAGATTGATTTCTTTCGCAGTTTTATTGGATCATTTCATTTTTGTATTGCAGCCGTACAAAATTAAAAACGTCGACGGGAAGGGATAAAATTTCTTCAAATGAGATATACAAAACTAGATTAATAACCCTGAGATCCGTATTCAAATCAGAATTAGGGGAATAAAACATAAGTGCTTGTTTTTCTCTCTCTTTCAGTTAGCATGCGTACAGTCGGAAAACGGTTTTTCTCAAAGGGCGTGAGTAGTAAAGAAATTATCATCATTACTAAAGCATGGAATCTATTATTACAAATAATCGGTACAAGTAAATATTACGTACAATCATTTCTACTGCAACAATGAAAACGAAGTTTCATATCTCAGTAGTTAGCGTGGGAAATTTCTACCATTCAGTTTTTAATAGTTGATATAAAAGAGAAAAGTAATATATATTAAAAAAATTTAATCAATTCCACCGTATGTTAACAAAGAAATTTTTTATTTTAGTTACTTCTTATTAAATAATTACAATTAATATGTGTTGTTGTGTCAAATGGCACTTGTCATGGACAAGCCCGCTGCTGACCCAGCAGCAGATTAAGCCGAATGAAGCGTCACTTGTATTTGAGTAGCGCCAACTAGGTCCAAGAATACGACTTTGCTACACACTCACCACATTCGCTTGCACAACCCCTTTTTACAGGGGGCACATTCACACATCTCACAGATAGCACACAGAAGAACAACCATGCCCGAACCGGGACTCCCAGAACACGAGGAAGACGCACTACCTCTGTGCCAGCAAGCCGGCTCAATTAATATAAATATGTATATAAATATGACAGAAACACAATATTAAGCTGCAAAATAGTAAGCGAATTTCCTTGCAATTTCCATTCTCCTTTCTATATATGGTGTTCGAACTCGCCGCCCAAGGGATTCGGATAAAACGCCATACCAACCAGACTATCCCGGCCTGACAATTACAAATACTATAAATAGTTGATCAAAAAATTGTACTAGAGTTGAACTTTAAAGGCCAATTGAGGATTCAGAGCCAATTATGACAACGCAAAATGTATGCTTTTTTTACACTGGTTGGAAAACGCAATACAGATTAAAATTTTTTTAATTTTCTTTATTCTGTATTATTTCATTTCGAAAGTACTTCAATATGAATCGGAAAAGTTGATATATTAATAATTTTTAATTTTAAATGCATCAAACATCATGAAAATAAAAAAATCGTTTAAAAAAATCGGCCGAATACATGTTAAGCCTGACCTAATTAGTGTGCAGAGAAAAAAATTGAATTCGTGACTTATTTGGCGGAAGGGAATTGAAAATTTTTGGAGAGAAAGTTTTTAATTAATTTTAAAAATAACGAATTAATATTTGATAAAACTGTATTAATATTAAATGTCATCCACTATATATATATATATATATATATATATAAGCCGTAAACAAGACTAGTTACCATTGGGCGCCAAAAGCTATTCCTGCTAGGGAAAAACAGAACTCTTAAAGGAAGAAGCTAAATTTACATAAATCTTTTTAATAAACATTAAAGGACATAACACACAAATCACAATACACTGACATACGATTAATACAAACAATTAGTTAAAAATATAGTAATCGGGGGAAAACATCATGTTTACTCCATGACTCCAGAACATAGACTGAAGTTTTGGGAAGTGACCGCTAGGGGGCGAGCTGGAAAAGTTGTCCTGTTACAGACTCCCCCTCTGGCTCACACGACGTCTCGGCGAAGAGTCAGCACATAACTTCTTTGGTCTGCCACGTCTCCGGAGAGGAACTACAGTTCCACTGTCTCTAGCGACTGGAAGTTCATAGGCTCGTAAGGCTGAGCTGTGGTAAGTCCCAAGGACTTCATTTGGCTTTGCTGGGTCAGCAATGTCATACGTAGTAGGTGAACGATTAGTAACCACTAAATAAGGTCCTTCCCGCTTGGGCATAAATTTGCGACTTTTCTTATTTTGTGACTTGCTAACAGGATGCAATGTCACCCATACTAGATCACCTGGCATGTGGAAAACTTGTCGTCGTCGACGATCGTAATAAGCTTTACGCTTGCCTTGCTTTTGCTCGACGTGATCTTTAATCTCTGCAGTTAAACGAGCAAACCGTTTGAGATATGGGGTTATCTCGGCTACGAAATTATCATTGTCAATCAGGGCTCTTAAGTCGTGTGTGACATCATCTGTTGTTCTTAATTCTCTACCAAATTGCAAATAAGCTGCTGTGTGATCGGTTGTTTCACATTTGGCAGTGTTTAGTGCGAAGCGAATCATTGGTAGTTTTTCATCCCAAGTGTCGTGTTCATCTCTGACTAGTATGGCAAGTCGGGGTTTGAGATCTCTATTTTTACGTTCGGATGGGTTGGATTGGGGATGATACAGAGGAATAAGGTCTTGCTTGATGCCAAGAAAATTGCAAGTTTGTTGCATTACAGCACTGACAAATTGTGAACCATTATCACTGATAAGTCTACGTGGAAGTCCAAATCTTAGGAATACTTCTTCGACTAAGGTTTTTGCGCAGTTTACTGATGTTGCTTCTTTAAGAGCAAACAACTCCACCCATTTTGTACTGGTATCTTCTACGAGAAAAATCCACTTCTTACCAGTTGAGGTCTCAGGAAGAGGACCAAACAAATCAATAGCAAGAGTTTCAAATCTCTGTGCATATACTGGAGTTCTCAGAAGACCGGCTGGCTTTTGATTACTCGGTTTATAACGATTACAATCCGGACAATTTCTAACATATTCCGCAATATATTTCCGCATTCCTGGAAAATAGTATCGGCAGGCGACTTTATTGTAAGTCCCTTCTGCCCCATAGTGTCCAGCTGTTGGAGCATCATGGTACTCTTGCAAAACTCTCTCTCTTTCCTGAACAGGAACTACGAGTTGTGCTTCTTCTGTTTCTACTTCGGGTGAATAGCGATACAGAATACCTTGGTTCATTAAATAACCTCGGCTTGTCCAGTTAGCAAAATTCTCATCTTTTGAACTACTTTCAAAGCAGTCAATTATCTTCTTTAATTCTTCGTCTTTCAACTGTTCTTCTCGGATGTCTCTTGGCCCTCTTACTGGGAAATCAGCTGATACTGCAAATACGTCACAAGGGACATCTTCATTTAAATTAGTAGGCCTAGACAACATGTCTGCAAGGACATTTGACTTACCAGGCGTATATTCGATTTTGGGATTAAAAGATTGGATCTGAAGTGCCCATCTTGCCAAACGACCTGATGGCGACTTGATGCTCATAAGCCATTTTAAAGGCTGGTGGTCAGTTGCTATTATAATTTCTTGGTTTTCGACATAACCACGAAATTTCTCAAGAGCCCAAACTACTGCTAGTGCTTCTCTTTCTGTAGTTGAGTAATTCTGCTCCGCTGGAATAAGAAGGCGGCTGGCATATTCAATAACATGCTCCTCTGGACCTTCTCCTTGGGTAAGGACAGCTCCAAGAGCATAACTGCTAGCATCTGTTCGGATACGAAATGGCTTTGATCCATCTGGTTGTTTTAACACGGGAGGTGTCATTAATCTTTTCTTCAAGGTTTCGAATGCTTCTTGTTGTTCAGGACCCCAAATCCATTGTACATTCTTTTTAGTAAGATTGCTAAGAGGCCTTGCAATATTTGCGAAGTTTGGAACATATCTTCTAAACCATGAACAAGTTTGCAAGAAGGACTGGACTTCTTTCACATTAGTTGGAACAGGAATTTTTTGAATTGCGGATACTTTCTCCTGATCAACTTCTATTCCATTTGATGTTATCCAGTGACCTAAATATTTTACGCGATCACAAGCGAAATGGCATTTTTCTCTGTTCGCATGTAGTTTAAACAAAGAAAGTCTTTCAAGAGCAGCTCGTAAGTCGCTCAGATGTTTATCAAAAGTCTCTGATAAAATAATAATGTCATCTAAATAAGATAGAGCAAAAACATTCTTTAGACCTGTTATAAATTTGTCGATCAGGCGTTGAAATGTTGCAGGTGCATTTCGTAGTCCAAAAGGCATGCGCAAATATTTGTACGTTCCAAATGGGCAAATGAAAGCTGTTTTGTCTTGATCAGCTTCATGCACTTTTATTTGATGATATCCCGATTTGAGATCCATAGTTGACATATAAGTGGTTGACTTAGCTTCTGTGAGCAAATCGTCCATGCGTGGTAGGGGATACGTGTCCGCAACAGTAATAGCGTTAAGTTTGCGAAAGTCCACACAAAGTCTCATACTACCATTAGGTTTAGAAACCAGTACGACAGGGCTGGCATACGGGGATTCACATTCTTCAATTATACCGTCAGACAAGAGAGTGTCCAATTCTTTTTTTAGCAATTCCTTTTTCGCAGGATTCATGCGATAAGGTGGTTCTGCAACCGGTGGATTATTTCCAGTATTTATACGGTGTTCACAAAACGGCGTTGGTTCTCCCCCTGGTTCGAAGCAACTCTTGTACTCTTGTAGTACGCTGTTTAACTGGTCACGTTGTTCTTTTGTTAGATGCCTACCCTCGTCACTTCGAAGATTTATATTAGACGAAGTTTCGGGAGCTTGACTGGAACTGGACAGTTCAGGAATCTTTTCTTTTGATTCGGCAACAAAGCAATTTTCATTGTTGGGAGGTACCTTGTAAAAAGAATACTGGATCTGAGGTTTTTCACAAAAATGCCATTTACCATTGGGAACATCAAGAACAATTCCAGCAGACTGGAGAAAATCTGCCCCTAGGAGTGTTCTGTTTCCCTTTGCTTCCGGTAAAACAATTAATTCTGTCGGTATCACCTTACCTTCGACCTCAAGATTTACAATCGCAGTCAAGGCAGCTACGTTTCTCTGTGTTCCATCAGCGAGTGTCAAAGAAAACGTCTTGGATTCAAATTTTACTTTTTTGCTTTGTAGCATATGGAACAACTTTTCTCCAGCAATAGAGTGAGATGCACCAGTATCGGCACATACAGCAGATTCTACTCCACAAATTTTGAGAACAATCAAACTCTTAGGCGATATTACAGATTCAAGAGTAAATAAATCCATTCTGTTTACAGACGCTTTAACTTCACTTTTAGAAGCTGAGCAGGTAGGACACTTAGATTGTATATAACCCGGTGTTCCACATCCATAACATTGGACAGCTCTTCTTTCTGGGATAGAGTTTGTCTTCCTGGAGAATACATTTCTCGCTGTCTTTTCCTGTTTGTCTTCTCTTGATATGGTAGGGAACTTAGACCTTCTCTCTGTTACTGCGAAGTCACTTCTAAAATTTTGTTTGTTATGTGAAGTTGACAGTTTCTTAGAACCTTGGCGGTTATTTTCATAGGAATCCAATTTCTCTGCTAGTTCTAAAGGCTGGTTCCAATTGGCCCATGAATCAAGAAAATGTTCCTTAAGATCAGGTGGGGCTTTTTTCTTAATTTGGTCGCTAATGATTAGACTTTTAAGCTGTTCAAAGTCTTTAATGTTAAGTTCTGTGATCCAACCCTCAAAATATGCTGATATTTCAAAGTAGAAATCTCTCCAAGTTGTATCTGGGCTCTTCTTATGTTGAGAAAATAATTGTCGGAAACGATCCGCAGTTAATCGGTATCGTTTAAGAAGCATTTCTTTAACTTTACGGTAATTTTGTGAATCTTCCTCGTCTTCTCTCGCAATAAGCTGTGCTATTTCAATAGGCAATGAGCTTATCAAATAAGGAATCCATTTTGATTCTGGAATGCTTAAGAATCTTAATTGACGTTCAAATATTGTCAAATAGAGCCTTATTTCATCTTCTTTTGGGTTAAATCTTGGGACAACTTTTGTAATATCCATTCTATGCTGATCAGTTTCTAGAACTGTCTCCTTTTGAGAAATTGTTTGCATTTCAAGTTGAATTTTCAATTTTTCTAACTCAAAAGCACGTTCCCTTTCGACGCGTTGAGCTTCGACAGCTTTTTCCTCTTCTGCTTTCTTTTGTATAAAAGCAATACGAGTTTTACAGAAATTAGTATCATATGATGTACTTTTAGTAATGAGGTCTTTTATTCTTAAGAACGTCATATCGCTTCTCACTTCGATTCCAAGATCCATTGCTAGAGCTTTTAGATCATCTATTGTGCACTGAGCCAGGAAAGCCATGGTGTGAATGAATCAAAGTGGAACCAGAGAAGGAGTATAAATGAGTTCTTATCTGGAGGCAACCAAATGCCTTAAATAAGTTCTTTTACAGTGCAGTCAATTGCAAAAGTATAATTGATAAGCAAAAATTTATATATTTACTCTCAGTACAAAAATGTATTTACACTTAAACAAATTTTCACTTCCTATCGTGAATCAATTGCAAGAAAAAAAATGATGCCAAATACTTTATAGAGTAAAAAAAAAAACATATGTATATAAACATTCATTTGACCAGACAAAATATAATTAAAAGTTTTCACTGAATATCAAGGAAAAGTTATAACTTATAATTTACTACAATAAAATAACAATGCAATTTCAAGTTTTATCATTTAGAAAGTAATGAAATTTGCCTGTATTTAAATAAGATTTCAACTAAGTTTCATATTTCTTGCACTAAAATTATAAATGACATAATAATACCATACAGAAATAATATTAAAACGCTATATTTATGCAATAAAATACAACAATGAAATATTTGAAATTAGAAAGAAATAAAACTCTTCTATTCAAAATGTTAGAAATCCCTCTGAAAACACATATAATCAAAAATAAAATTACACAATAGCTGAATATGTATTAGTATTTTTCTTCTAAAAACAAAACTCAGCAACACTTCTTTGAACATATATGATTAGTTTCAATTTAATATGACTGGTATACTCAATTCACAAATTAAAAGAATGCTTTTTATTTCCGGTGAACACTTTCAAAGTTTTAATCTACTTAAAATTTCATTTGCTCGTAAAAGAAGAGAGAGAGAGAGAGAGAAAGCAGAAATAATTTCACCAGTCACTTCCGGTCGGAAATATTTAATGAAAACACTGGTTCTTTCTACTTTAATAAAAGCTTTTAAATAAGCATCAATGCTATTTATACTAACTCTTCAGCAACAAATATTCATAATTTTATATACATCAGTATTGACGTTGATACGATATAGAATTTTATAAAAGTGAACTAAAAAATTAATTGAAGGAGAAAATGTTTTTTTTTCCTCTTATAAATCGCTTATGAATACGATATTAAACAAAGCATAAATAATATTTGTAATAATTCTTCAGTACTCATTCACAATTCAATACGCGTCAGGATTGACGACAATAAAATGAAAAGTTACTTACACTCTTCACTAAGAAACTAACTTCGGTTGAAGATTTATCACCAAACAAAACACAGCTTCGGGATGAAGGTATATATGCATCAATTCCAGGACGGAAATAGCATAGAATTCAGGATTGAATTGCGAAAATTACAGGATGAATTTGCAATAATAACCTGAAAAGGAAAGCGAGCCTCTGCTCTGGAGTCTAAACATGGATGTTTACAGTGGGGTGAAAAACGATCGGGCCGCACGTTGGGGAGCCATTTTTGTAGCCGTAAACAAGACTAGTTACCATTGGGCGCCAAAAGCTATTCCTG
>JAOUZG010027617.1:4746799-4785238 GCA_026289955.1 Argiope argentata
TATATATATATATATATATTTCAAATTTGCACACCCACTTGAGTATTAATTCGAACTATTTTTAAAGCACCAGCCCCAACAAACTGCATCTATTTAATATTTAATTCTATACTCAAATTTAATATAATTACAATTTCTCGTGTTTCGGTTTATTGTTTTATTCAAGAAAAAATGAATATTCTCAATTTGTTTCGTTATTACAAGTCAGAAAGAAAATTATTTGCTTTGTCTGTTAATTTAACTAATATTTAGCATTAGTTTAAACGAGTCTGTAATTAAAACGTGAAAATAATGCATGTTCATCATAATCTGCCAATTTTAAATTATTTTCTCATTATTTAATTTCTTTTAGATAAAATATTTTCATTTTCCCATGGAGAAGTTATAATTTTGTTCAACGTGAGCCTGAAAAAATTCTTTTCTTTCAGAATTTTGTTTTCAATTTGTTTAATTAACTACTATATTTATTTGAACTTTACAAAAAAAGTCAGAAAAAAAGTTTTCTCGCACCATACAAATAATCAAAGAAATTTAATGCTCCTATATAAAATAAAAAGTTAGTTAAAAAAAAGTAATTATATTTTTTTAACCGCTAAAAAGACAACAAAAATAAAGATTTAAAAAAAGCCCGAATCAAATCTTAGTGACCAAGGCACAGATATTAAATGTATCTCTTGAATGTTAAGTAACGATCAGGCATTTAAAGGATTAAAAAAAGTCGCACACAATAAAAACTTGGGTATTTTTGTAATATGTCATCCTGAAAACGGAAATGAAAAATTCCGTTACTTGTTGCCGGTAAAATGCTTATTGTTTGACCGTTCTAATTTCATATTGTCAAAATTTCAGAATACACTTATCCATGAGTGTGTGTACTTATCTAAAGACGTGACGAATTTTCTTTTCTCCTCCAATTTTTGTTTTTGATGAATTTCAGTCTTTAAAAGACGAAAGAAAATATTTTCTCACCTTAATCCCCCTTTTCCCCTCTATACTCTCAAATCAAATCGTTAACAACGATTTTTTAAATTCCTAAAATATTTTATTACTTTCTAAAATTGTTGATTTTTTTTTCTTTCAAGACTTATTTAATATTAATAAAAGAGTTTAGATTTGTAGTTTGTTAAAATAGTTAATTAATCTTTCTTTTAACTAGCTATAATACAATGATTTGTAAGGAAATGTCCTCATTGTATTAAATTGCATTTCTTTTGTAATATGTTTTCTGATAGTTATTTCCCCAGATTAAGATTGACTCACTAAGTTTAAATTGTTATGTCAACTCATATTTTATAATGTTCAAAATTAATGCTAATTTATTAACACCTTATTTTAATCGTGTTGTCTGAGTTTATATTTTAACAAACATAAGTTTATAGAAATAACAAAAAGTTTGAGAGAGATTTTTTTAGGAATTTTCGTATCGCCAATACTTTTTTTTGTAATATATTTAGTATTTATGTGCGATATTATTTACATAAAAATTAATCAAACATTTTTTTGCTTAAAATTCGTTTTTTGATTTTGTAAAATTAAAGTACTATGAAATGAATCGGACTTTTAACTGTTTAATTCATTGAAACAATAATGTGATGGGATGTGCATTTATACTTAAGATATTTTATTCCAACCGATTCTTTATATGAAAGTAAATATTCTACATGTGATCAATATAATTTATGGGGCGATCATTTAATTTGCTTTAAATTGGTTGATTTTTCAAAATATGAATTTTAGCGTAGCTACATAATATAGATGACCTGTGGGTTGGAGGGGAAATTTTTGGATGCTATGATGCCGAAAAAATGGTTCTGTTCGGGCATCGTAAGTAGGCGTATTTTATGAAAATTCAATTCAAGATATGAGGCTTTTTACAAAACATTTGTACACTTGGGCTTATGTAATTTCCGGCACTGATTGAAAGAAATAATATGATGCCACTCATCCTCTTAATAAATCAATTTGTTGGAGAAAAACAGTCTTTTGAAGGACGTTACCATCTCGGCTTTCTGGGAAGTTGTCTGTTTTCGCTTTTTTCTTTCAGATGTCAACGTGGGATATTCAGACAAGGCTTGGGCTAGATCCCACGTTTTTCCGCTATCATAACGAATTTTGCTTTCTGCGGCGTTTAACTAAAGAAAGTGGTGCTTTTAAGCGATCCATGAAATTTGGCTTCTTCTCGAAAAGATTGGCGGGGGAGGGGAGGAGGGGGTAACTGACATAAAAAAAATTATTCTTTTGTTCCCTTTTTAATTTTTAATTAGAACATATTATATTTAATTTTATCCGGAATGAGTCTCAATAAATTGTTTCTTAAACGATTCAAAAAATTTATTTTATTAGATAAGTTCATTTTTAAACATATTTTTGATATTTATTCATATTTTGAAACATTGTGAATAAAATTTATGACCCAAACTGGTGTTCTTTAAACATAATTGAAATGTTGAATTTGAGGAAAAAATGTGATATAAAAACACTAAAAACAAGTGTATTATTATTATTGTTGTTGCAAAAGCGGAATTTTATTAGAATAAATAAACTGAGGAAATAGTTAAACTTTCAACGTTTAAAGGGGAGGGGGACTGAATTTACTTCAGCACGTGCCCATCCAATTACGGGCAGTGACCAATAGTTTTTTTTTGCATCGTATATAGTTTGTTGCATTGCAATTAAAACTACTTTAATTCAATTTATTGTACTTTTCTAAATCTAAGAAATTAAAATAATGACATTTTATTAATCCTAAAAATTACCATGAATTATTGCTGCCCATTTCGAAGTTAATAAACATAAATGTCTCTCTCTTAGCGGTGGACTAAAATGTTTTGAGAAGGGGATGCTGAAGCACGTGTCTTCTTCAAACTTGTCCCCGTACAAGGTACAGAAATGCCTTTCCAGAGACACGGTCAGCTTGTCCAGCAGCTTGAGCTTCGGAAGCTCTGGAATGCAAGAGCCGCTGTCCAGTCGATCTTCCAGTACAAGCAGCTTGCATGATGTGGCGCCTCGACCATCGAAGGTAAGCTTCTAATAATGAATAAAATAAAGATTGTTTTTGAAAATTGTTTTAATTTTGAGAATTGATAGCTATAGGATTTTCTATATTGAATAAAAAATTGAGATTCATTTTTTCCCATCACGTAAAACTTGTTACAAAAAGATTTGATTTTTTAAAAAATCAGTCAAAATATTTTATTATTATTTTGTCACATTATAAATATCTGCTTTTCTATATTGTAGCTCATATTTTGAAATTTAAATGAATTTATGAATTTTTTTTCGTTTTCTGCTTTTTTTCTTCTATTAAATGTGACTTCTCAATTTCAATGCCCCAAAACAGTCACCTTCTTCTAATTTCTATTTCCTTTATATTTTATAGCAATTTTTAACCCTACTTCTAAATTTTCAGAGACGGGTCCAATAGCAAAAGGAGATAATTAATTTTTTAAAAGCATATCACGCCTAAATATCTTAGAATTTATTAACATCTTTTTAACTATAGATTTGTTGTATGGATATCTTTGGTTTGTTAGGAAACTAGTCACTGCTATTTGAAAAATTTCCTGGCTTTTCATTCGTTTCTTTCCATTTCGTGCTATAATTTCCAAACTTATTTGTTTTCTTATGTCAAGTCTTACAAATACTCTTTCTTTAAACTTCACTTCTAATAAACCCTGAAAAAGTTCATTAAGTTGTTCGAATACTTGTTTTGGATAATCATTTTTACGAACCCTAATTTAAAATGAAGTACCCCCCCCCCCTAGAATGCAATATCTACTTTTTAAATATACATATCAAGCATTATAGTTCCATTCACAAAGAAAGTCAAGTTCGAAACTTTCAATGCATTTATTTTGAATTTGAAACTTTACTACGTACCATTTCAGGATTTTTGTAGCACTTCTTTAAATGATATTGATGGGAGTAATGGCAGGAAAAGGATGGGAAGGGAGTTATGTATTAGAAGCTGGTCATCCAATTTTTATGTGTTTTTACAGATAGTTTACCATTTGAGAGGAGAATCATAAATAAAGGTCCATAATTCTTCATTGGATAGAAATTATGTACAACTGCGTATTATTTAAAATCTATTAATTTCTTTAATAAGTTCATTCATATGATATTCCACTTCTCTTAAGTATGGAAAAATTTTATACATTAAATCAATGATTTTCGATTAAATGGAAACAAATGGATTTTTTTAAAGTAATAAGCTCCCAGAAAGCTGTAAAAGGTAGTGCTTATTTTTTAGACGATTTCTCATTGCAGACTTGATTAATTATAGTCCTCAGCGTATTGTTTTGGAATTAGTTTGAGTTTTTTTAACCTATTAGAAATATGTTTGAAAAGAACTTGTTGAGAAGAACTATTAAATATAAGCATTTAGAATAAACCTTTTATAGATTTTTTAAATATATTTTTGAGATTTCAATAAACATTTGTCCTGAAGTTCAATTCAACGTTTTGCAATTTCGAATCTGTATTGCGAGTTTAAACAACTACCGATATACGCAATAAACGAACTTTATTATCGGTAAAATAAGTAACGTACTGAATGAAATCGATAGGTAAAATTTCCAATATATAATGTATGAAATAAAGAAATCTGCAATAATTGAGTGTAAAAAATGCAGCAATCAGAAAAAATAAATTGATAAAAATCGCCACATCCATCCTTCATCTGGTTCCAGAAATCTCGACTTGAAATGAAAAGCATGCAATTCAGGTTTATTTTGTTTTTAATTCGGGAAAAAGAGCTCAAATGGCGAGTCAACTGATAACTTGAAGGAAGACCTATTCTGAAAGCCTGTCACGTGCTATGGACGGGATTCCAGGATACGCTTGGATAATTCTTCTCCAACTGATCTGTGAAAACAATCTTCATATATCAATACATTTTGGAATCTTAGAGAACTAGAACCAGACAAGTTTTTTCTATACACGATTTAATTGACAAGAGTTTGTTACTTGATACTGAAGAGTGAGTATAGAAGTTGCGGAATGTATTTTTAATATACCTTTTCAAGCTGATACTTGGCGATTCATGAATTACTAGATTTGCTTTTGTTAAGAGTTAATCTAGTTCTACTGAAACAGATTCACTTAAATGTATCTAATATTTTCTTTACACGCTTTGGAATCCTCAAAATTTAAGTCGTGCAATTTCAGTATGAGTTATATATGTAAACGCATTATGAAAAAGTTTAATTAAATTACTATAGAACAGAAAATATAGGAAAAAGAAAAGCTTCGTGTGATCCGATCACCAAAAGGGGGAAGAAACAAATGAGTTCTCACAAAGTGCACTAAATACACTAATATTCCGTGTTCGCGGTTAAGATTTTTTTCTTTGTGACTTTCATATTAACATTTTAATGCGTTTTTGTGATATGATATAAAGATGAATTAAGTTGTAATCAATAATGGATAAAAAATTGTTTCTTGGTCAATATCGCTTAGCATTGAAAAACGTGCTGTATTTTGATTCATAATAATTCTGTATTTTATTTAATTTCCTCCTTGTTGCTTTCAGTAGTTATAATATAATAGCTTTTGTCAATTTTTTTCGTCTGACCTATTCAAATAAACAACTCTTTTATTGTGAGTGCATTACTTTAAGCAGGTTGAAGTGTGAACTGTGCCTGATTTAGAGTAATTTGAAAAATTCAAATTCTATACTAATATAGATCTGAACTAGACAAAATTTCAGTTATAATAGGCCTATCAATCATTCGAAAATCGTGTCTTTGACAGACGAAGTTTCAGCAGTTCTTCACGACAAATTTCGCATATTTTTTAATTATGGCATCACATTATCTGGTTTAATTTCAAAACGTTCCATATAAAGTGTCATTTTCTTACCATCCTCTGAATATTTGTAGTTTATTACAAACTCGTACAAAATTTGATTTCACCTTAATAGAGTTACCATCATTTTGTGAGAAAAATTCTCGTAATGTAGATACCAAGAAAGCAATCATGCTTTTCTTTATTTCAGATTCCTAATACTTTGTGATAATTTTCCCTTTATCTTTGAAAATTGGATAATGACCAAAGATAAAGTGACAATTATGCTGTTAGGAAAATTCGAGAAGAAACTATGGCAATAATAATCTGTTTTCTAAGATCATTTTAAAAATGGTATCCGAAAATGGTAATTTAATGATTTTTTAACGTATCTAATATAATATAGAGCAGGAAAAAGAATAATTGTTAAGTTTTGTAAATTATCGATCTCAGCAAATGCCATGAAAACTATAAGGAAATACGTATAGATGTACTTAGTTCCTTTAAGAATTTCATAAAATGTTTAAGCAATACGGCATTTAGTTTCAATTTATTATTTTTTTTATGTCTGCATTTTCATAAATATGAGTAAAAGAGCTTCGATGTAAAACTGATTTTTTGCAACCAATCTGATTTTTTCCTCTTCTGAATTTTATGGAGGCTATAATGTATCGGATAAAAATATTGCGAAATAAAAAAGAAATGCAGATTATGGAATTTAAAAAAGTTTTTTAATAATCCCGTTTATTCTTTTAGTTTACGGATTTTGTTTATTTTAAAATTATGTCTATAGTCTTCTATTATTCAAATGTGAGATAACTATGCGTTAATTCATATGAGTTGATGACGCAAAGAATGCAGTGACTTAAGGACTTGACGTTGAAGTCGCCTTTGAAAGAGATTAGTTGAAAATAGAAGGAAATATGATATGAGAAATAATTCTGGGTGCTTTTACAATAACACGTTTGTGTTTAAAACACTGGTACTATTGACGAAGCTTGTTAATAAAGGCGTCGAAGAAATGATAATAAATATAACTACTGAATAACTTAGCTTCAAAATATCATTGGAACTGTACACAGTAGAGTGCGTAACCATCCATCCGTTCAAAAGGACTTTGACTTCTTTCACCGCAACATTAATTTCTTAATGTGTGGCATACTATGAGCCTCCCAACTGGTCACTTCGAGGTTGCTTCAAGGTAAAACCGTCTGGTAGTGGCTTTATTTTTAAATCCCATTTTCTTCTCATTTCATTTGTCTGTGTTTGCCAAACTATATATGCTCTTCCTTTTTCATCTGAATATTTTAATCGGATTATGCGCGCCGCTCGAATTCACTCTGACTAAATTATTTAATTGTCAAAAGAAGTTCATATATACCATTTTTAATCGTTCAAATAATAAGCAGAATAATGTAATCACTTCTCCTCATGCCTTCTTACATATTTTATTATTACTATTTCTTAATGTCGTACAATTTAGTTATGAAAGTTTTCCCCAACAGACACGAAATCATATCAATAAATCGAATGAATGACGAGTTTCTGTTTTAGGGCCAATTCATTATCTACTTTTATACAGCTATTTTCGACTTTCATTTTTATTCTTGTTAGACCATTCATCATCTCTGTCATCATTAAATTGAATCATTATCAGACATTAAGCCAGTAAACTGTACATAACATCGTACACATGTTTGAGAAGTGAAAGAATGGAGAAAATAATCTTTCACACATAGATTTGTTTCAAAATAAAATCTTTGTTGGGGAATAAACAGGCAGTATTTATTTAATTCATTGAAAAAGCTTTTATAATAATTGAGTTAGCTTTGTTGATTATATCTTTTCACTTATTACTCAATAATTGAGAGAAAATATTATATCATACAATTTCTCTATAAAAACATTGAAAGCTCGAGACAAAATCAAATCTTATTAATTCATAAGATTTCGAAATGTTTTCATATGTCGAAGTGGGGCTGGGCTACTTAGGTGGTTTTTATTTCAAGTTTTTCTTTGACACTTAGAATCTGGTATAAATGAAATATCTAAAGCATCGTTTATAATTCTAATATTTCGCAGTGAGAAAAGAACGTTATTAAAAAAAAATCTGAATTGTTTTCTTTAGTTGACTGTGTCTGTATATCCAGAGGATAATTTTATAAGATTCTTTAGTCTCTCAAAAAAATTTCTGCTGTTACAAATATTTAATCAATTAAAAAAAATTCCACTTTCAAACAAAATTTTAATACAGTACATGTGAACTATATCTTTTTTTTAAACTTAAAGTTTAAAAAAATAAAGTAAGCAAAAAAATTTCGAAGTGATGAACATGTTCTGTATTAAATAACTTACTTATTTTTTGGTCTGATTTTTAAAATTATTAAACTTTTATTTATAATTGCTATTATTTTGTTCCTTAAATTTACTTAGTGGTCATTTATTAAAATTACATTATTTACTAATACTGGTAAAATTATAAATTAATATTTACTGGCATTTTTAACTGCACGCCTTGTTCCCTTTTATTATTTTGGTTAGGTTTAAAGTTTACCTTTTATGGTGTATAAACTAAATTTTTCTCAGAATATTTTTTAAGAAAAAATATATATAGAAACGTGAATTACGTAGTTTGAACTAATATGAAAAATGGCGAATACAGACTCCAAGTATACCTTCTTCCATAATTGCGTCCCCTCCTTTTTTTTCTTCTTTTCTTTAGGAATTATCGTTTGGAATAGTCTTTAAGTGATTTTAAATATAGCGTAGGCTTCTTTTCTACTCATTCTAGCCGCAACGTCGTATCGTTAACTCCTATAGTGACATTCAAGCCCTAATGAATTAACTGGATGTATTGCGCGCCAATAGAAACCTAAATACTTAGAAACCCCGGCCGATAATTTTGCTATTTTTCTAACCAAAAGATTTTTGGTGCAATTCCTTGATGGTTGACTGTTTAGTCTGATAACTGTTCAAGTGGTTGTATGTGCCCATAGATTTTCACCCATAGAATTTCGATATTCAATCGAATAGGTGGAAACCTGCCCTGATAGTATAAAATTGAGATATCGGTATTTGTTCTGACTTTAGTTTTATTATTATTATTATTATTATTATAATTATTATTATTATTATTATGAGTGGGGAAATAACATTCCTTTGGTCATCTACATTTAGCAATTCTTTCTTCTTTCATTACTTCAATTCACCCTGTTTCACTTCTGCCTGAAACAGACATTAATCTCATTTGTATTTGTTTGTAATGTCGTGATCTAATTGCCCTTGTTCATTAATTTCTCATGAAGATGCCTCAGACATCCTTCTATCATTTTTAACACAATTACATATTTCTCTAGATTTTTTTTTGACTTCCGATGCAAATTGATATGTACATTACGCTGTATTCTTCCTACTAAGTTAGGAATTAATGAAAAAGAAAACTTCCTTTCAGTTCTAACTTTTTTGAGAGATAATTGATTAGTATTGAACGTCTTTTCCTTTCATGAATTCCTTAAAAAAATCGACTGGAACTCAAGATAGTAACTATACCAAAACATAGGCGTTATTATATTTCCTTCCACAATGCAAATAAATGTAAATTTTATGTCCGAATCTATAAATATTAACAATATAAAATTAATATCGGTGTATCTTTTTTTTTTTTTGGTGAACGCTTTGAAGAAAAAAAATATATTAAAAAGAAAAGAAATTTCGTCTCAAAAAGAACGAACAGTATTTACTTAATCCTTTCCGGATCTATGATGCAATTTGACACCATCGGAATCAATCTGCTTTTATAAGCATTTGTGCTTTTTATTTATAATGAATATAGAGGTTTTGATAATGCCTAAATGGTTACGTGATCTGGATACAAATAAATAATTTTTATTAATTAATTGGGATGCAATTATGTAACTAATAAGTTGAGCATAAATGAATAATTTTAAGCAGGAAACAGGGCCAGTCGAGGTTTTTCGGGTAAAATTTTGCAGGCCTCATTTTTTTTTTCCAATTTAAAATATTGTAAGGCGAAGAAAAATCTATAATTTGTATGAATGCATAATCATGTTCTGTCTTACTCATTAAGTTGTTCTCTTCTTCCCAAATAGTTTAATAATTAAGATTTACTGATGAGAAGGTTCGCAATTACCCCCAGACAATATGAGACAGTTGGGACACATGTTCTGTATTGCGCAATAATGAATGAATCTAGAGCGAATATATTTGAAATGATGCGAAACTATTGAAATTTCCTGAAATAATTGGGGAATGATTATAAGTTACTTCTAATTGAGAGCATTTATTTAAAATTTTATTATAGTTTACCTTCAAGCTTTCCTTTTTCCATGATCACGAATTCATGGATGAAAGGAAGATTTTTCCTGTTTTCATAGGTTTTCTCTCTCTCTCTCTCTCTTAAATTTCGCGTAAAAATGGAAAATCGAAAGTTTTTTTAGATTTCAAAATCCTTTCTTTGTATTCATAAATTCTGTTGAGATTGTAGTAGAAACTATTATTTTTTCAGAATCTCTCTTTTTTTTTTTCGTTGAAAATTAATCTACTGTCTTCAAAAACAAGTGATTTCACACTCTTAATGAAATTTCAAGTCATTTTTAAACTATTTTATAGATTACTGGCACAATATATTTTTTTCAAGGTCCAAAATCCGTTTCATAAATCGAATACACATTTTTTAAAAAAGTTCTCCCTTGCATGAAAAAAAGCATGACAAACAATTCTGGTAATAAAACCATTTGGTAAATTTCATCCTCCTTCGTTGTGGCGTTTTTATATCCATTTGCATTGAGAAAATTAGATTCCCGTTGACGCTTAACGTTTCAAGTAAATATGTGGTTTTGTGCATCTAATTTATGCTTCTAACTCATTGCGTTTTGCTTTATGAAACATTGAAAATTACAGTTTTGGTGTATGCATTTTGAGAAATCTAATAAGCTGTTATTTTAGTTTAATCAAGTTAAATGTTTTCTCTTGTTTCATTTATTTAATACAAAAAAACTGAAAATTCACTAAAAGATTCTTTCATTTCACTTTGAACTGACTAGGTTAAAAAAAATGGTGCTCCAAATATAGTATCTCCATCAATCCAACCAAATAAATTAAAATTTTATGTATGCGAAGTCACTTATTCCAGCAAAGATCAGGGGCTTAGAACTATGAGTTCGTGAATCCTTTTTTAATCATAGTAATATTTAAATAAGGCAGTTTGCAGTGGAAAAAGCTATTATTCAACTCTTTCATTAGTGAATGAGCATGCGAAAGGAAATAACATCTTCCACGAGAAACATGTTGATTATGTTTAATATGAATTCTTGCATTGATGCCAGTTGGTTTTTAGCTCAGGGAATAGTGCTGAAGGTTATCAATTGTTTTATTTGCTTTAATCATTGATATTATTTCAAAAAGAAGTCCAAAGAACAGTAAACAAAGCTAATTGAGAACTTCATTGGGATTATAGGAATTCATGCGCTAGGTATAATTTACAATCACACCCAAATCTTTGTCCTTTCTGAATGAAATATAATATCAATGTTCTTAACAATTTTAATAGTGGAAAAATTGTTCAAACTGATTATCCTGTTGGGAAAGCCATTTAACCGGCCTTATGGACGGCGACGACAGAAGGTTTGGACTATATTGACGATCGCATTAAAAGTTTCCTTAAACAGGAAGAGTCTAATTTTTCGCAAGATAAAACAGAATTTACTAAAAGCATTTTTTATATATATTTTTTATTTGTCAAAAGAACCAAAAAGAATTATTTTTACTCTCATTATTTTCTACCTTTCGATTTCTGATCCACTGTCATAAAATAACGAAATTTAAAAGTCTGTTTTTTCATATTTACCACCAGGTGATGTCACCATTACAGCAACAAAAATTAATTAAATTCTGGAAACACTATATGATCAGCGGAATATCATACGTCTACAAATTCTGAAATCTAACACATC
Organism: Argiope argentata; assembly: GCA_026289955.1. NCBI lineage: Eukaryota > Metazoa > Arthropoda > Arachnida > Araneae > Araneidae > Argiope > Argiope argentata. The sequence goes on from JAOUZG010027617.1 coordinate 4,758,559, forward strand.
ATCTTCTGAAGCGATTGAAAAATGGAATATAAGGTTTTATCTTCACAAGTCTATCAAAGTTAAATAACAATATAAAGCATGTACAAAAGGTTTTTTGCTCGTTTCTCTTAAGAAGATATATTGTGGTGAAGTATTTGGTATAATTCATAGTTTCAGAGTCTATTTCTCCTCAGGTATGGGAAAAAGAATCTTGCCTGTATGATGGTGAGTCCTCTCTTTCCTCGTGGATACAAGAGTAGTGTTACTCTCTTAGCTAATCGCCGATGGCGAACTGTACCACTGTATGAAAGGGTCGGCCCTTTCTCATTCGTCATTAATATGCACAAAAACTTATTGAATCATCAATGAATACTTCAGTTAATGGATACAACAGTATCTTTTTCTGACAAGTTATCCTGAAGGTTTTATGCCTCATTAGTCCGCGTATATTCCAATTCACCTTACTGTTAAATATAATCACCTCCTGATTTTATCTTTCCTCTTTTAAATTTTACTAAATAAACGTATCTTGAAGGTTGCATAAAAGTGCGGAGGGTTTTCGAATCCTGGAATGAGTTATATTCATAGAGAACAGGCAAACCATTTTTCTTCTTCAAATTCTTATTCAAAGGGAGGAAAGCTTTATGGAATAAAATGCTGCGAATTACAATATGGCCATACCATTTATTAGCCAATTAAGTTTTATTTTTTTGTTTAATTTGTTCCGGAAGAACTAAGGCCTAAATTCAGTGTCATTCTTATTTACGGCCAAAATTTTGTTTTCTATCTAATATGTGTTCTGCAAATCTTAAATGCGAAAAAGTTTCCTATAGTCATTTATTTTCTTTAGTCCTTTATAGATTTTTTAAAAGTATGCATAATATTCGAGAAATAATAGAATAACTTACGATACAAAAGCTGCATATGAAAATGATAAGATTTCTCTTGGAAGATATTTATCCTGAAAGATATTGAAACAGAGATCGTTTTTGACATTTCCAGAACAACGCATTCCCTATAAATAAATAAATCTGTTATGCATTTTAGCTTGTCTTTGCAGCAACTACATGTCAGCCTATAAACTCTTCATAACATCCTTATGCTGTGAGAAAAAATTGTATTTATTATTTTAACTGTTAATACTGCTTATTTAAAGTATCGCATTAGATGGTTAACCGTATAATTAACGTTCTATCTCTGAACGAAACAAAAAGATATAAATTTTCATAATTTGAAAAATAATATTTGGTTCATTTTTTTTTTGTAAATCCTTTTATACATTTTTTTCAGTCCAGTTCATTAGTGATATCAATGAACATGATATAATGTGAGCTATTACGATTATCGTGTTTGATATCCACAGTAATTATTATTCATGTTCGACATTTGCAATATTTTTCAATTCAAAAGCAACAGTTATAGCATATTCATCTCTAGGCGTTTGAAACTGTGTGGGATAACAGGTCGTTTAGAATGTCCCGTCCCACCACAGTCATTGCACGAGGTTTAAAAATTGTTCGAACAACAGTGATTCCTAAGACTGTCTGAGGTTTTCGTGGTGTTAGAACCCACCTCAGAGGGATTGGGAAACTAACCAATACTTGCACGACCGCTGCAATTTGTTGACGCAGGATTCTTTTTCATAAATATTCTGGGGTTTTTTCATTCTTTTAAATCGGAATAAATGCATTTTGTAGAAAAGAGCGCCGCTGTTTAATATATGTAATAATTTAATTTTTTCCTTACCAATCAACTGTAACATATTGGAAGTTGGATGATAGAAAAAGCAGTTTTATTTATTTGTTTTTTCTTTTCCATTTTTACACGCTAATTAGATTCAAGATGATTCAAACTATGGCTATTCTATTGCGACTATTTGACATTATTTTAAATATTCATCAAATTTTTTGGATAATATTTTAGTAAATGCTCAATTTCAGTAGAAAATTTGATATCATTTAAACTTTATTATTTCCACGTACTTGTTATTTGAACACTTATATATATTTACATAATGAGAAATCTTTTACTCTAGCAGTATAATTTTTCTCATTCTTAAGTTTTTATTTATTATTATTGATTTTGAATATGTAAACATTTTATAAATTAAGTGATATTCAGTCTAAAATGCATGCTAATAAATAAATACATTTTACCACTTTATTATTTGCTAATTAAAAATATAATCGCTCTGTAGATTACACGCTTATAGGTAACAACGTAGATTCCCATTATTTCTAGATTTTTCTCCCTCGGTTGCATAAAATACGCTTAAGTAATATGATCAAAATAATTAAGGAAAAGAGAAATCGTATTTTGTTTATGCGTTAACCTCTTATATCCTTAATTTTCTTTTTTAAATAACTCTTTCTCTTCTTATATCAAATAAAAACGTTTTTTTGGCAATGTTTTTGAATCAGTGTAATTGGTACTTTATTTCTTGCCCGAAGTGTATGGAACCAAAACGTCTTTTCTCTTACTTTTACAATAAGGAAAGTTTTCCTTTTAATCTACAATATCCGTCACGAATTTACTTATTGTGTGCGTGACAAAAATAACTAAAATTCTTATGATTAAACTATATGATAAATTTAACCTAACTTGTCCTTCTGAAGCTTGGTTTCTGTAAAAAGTGTCTATCTGACCATTTTTAGATAATTTTTGTTTTTTATCAATTAAATGAACTTACTTATGTTGATATTCAATATGGAAAAATTTGTAGAGTTCTTTTGCCTTATATCTAAAACAAAAAAAGGGGGGATCAATATTATCGGGGCATTTTCAATAACATTTTTTAAATCGACTCATGGAGACTTTTCCTAATTATTTAAATAAAACATTATTTAAATATTTTAACATAATCTCTGTTTAAAAAATACCACCAACAGTTTTGTTAATACTTCTTTACAAGCTAAACTGCTTCTCGAAAATATTAGTTTTATTATTGATTAAGAACGGCTAATGTGGAAAATGCAATTAAGCTAGGTAATGCGTGTTGTATATGCCTCAAGTGAATGCAGTTTTAAATTTTTAATCGTAATTAAAGAATGCAATTAAATTAGAAATTGTTGTTATTTAAAAGAATTGTCGTAAAACATCTTTTAAAAAATGTGGTGCAACATTACGGGGATATATATATATATATATATATATATATATATATATATATATATATATATATCCATTCTAATGTGAAATAATGCCTTCATTTGCCAGTTTGAATTTTTTTTCCTTCGAAACTTTATCCGGGTTTGATAAGAGACCTGATTTTCCTTCATAAGATGGTGCAGATATTCTTCCATTTTGTTCCTTTGTTCTTTCACGCGATATCTATGTGGGATTCATATTAAAGAGTGTTGTTGAACCTGGATGTTTTTTTCCTGATCGCTTTGCGTGATCAGATCCTGTCTCGCAAAAAAAAAAAAAAAAAAGTCATTACGGTATTGAACACGCAAACGGACTTCGTAACACCGTTACGAGAATGACGTAATGATTTAAAGCCTCTGCTGTTAATCTTTCCTTGAGAAGAATCAATTGTCCAGCTTTTATTTGAAACTTATCCTATTTTTCGGTTTATCATCAAACGTTACTTAAGAAAAACGACTAAAAAAATGCTTCTTCATAATAATGATAATAAAATGTTGTTTTGAAAAAACAATTATTCGTACATTATAATTTTTAAAAAATTTAAATGGTTTTTATTATTATTTTTAGTTTTTCATTTATAATGTTGTAAATATTATAAAATTTTAAAACCTATTTTTCTTAAATTTATACTAGGTGATCCACCAAATATAAGGAATCAAAATTAAACAAATCAATGAACTGATTATTTGATTCTGCAGTTATTAAAAATAGCATACCGTTAATGAAAAAAAATATATATACAAAATTTAAAGACACCTGGAAAAGAGTGAAAAATACATTATCTAATTCTGTCTTTATAAATATGAAATTACATTATCTAATTCTGTCTTTATAAATATGAAATTACTCGGGGTGAAAAAAGTCAATACGATTTTTTTCGCTATTATATAAAATCGTGGGTTCATTTGAGATTGCTAGGTGTTTGCTACTTCACTTCTTATTAAGAAAATAAAAGTAAATTTATTTTATAATAGAAAAATTAGTCAAGGCAAGTACTAAAATCGTTGTTTTGTGTGCTTTTAGGTGCTGTTTAATTTTCTGTTGGATTTGAGGATACAAAAAAAAAAAAAAAAAAAAAAAAACAAGTGACATAATAAAGTGACAACATTTTTTCAAAGTAAACTTTCTCTGAATAATATTTTGAGAGCAATTGCTTTAAAGTTACATGATAAAATATTTAAAATTTTTATATTCTTTCGTAACCTAGGTATTTCTCGTACTGTCCCCCCCCCACTTCAAATGTGTTACACCTACGTTTTATTTTGTAAAACTTTTTTAATAATCGTTTTTTTAATTATAAAAACTTTTATTTTTTGGAACTTATTTCAATTTTCGCTTTCTTAAAAAAATACTTTCTAAAATTAACATTTTTTCCCATTTGGTTACGCTTTTTGACCTCCACCCCCCACACTTTTTTATTTGTTCTAATTTTTCAAATATTGTTTTAAAAAAAAAATATTTTTTAAAACTTTTTTTCACTTTGTAAAATAAATGAAATAACATACTAGGATATTGAGATATAATTCTGTAACATTTGTGAAAAAATTGAATATAGTTTTATATTTAAATGTTGTTAATAGTTTTGAATTTCTTTTATTTTTCGTATCTGTCATACTCTATAAAAGGTTAATATTATTCATTTATGTAATATAAGTAGTCTGTATTAATTGTTATACAGACTACTAGACAAAAAGAATAATTATTACTGAAATATCTGAATGTATTACGCACTTTAATGAATTTTTTTCCATATCTGTTATAATTGTGATTTGTAATGGATTTTTCTCTTGATCCCTGATATGCCTTAAAATTTTGAAAGTAATTTTTATTAAATTTTTTATTGTTCAAACTAAAACTCTAGAGAATATCGTGCCTTTTGATTTTGAGCTCAATTATTAGATTTTTATTTAATTTATTTCGAAATATGTGAGAAGAAAATAACTTTTTTCGGAGTTAGGAATGTCAAAGATCTTCTTGCAACTTCTGCCTAAAAAGTGCTTTTCCTGAACGAAGCATTTTTGTCTTATAATTTTTCTCCCTTATCAGTTTTTATCAATTTTTGACCTTTTTATTTTCTGCAAAATAACTACAAATCCTGACTTTGTTTTTTAAAAAATCTCAAAATGAGTTCTAAAACTAGCTGACTGTTACTAATTTTGAATTTTTGGAAGTTCTGTGTATTATGATACCATTTGAAATCCGAGAAAAAAAAAACACTCGGCCAATTCATTTAAAAATACCCAAAACCCTCCCTATTTTTTAAAATTTTTTATCTGATATAGTAACTACTTGACTAGTAATAATTTCTGCTGCTTAATAAACATTAGATCGAAATCTCTGCCCCTAACTTTGATTCAATTTTGAATAGCACATAGAAGTCCGTCAGTGTAAATAAGGGGTAGCCAGTAAAGGATCTCCCTCTCCTAATTCCTGTTCTTTGATGTCTTTTGCGGCTGTTCCCGCGTTTGAAGCCTGGAAACACGGTTGAGCAATCAAACGCTTCATTCTGGGTGCAGCCACCCCTTCAAACATGGACTCTTCTGTTTTAATGAGAAACTCTCTGGCTAGAACAAACTGCTTCGCATTTTGGACCTTAGCGAGTGAAATAATGGGCATCGACTCTGGAGGAGAGAGGTATTTGAAAAACCAGAAGATTGAAAATAGTAAAACATTTGCAGTCACCTTATATATATATATATATATATATACACTTAGTGGAGTTTTCTTCTTCACCAAGGAAAAATGCGTAGATTGCATCTTTGGGCTGCAAGATATGTGTACTCATTCATCAAGCTCACATTTCTCTTTTAATAGAATGGAAATGTTTAATTCTAGAGCATCAAAATTAAATATTCTTCCTAATATATTCGTCCGGAGTGTACCTATAAGTTATTGTATATCTCTGATACGACATCGGAAGTAAAATTTGTAAAAGGTGATTTCATTTTGAAAATAAAGGAAAAACTCCTTACATTTTGAAAATTTACCACCAAAATAGAAGAAACAGGATGCAGACTAGAAAAACGCTATAATTTTATAAAAACAAGCTCGATTTGTTTTTTCAAATTAAAAACCAAATGTTTTTAGTTTGAATTTTAGATTATATTTGTGCATTTTTCCATATCCGGTCAATCTGTAGAAAGTCTATAATTTTTGAAATAAAGCAGTAATTATTGTATTTTAGAAAAGTAAAACGGTTTCGAATTATTTCAGGAAGTATAGAAGCAAAAAGAAAATTGACATTAGAGGATCATATGATTGGATACAATGTATACATCTTTTTTAATGCTTTCAAAACTGAAAGCTTTCGATTGAAATATGACATGAATCCCCAGATCAGAAATTTGTTTCATTATATGCAGTATATATTTTACGTTATTAGCTCATATTTATTTCAATTAAATTATAAAAATTTCGAACTGCTCTCAATTGACTTTAAAAAGGAAAATCACTTTTTTCCCCCAAAAGATTCCGAAATTCTAAACTGGTGGGATTATAAATTTACCTGAAAAATAACTAATCTAATTATCAAAATGTCACTTCTTTGCTTTTATAAATGCTTATTTTAATGAATTCCATCTGTTTTATAAGCATCAAAATAGTTGCTTACGTCCTTATTTCAAAATACAACAAATATATATAATAATATAATATACGAGACGATTTATTTGGTACCCCTTATTTTTGCTTGAATATGATATGCGCGCGCATATGTTTCAGGCCATTGACGTGGCCTTTCTTGAATTAAAAAAAAAAAACAGCTATATTTGCGACAATTTTAATTAATTTGGTAATAACTGGCAGGCATAGAAGACTGCTGTAATTTGGATAACTGTTTCTATTGGACTATTAAAAACTGACAATTGACATTTTTTAATGACAGGCATTCTGTTTTATGTAACATTAGTATTCTTTGTTTATTACCAAAAAAATAAGGAAAGTTAAACTATAATTACATGTAAAGTGATCCATAGAACAAAACGGTCTTGTACCTTATATCTTATAGTTATCTGGTTTTAATTCTAAATACGGTGAGAAGAAAAAAGATTTTTAAAGTTTCAATATTAGTAGAGTTAAAAACTGTTGATAATTTTCTTTCTTTTCTTGCTCTCTGTTGGATAATTTTGTAGCATGCCATGTCTCATTTGTTTTTCAGCATTAATCTTGAATTTTATTTTTGGTTGTTGTTACCTTATAAGCTAGACTTCTTTATTCTTCAATCCATTTTTGTCATCTTATTTATATATTGTCATAACAGAGCTATTCCTTTTCAGGAAATATTTCTCCAGATTCATTTTAATCCGGCTTTCTTAAAAACCGTCAAATATCGAATTTAAGTTCTAAATTTAGTGTTAAGTTAATTGAAATTTTCTTTCATCCTTCATCACATACATGTTCAGTTGCTTAATTTATAGATCAATATATATATATTTCCTTGTGTTATATTCCATAAAAGACTACAACAATCAACGTCATAGATCTCAAATCAATAATCAGTGGTGCCGAATATTTGTTATCACTGGTGAAAGTCTCCTATTCTTATGTTTATAGGATATGTTCGATTCTGCAAATGACATGGAGGACAGTTAATATTGCACAAAATAAAAGGACTAATAAATCACTAATGAACTGGATTGAAAAAAATGTATAAAAAGATTTACAAAAAAAAAAATGTCTACTTGATTTTTATTAGATTGCTAAGCATATTAATTTTCTATCGTACAATGATAGCTGTGATTTTCATTAAAAACTACCACTGCTTTTTATTTTTAAGAGAACTTCTCTAGTTAAGAAAAGCCTTGCTTATTAAAAGTCTTTCTTAATATTCGTAACTCATTTTTCTTTCAACACGGAATTTTCTCTTCAATACAAGCTTATTAAAATGAACAATAGCTTTCTAGTCTTTCTTAACATTATATGTAGATAAACTTGTTAAAAAAGTTAGTACTTTATTGCTTATATGAAGATAAACATTTAAAACATTTCAGTCCTTCATTGCTTAATATAATGCATCTTTAATATTTCAATTTACAGTCTTATTTAATTAATCATATTCTTTACTATAGTTTCCTATATGTTATCTACCTTCTCTTAACCCTTTGACTGCCAATTTTTTTTAATCTGATTTATCAATTTTTTAAATCAATTTTTCAAAAAAAATCATCAATTTTTTATTTTCCATCTTTTTTTCTGCAATCGCTTAGAAAATGAAGATAACTTCTGTATTAGGCAAAGTTTTTCCATTTTTTAAAAAGGCTTTAAAACCCCCGTGACTATGACATGTTGGGCAAACAACCTTCCCCTCTACCAAAAAAACTACTTTAACTTAGAACTATTTAAGCTAATTTTAACAGGTTAGTGGGATGTATATGTTCAGTTGATAGTCAAAGGGTTAATGGTATCCAATAAAATATGTGTTTAAGTCTCGAATGTAACTTCTCAGCATAGAACAACCTGTGCACCAAAGTACTGAATTTTTATATTTAATTTAGTATTTAATTTAAAGGATAAGAGTCATTAGGACATGTTTAAGTATATTGATTTTCATAAACAGATTGCAGTAACAATATGTACCACAAATATGATGTGTTATCCAATTAAATAAACTCATAAATCTAGAAATTGAAGCAAAAGGAAGTACAAACGAGGGATTTTTGAGCATTTCTTTCGAAGTTACGCGATTTTTGCAAATCCAAATTCAATTTTAAGAATATGGGTGCAAGTACCTCAAAATTGGAAGCTATTCATTGCGCGAGCCAAGCGGAATAGGGTATGCACTAAATAATATTTGTTCTTAGGCGTTCGAAAGATTGCCATTTTGTTAACTTTATCCAAGTTTATACGATTTGGCACAATATAGCTTATTGAAAACCTGTGCGATATAGTATTGTATCATTATTATTTTGAGAGCAGATCGAAGATGAATGAAGAAGTTTGGATGCTTAGAGATGAAAACGATTAATTGTTAAATTAATGAAAAAATACATTGAAACTTGGATTTGATAAAATAATGCATAATGAACCAAAAAGTCCATGGCATTTAATTTATATTTAAAGGAAGCTTCTCAAAATTATTTGAGTACCTGTCATTTCGTGAATATAAAAATAATCGATATTAAATTTAAACTATTTAGTTTCAGATTATCAGTTAGCTTAAATTTAATTCAATGAATTTGAAGTATTAAATTTAAATCATATGGCATTTGAAACTCATTATTTAAAACTATTATCTATCAACATTTTAGATGTGTTTGAAAACATCTAAAAGAGCTTTCTTCTAATGTTTAATGTGTGAATTAGTAGTTAAGTTCGCATACATAAGTAGTTGCTTAAAATTAACAATTAATTTATTTTTTATTAATGAGCAATTTAAGGAATCTTATCAATTTTCAGTTAATAAGCAATAATGAAATTATTGCTTAATTTTGTTAATTGATCATAACACTGAGAGACTGATTTAGATTTGGTTTGGCTATATTAACTATATTAAGTTCTTAAGACTGTTTTATTAATGTACCTTAAATAGCATAGATATCTTGAAAATATTCATTCCTTTCAGTTTTTTGAAAATACATTTTAATCATTATAATTGTAATAATTATAAAATAATATAATGTAAGCTGTTACGATTTCGTTTGAAAATAATTAATTAAAAAGTAATATATGTGTTCAAAAAGATTTCAAACGTCCAATTTCCATCTTTTCATTGTTTCGATGTATTGCTTCTCATCTTTTTCTATAACTTATGATCTTTATGTTAAAAAACTGTCCGTAGAACTGTCCAAAGAAAATATTATCGGAACTCAACTTATTTATCTTTATTTAAATCCAGCGTAAAAATGTAAATAAATTGTGAAATATTCGATTCCATAATAATATGTTCAGGAACACTCAAATTAAAACTAATCATTAAAATCGACAAAAGAAATGGCGATCTATTAACAGAAAAAAATTCAATGCCAGATACAAAATAAAAACAAAGCATGATAGAATAAAACAAAGAACCATATATATGGCGTTCGTAAAGTTGTCCTAGTTTTCTCACTTTCATTTTTCGCACACATAAAAAAGTGGCAAAACGGAAGTTGGCTAGACTCCAAATAACCGTTACTGTCATTTCTAAATAATTCTTATATAGAAAGTCTTCTTACTCAAGCCCTATAATTTTTTCTAATTAACAGCTTAAAAAGCGGCTCAACTTTCTAAAATGCCGTTCAATTTTAGATTCTTACTTTAATAATTATGATGTGCTCTAATTTTCTTTGAAAATTGCATAATAATCTGTAAAATTCATGTTTAATTTTAAAGTATGAGGAAACGAGTTCTAACATCTTTCAGACAGTGAAATTATTATAAAAAATGATACTCTCATAAAAAAATGTGTAAACCCTGTGTTTAACTACATACATTGAGATAAATGGATAGTAACATTTTTACTCATTTATTTACTAACGTCATTTGCATATTTATTGCGGAAGCGCTCTAGTATCTGGTTTGTAGATGCTTTCAAGTCCAAAAGCGATAACAGACTCCATGTGCAACTTTCTTGCCATATGATGTTGCTGATAGAGAGATGGAAATCCAGGAAGATAGTGCAGAGCATACTGTTTTGGCAAAATTTTATAATAATTTGTTGTGCAATTGCTCGACAATTTTGCGACGACTGTTCGCATGTAGAATTATTTTGAGATTTCATAGAACCAACAATGCTGTTGAAGGATGGAACTGTAAGACCTATTTATTAACTGGAGAATCCCGTCCTGGAGTAGGAGGACTGCTTATTTTCTTCAAAGAGAAGTTGAATATTGGGGCATTTTAGCAGTGAGGAAGGATTTAAAAGAGAATCGAAGAGCAAAAAAGAACACAAATCTGAATAAATGGATAATTTAAACAATTGGGAAAAATTCTTTCATAATGATTTATAAGGCTGTTTTATTTCGCTCGCAGGTATAATAAAATTATTATGAAAGTTATAAAATAATAAAAAATGGAATTTTATTTTAGAAACAATTTGTAGAAGTAAGGTGTGAAAAAAAAAAGCATTTGCAAATTTGAAGAAATGAAATGCCCAAAATGTTCATCTCGGTATTGTAGGTAATTTTTCACATTCATTCTTATTTCCGCTGCCCGTCAAATATTTTAAACTTACAATCACAAAATAAAATTTAAACAGCAGATGACAGCAAATATTTTGCTGTATTTCAAATTTTGTTGGATTAAAAATGCTTTTATTTGAACTAATTTTATTTTTATTTAAGCATTTTTAAAAGCATTTGACATTTTTAGTAAAAGTGTATAATTGCTGCATTGAATCCGTAAAATCAATGGTGCTTCACTAAGAATTTTTCCCCCAAGAAGAATTAGAATGATTAAATAATAATTTACAAATACTTCTATATTTAGATGAAAAAGGCTTGAATTTTCTTGACACCTCAAAAGTAGCCCAAAATATTCTACCTCCAATTTTCAAATTTATCTGCCTCCTTCATCCTGACATCACTTTTATCTTCAACATCTGAAAAAACATAATTTACTACATTGAAGATGTTCATTTTAATATGATTGAAAATATCAAGCGAAGAAATTTGGGATTGTTTATTCTTCTTTTTTAATCTTTGTGATAATTCCATAGAATAAAATTATAGGCTAAATTTTTTAAATACTGTGTGTAATCCTATTTTTTTCTGAAAATATAATCAATATTATTCATAAAAAAATTTCTTCAAAACTTTTTTATTGGTTTTCATTTATGAAATTTGCTTTATTTTTACACCATTAATTTTTCTGATTACTTTTCGAACTTTTTATTTGTTCTTCGATTACTTATCAAACTCTTTGATTATAATTGTATAATACAAGGTGGGTAGTTCAATTTTTCAGTTTTCAATTCTTTATGATATTATATTTTATAGTACAAATATGTTTTTAAATTAGATACTATCCAAGATTTTTGCAAGTAGGCAAAGTTCGTAATTAAAATATACAATCCTTTTTTTTTTTTATCTAATTCCATCACTACTTTAGAGAGATAAAAAAGCTCTCGCCTAATATTTGTCAAAAATTGGTTTTAATGATCATAGTTTTTTTAAAATCACATGCACAACTGATATTTAAAATCTTCACGCGGACATTAATATTGAATAGCCAGTTTGATGAATATATTTTCTATCAACAAAATGAAGCGCAATGTCCAGACTTCATTAGGCACTGAGGACAACTTTTTTTGATAAAAATATTTTTCTTCATAATAATGTATAAATCGTATTTGTGTAAGTAGCTGTTAAAGATGTCTAATTTCTAGCCGAATAAACAATACTAATATTATGATTATCAAAAAGCTCTACGTTACTTTTCCCTATCGAAAACTGGCTAGCGTTTCTTTATGCGTTAATATCCTCCTGGACGACACTTTAATTCACGTATGATATGCGTCCATATTCTGATAGTAAGACAGAAGTGAAAACAAAATGCTCCAGGGCAGGAAGTAGCGAGGTAGGTGACAGGAAGTCTGTTGGCAGGAGGTATTTAATTGAAAGAGCCTTGGGAAAAAGTCTTTCCTTCACGTTAGAATGCGACGTTTGCCCCGTGGCAATTGGAGTTGCAATTGTTTTGCAACTCCTGAACTGACTGCACAGAGTTTTTGCCTATGATTAACCGTGATTTGATTTCTAATTAAGGAATCTTAGCACCAGTGTTAAATATACTCTTAGTTGATGTTTACCAACTAGAGAATTTCAAGCATTTTCTTTTAATACTCCTTTGTCATTCGTTGAAAGAGATGCTTGCTCATTCGTCTCTGAGATAACGGAAATGAAATGCAGCTAAGGGCATTTGCTGAGAAATGGAAATGTGTACTTTCACACGCGAAAAGTAGCTAACATAAACGGATTTTGAAAAGAGGCCGCTATGCATTTTGAATTCCAAATCTGTTAAAAAACTTTTTTGAACGCATAACTCGTTTAGGAAATTATTTATATTTCTCTATTGAATACTTATTAGTTTAAATTTTTGTGATTTTTAATGAATGTATATTAGTTGACTTTTTTAATTCATTGAAAAAGTCAATTTTAAAAAGTCTCCTTTTTTGTTAATTTCTGAACATAGTTTTTGTTTGTTTGTTAATTTCTCTGCAAATTTTTCCGATTTACTTCTTATTATAGCAGTGAGAGGAATAAAACAGTAATAATTCCATAATAAAAACAAAGATTATAAATTGTTCCTGAAATATTATTTCTTTATGTGCTTATTACATTAGAAGAGACTTCAAATAATTTATATATCTTGATTTAAACTTCACGACCCAATTTTCTCACTGCATTTGTGAATGTACATAAACGTAGTATTTTAAAACAGAATTTTCTAAATTTTCATGAGTATTCGTACCAACAAAATTTCAAAAAAAGAAGAAAAAAAATCTAAAATACATTTTTTTTTGTTGTATCTGTCTCAGATCTGAACCTGGAAATGATGTAATTTGAAAAATAAATAAATTAAGGTTTAATATTAGTTGATTATTGAATTCATCCAGCAATAGTTTAGTAGAGGATTCTTATCAGGCTGTTTTTCTTTTCATACGAAATAAAGTAGCCGTAGTATAGGAACATTAATAAAGAAGAGGGACATTTATCTTTGAAAACATTTCTTTAAATGAATACTCGACTTAGTGCGAAATATTGTTACATTTTAAAGAATTAAAAAAATGACTGTTGAATTAAAGAAATCCTATTCAAAATCTGTGAAAATGTCTTTTGGTATTTATTTCATATCGTCTGTTTCTGAATTTGTTTCCATTATAAAGGTAAGATACAGTATTGCAATAAGTGGTCAATTTTTTGTGTTTATTAGAGTTTTGGAAGTTATTGCTGTGGCTATAAAGAATTATGTAATCTAATTTAAAGTAAAAAACGAAACTGGTTTGAATAGCATTCACAAAAAAGTCCCTACAGTTTATTATTTTGCTGATAAAGTTTTTTGCTGATTATAAAGTTTTTTGCTGATTAAAAAATGCCGTAGTATAGGAACATTATTAAAGTAGAGGGACATTTATCTTTGAAAATATTTCTTTAAATGAATACTCGACTTAGTGCGAAATATTGTTACATTTTAAAGAATTAAAAAAATGACTGTTGAATTAAAGAAATCCTTTTCAAAATCTGTGAAAATGTCTTTTGGTATTTATTTCATATCGTCTGTTTCTGAATTTGTTTCCATTATAAAGGTAAGATATAGTATTGCAATAAGTGGTCAATTTTTTGTGTTTATTTGAGTTTTGGAAGTTATTGCTGTGGCTATAAAGAATTATGTAATCTAATTTAGAGTAAAAAACGAAACTGGTTTGAATAGCATTCACAAAAACGTCCCTACAGTTTATTATTTTGCTGATAAAGTTTTTTGCTGATTTAAAATTCCTTTTCAATGAAAAATATTACTATCCATGTGACGATTAAATTTTGAATGCATTACAATTCTTCTTATCCTACTCATCAGTGCTGATAATTCAAAAATTACTGATAATTATTGGATATTCTTTTCTTTTTCATGTTCTAAGGATTGAAAATAAGAACTATTATCTTGGAATTATTTCGAGCAATTTGCTAATTGTTGTTAAATTAAATATTTAGATAAATTACTGTTTTAATGAACGTAACTGGATGTGTATATATATATATATATATATATATATATATATATATATATATACATACAGTAATAAGTCAAAGCAATTGACAAAATAGAAGGAACAACTTTCGTGTGAAATTTCGGTGAATACCATTTGCCGAAAGAAAAAAAAAGAGGGTGGGGCATCAAAATTTATTTATTAGCTTTAAGTACCGAAATCTTAGTTCAGCTTGAAAAAAATCGAGTAATTTTTCGAATAAATAGTTTCAGCTACATATAGGTTATTATCAGTAATTAAAAACAGATGCAAAATCTTCATAAAAATTATCGCTACATGTTATTTATATTGATTGTTCAAGAAATGAAAGGCGTTTCCTTCTGCCAGTTTATCTTGTTATATCTTAATGATTCATCCATTTCTAATGATGTCCACACATTTCGTTCCATCTAATCAAGCTCTGTTTTAAGATATCCGAAGTAGGACGTTCCCTTTAAAGGGCATCCTAATTGAGGTTTTAGAAGGCAGCAGATCTGGAAGAAATAAATTAAGTACTTGAGACAAACTTGATATAAATGCCCTATCTAAATATAAATTCATCAAAAAGGATCGAAATGATTTATTTGATGATTTTCTTATGTTATTGAAACAAAGCTCAACACAACACAACTCGACATTTATTGCATATTATAGAAATGTAATAGAAAAAGATCCAGTTCTCTTTGTAATTGCAATATCTTATGAGTTTTTTTACCGTTGCAAACTGAATTTTATCAAATACTTAATTTGTTAAATACGAGCAACTTGAAGTATCATTTACTTATTCTAGTCCTGACGTTACGACAAAATTAGCTTTTCATGTCAGCTATTATTATCTTTGATATTATCCATTCCATTGTTTCAAATGTTTCTAAAATCAGGTCATTTAAATTAAGCGAACCTTTTCATGTCACTGGAGGTATTTCACGACCAATTTGTATTAGAGCATAAGCATTATTATTCTTGTTTCATCTCTCTTTATTTCTTTTTATTATTGCTATTATTATTATACATTCCTAACCAAGGTCAGGGAAAGGTTATTCTTAGTTGTTTAATAGCGAATTTAAACAAAAGAAGTATTAGATGAAGTGAAATAAGAATTTCCAATTGTCAACAATATGTATATTTCTACTCCGAAGATTTGTTGTGTTTGTTATATATCTTTAACTTATATTTAAGCACCTATTATTCACTATTGCGTTAATTGAAAAAATGAGTTTAGTATCATACAGGTTTATGTGTAATGATGCATCTTTGTGAATTGAGTGAGGTTTTTTTAAATCAAATATTTCGATATAATCGTTTAATTATGTCTAAAGTTTAAATAGTTTTCCATTCTGTATAATAATTATATCTAGCGTGTTTACATTCGAATGTAATCATATTTTCGAAAATTTTCACAAAGCAATCAATGTTAGGTAACAATCTCAAGTCAAATCTTCACACAGTATACATATGTTCACTATGTGTGAGTAACAGGAAAATTGCTGTACAGAAAGGATACGCATTTGAAATGTTTTCGGTTCTCTGGCTCGTAAATTTTTTAAGAGCTTTTTCATCTCAAAATAGTTCAAAATTGACTAGATTCAGTTTAGTTCAGTTCGTTTTAAAAATTTGATATTCAGTTTTCAGGCTGCTGATTAGCTTCAATATTGAAGTTAACTAATAAATGTTATAGAGATCAAACTGGCCCATAAAATTGTTTATTTTACTCTAAACTTCGTTTTTGACGCTTATTAAATTAAAATGCGTAATTTTTAGGTTGCTATCTTTATATTGTTTTGATTTTATGAAGATCAGATAGCTAAAAGCTTTTCAGACTGATTTAGTTAACCAATTGTAATTTTTTGAAGCTATATTCATTTCTTTGAATAATTTAACATGTTTATTGGATTTTTTTAAAAAAATTGCTCAGAACAATAAACTTTTGCTTTTCTAAATTTTGAATGAGCTAACGTTTTAAATAATCAAATCTCTGTAACTTCTTAACTAACTTACTTCTCCCATTCGTAATTTATTATTCAGTTTTGCTCATTTCTTTTCTATAACAATAACAAAAAGGGGGGGATCCTAAATTGTATAAAAGAATCTTTAAGCATATTTAATTATAATGATCAAAATGGCATTATTTTCTTCTAGATTTTAAATATTCATTCAATCTGTGAGATATTATTTTTGCAGTCAAATAATGATGGTAATTAATTCTCATCAGAAGAAAGCTACTGTTTTATTTGATTTCTGATAAAAATAGTAATTGTGAAGTAAAAATGAGGTCTGCAAACTGAGCTGGCTTACTCTATAAAGAGGCCTGGGTGCTACAAACCATTTGGGGCAATAACTTCTTGTAAATAAATAATTAAAAAAATATATAAGCACGCACATATATTAATACTGCAGATTTATTTAATGCGTGATTTTGTTTTGCTATTATTTACTTCAGAATAATTACAATTTTTTTGCATTTTTTTTTCGATGCTTAATTGCAGGTGCATTTAAGTGTTCTCCACTCATACTTGATCGAAGGCAATTCTTTATTAATTTGCTAAAAGAGTCCTCAGCACTCTTGCAGTAACTATCTACGTAGAGAAAAGTCTAAACTGTTAATAAGTTTAGAAATAATTTATTATAATTATTATTTCGTCTTCGTATTGCCGCATATCGTGTGTTATTTACATCCCTTTTAATTGAAATCAAATCCCGTAGTAAACCAATTTCCTGGTTTCGATTGCCATTCACATCTTAGTTATAAAACTTTACACATTTTATTGCAATATTTTTCTAAATCATTTTTTCCAAAGTTTTTAGATCAGTAATGAATTTAAATTTCTGCCTTTACAATAACAGTATCGATTACAGTTTTTAAAAATAACATTTAAAATTCGCTACCACGTTTTCTATAACTTAATTTTCTGCTATTTCGGAATATAATCTTTTCTTTTTTTGAATTCGTTTTTCAGATGAATGTTCTGAAATATTCAAATTTGCTGCTATCATTTATGTTTCATCTAAAAATATAATAAATTTTATTTTTAAATTTTTGATTTCAGTTTTAATTTTGTTGATTAAATTAAATTAAATCAACCAAGAACAATGATTTTTGATTGAAATATTTTGTTTATAATTTTAATTTTTAACAATATTGCAAACCATACTATTACACGTAAAATAAATGGCATTTCTTGGATTGAATCCAATAGACTTTTAGCTTTGGATACCATTGTATTGTTGTTATTTGTATCAATAAATTCTTCGAGGGCATTACGTGTTTGTTCAAACTGTATATACATTGCTTTAATCGAATCTATTTTGCCTTTCCAAAGAGTGTCACATAATTATTTAAAAGTCGTTTTTAAATGTTTTTATAGAACTTCCCGTCTTTTTGTTGATGCAGAAAATAAGCAAAAAAAAAAACCCTTACAATATATTGTTGCTGGAAGTGGCACCACAATTTAATTAATTTAAGGAATATGATAGGCACGTCATCTAAATCGCATGAGAGTTTCGAGTTACTATTCTAGATAGTAAGCCTTTATAATTCCCTTTCATACTGTTATAGTTGTCGTATGCATGTCCTCTACAATTGATAATATCTAAATCAAGCTCACTTAATCTTTTTAATTGACTTTTTTCTAGTACTTACATCAATTACCTCAATAAACCGTATCAATCATTCATTTATAGTTAGTATTTTTTTCTTCAAAATTTGCTGACATAATAATAACTGAAGTTAATTTTTTATGGGAAAAAGCAAGAATACAATCCATTTGGATACTATAGTAAGTGGCTGCTTTTATAGTTTTGTTACGGACTTCATTTATCATTGAAGAAATAATTTGCTCTTGTGATCTATGTGCTAAATGATGTACAATTTTATCTTTCGAATTTTTTATTCTGTTTGTATGATTCATTAGTTTCTGTTTATATAATCCATAAGCACAGAATTGTATTTACTTAATAATTCGATTAAATTTTTAAAAAATTCCATTACTAGACATTTCTAGGATTTCATGGGTCTCTTGAAGTGCAAGATTAATCACATCTTCAATTCTTTTGAAATAGTAATTTAAGTCATTCTATGTTTCCTTATTTATTATAACTTGATTTGTTTTACCAATAATCGAACATAAATATAGTCTTTTTAGTAATTCTTTCCAAACAATAAACGAATTAAAGTGACAATCAGAATTCTCATGATCATGAAGTTAAAGTTTCCCCAGTTATTATAACATTTATAAAATCATGTAGATTGCTCATTTTCTCTTCTTTTGGAAAATATTATACAACGGAAATAAAATACCAAGTCTTTCGTTTTTGGATAAATTAACCAGCTGCGAAACTGGGTTTTCACCATTTGACATTTTTTTAAGTAGTACGTAGGGGAAAATTATTCATCTTCAGCATTCTTAGCAACATTTCCTTTGTGTTGGACAAGTAAATTTTAACGCCAAACTTTCTAAATTTTTCATTTATAATAATTGCCTATTAACCTGGATCATTTATACTCTCTTGGTCATACTTGTTATTGCCATTTTCTGTTTAATCATATAAGCATACAATTCTTCAACGAATTGCGCAGTCTATAATTTTTATTGCATGATTGTGCCGATTGTGTACTTTTTTTATCCAGTTCCAAAGCAATTTCATTGCCATAATAACTTCGTAGACAAGAAGATCTTGCGACTTCCTGAAATTTATTTATTTATATCTTTATTATTTTTTAAACCCAGAGAGATCTTGGCATGGACATGATTAGATCTAAAAATATTAAACATTTTTATGGTATGAATTTTCAAAATACTACACGCAATCTAACCTAATCAGTAAAGTAAATGACCGCAAATCTAATTACCTTATGTTTATAATATTATACATATTTGCATTAGAGTGTAATATATCTTAAACTTTGTAATATACTGCACATTTGCAATAGATTGTAATATATTTCAAAACCCGTCGATTTTCCCAATTAAATTTCTTCCTCCCTTCTTTCCACTCAGCTATTACAGGGGTTGGACAAAAATATGGGAACACCTTGTGAAATGCTTGCTTAAAAGTAATAGTTGATTCTAGATGAGCCTTTAGGCTGCGCTGCTGCATTTCCTCATTAACGCCATCTGTACAATGTCCTTAATACGTTGTAAGTGTCAGTTGTTGTCAGACTAGTGTTCTGTGTAGTTGCTAGTGCATTATGTCTGAGCTAAGTGAATTCGAACGTGGACAAATTGTTGAAGCTCGAATGGTAGGTGCTTCCGTAACCAAGGTAGCTGAAGTGTTTGGTGTCTCAAGAAGCACGGTATCGGGGATTTATACTGCACACAGAAAAAGCGGAAAAACATCCTCTGCTAAGTCACAACGTGGACGAAAATGTGTGTTGAGTGATCGTGACAGACGGGCATTGAAGATGATTGTGACGAAAAATAAGAAGACGACAGCTGCAAAAATCCCTTCTGAAGTTAATTTCGGTCTTACAAACCCTGTCAGCGTTAAAACAATAAGAAGGGAACTCCATAAGCAGGGAATTGCAGGACGAGTTGCAGTTCCAAAACCCCTCGTGAGTAATGCAAATGCCTGTCACAGGAAAAGATGGTGCCTAGTCCCTAAAACCTGGACGATGGAGTAATGGAAGACAGTCATTTGGTCAGATGAATCTTCTTTAACGCTGTTCCCAACTTCTGGCCGAGTTTACGTCTGACGAACGCCGTCACAAGCGTACGATTCAGACTGCTTGCTGCCAAGAGTAAAACATGGCAGGGGGTTCTGTCATGCAACTATATCGTGGTATTCCGTGGGCCCCATGATTACCTTGCAAGATCAAGTCCATCCTATGGTACAGTATTTGTTCCCCAATGGTAATGCTGTGTACCAAGACGATAGAGCCCCTATTCACACCGCTCGCATCGTCCAAGACTGGTTTTGTGAGCATGAGAAGGATTTGCCACATCTCCCCTGGCCACCACAGTCACCAGATATCAATATTATTGAGCCTTTGTTGTCTACTTTAGAGAGAAAGGGACGTGATCGCTATCCCCCTCCATCATCTCTAACTGAACTTGCCACTGTTTTGCAGGAAGAATGGTATAAGATTCCCTTGAAAACCATACAGGACCTGTATTTATCGATACCTAACAGAATTCAAGCTGCTTTAAATGCTAATGGTTGTTCTACACGGTATTAGGCATGATATTATGTTTTTTTATCTGTTCCCATATTTTTTTCCAACCCCTGTATTGTTCAGAAAATTAATTTAGTTCTTGGTCATCTTGGGGCCCTCTCAATCGGGGCCCTCCTGTGCATAACATTTGCCACTCCCCCTAGATGGCCGGCCCTGTATCCAAATAATTTTTCTTATTATCTGATTATATTGATGTTAGAAAAGTTTAATCCGTCAAATAGTCTGATCTGCTTGTTAGCACATTAACTGTGAAACTTCTTACTATTAAAACTATTTTCACATTATCCTTAGTAATCTTTAATTATAAAATCTTGACGGAAAAGATGTAGAAAAAATATATTTATTGACATTATTACTCGATTCATCAGAATAATGAATCACTCTTGGATGGAATCATTTTTGAGCCAACATGGTTTAGAATATTCTTTTTAGAAAATATTTTTAATAAGGGAATCCGAGATACATTAAAAAATTGTTAATTAATTTAGAATTTTTTATACAAATTAACCATTTAATTAATAGACAAAATCATTAACATAAAAGTTTAAAAGAGTTTTTTTTTATTTTAAATTTAATTTTTTACGAAAAAGGGGAGTCATTTGAAATTGCTAAAGCTCAAAATATTCTTAGTCAGTTTTCATTTCTTAAAAAATTAGACAGAAACATATGAGCTTTAATTTTGATTCAGCATTTTTAAAAAATATTAATTCTGTAAGAAATAAAAAGTATTTGAATAAAATTTAAAAATTTCTAGGATACTTTTTTTTAAAAAAAAAGTCATATTTTTACTATTGGTGCTATGGGTTTTTATTCCTTCCGAATTTATTTCTTTTCTACTTTCTTTCTTTCCGAATTTCTTTGAATGCCCTCATTTTTCTGCAATTTTTCTATTGAAAAGTAAAACTTTCAACATTACATTAGTGTTATTGAGCTTCTGATGTTTTTACTTATAATTTCAACATTATTATAAACTGGCATTTCCAAAAATTGTAGCATATATGAACCTTATACGAGATTTTATCACATTTTTGAATTCTTTTATTTAATTTGTTTCATATTGGTAAAATTTATTTTTGACGATTTTTCACTCATTTCCAGATGTGCTTTGGTACACTTGTTTGTTCTTGATGACAAAACATTACTGTTCTATTTTTAGAGCTTAACACATTCGTTGCCACTGACGCGCTGGCGCGTCAGCATGGCGCTACCTCCCATGCCGGTGACGCTCTGGGGCGACAATCGAGTATGATAAGTAAACTGCTTTAGTTTTAGTTCGGATTTGGAGGTTGAACGATGAGGTTTTTGTGGCACGTTAGTGAAGCATTATTTTTACTAAACACGAAAATAAAAGGTTTTTCTTTTTTTCTGGCTTTACTATTAAAATATTAGGAACGTTTTTAATCATTAAAACACTTTTTTTAAATTCGGCTTCTGAGGATGGATATATAAATTTTGGAGGCAGCGAATGTGTTAAGTATCATTTAATCGGAGTAATTTAGTTGAAATTTTACCTCATTTAAATTTTTTTTAAATATCACAAGATTTTATAATATTTATTATAATTAAAGACTGAAAAATAGAAAACTTCTTATTCTCAGTTCAATATTCAAAACATTTTTATTCATCTTTATTGGTAAACGAAAGAAACATGAAAAAATTTCGTTTCTTCTCACGCTTTGTTTAATAACATAATAGCTCTGTTGATTTAGTTCAATCAATTAGAAGTTTAAAAAGGCAATTTTCATTACAGTGTACTATCAAAGTTTATACGAAGGTGCTATGCGCGGATATGGAGTACAAAACACTGTGCGTAAACCAACAGACAACTAGTAAAGATGTAGTTCGCATGCTCCTCTCCAAGTTCAAGATGAAGCACAGAGATCCCAATCTATTTTATCTTACAATGGAAGTGTGGATGCGTAAGACAGGTAAATACATAGTTTGTTCGTTTAAAACGTCATTTTGAAAAAGAGAAAAAGAAAAAAAAAAAAAAAGGTTTGGCATGAGTTTTACTTTGAAGTTCTTCATATTTATTTAGAAGAGGATCATTTAATTATTTCACTCCATTTTACATCATGGTCTTTTATATTTTTTTCACAACCTTGTTATATTTGACCGTGACTTAAAGCTCAAACGGTTTGTCACTATGCCGCTATTTTGAATTCTGTGAAATCTATATTCCTAATAAGCTTGATAAGTTAGTGAGAAAAAAATCAGTAAACTCAAATGCATTAAAAAAAGCTTAGGAACAGAAAGAGGAGGGGAAAAAAATCTTTGAAATTGAAGACCTTGTGATCTCTAACTCAACATGAGACATTCATTATTTGATGTAAGTTGTTTAGTATCTTTGCTTTTGTTGAGATGCAATAAATTAAAAATAATTAATGGGAGTTTTTCTTTTTTTAAAAAAACTTTGATTCCATTTTACAAGTGAGTATTCAATAATATACTAAATGTTTTATGTTGTTCGATTGGATGAACTGCATTAGTTTATGAATCGTATTCTTGGCTCTTTTATGTTCATTTTAATAAGAGTTTTCATACTGAGTTCCCTATAACAACATGAATTTCACATAACATTACAGCATGCCTCAGATTGGAACCAAAGTAAATTGAAAATATTGAAAATAAAGAAAAAATATACAGAATTAAAATTCATATCGCTGAAAATTTGAATTTTAAAATTTTAAAATAATACAAAAACTACTTTTGTGAAATAATTGCTTTAGAAGATTTTTCACTTGCAAGCCAATGGATAGAGATAGTCCGACAAAGGTTAGGCTTATTTTCACGCTCGATTCATCTTTGCTTCTTTCTTGTTTCTAACATTTTTTCGTATTCTATCCTCTGATTGGATAGAATTTTTAAACCACACCCGAGAAATTTTTAATAGTATTTTGCAGCTCCATTAATTAGTTTAGCGATGTGTTAAATTAAGTGCATTAAAAAAATTAGTGAAGCAGCTGTTATTGTTTGTATGGCTTTTTGTTTACATTTGTCTGTTGCTGTTCGACAGAAAGAAATATTTTTATTGAATATTTAGAAAAACCCTGTGCACTACTGTCACACGGAGTATCTAATACATTACAGTACACAGCACAGTAAGTATATGCAACACATCACATACAAAATCGTAGACAAAACAGACAGAGAATAACCATGCCCGAACCGGGACTCGAATCCAGGACGCCCACATCACGAGGAAGATGCGCTACCCCTGTGCAACTGTCTGTATCACGTATGTTAGCGTGTTCTATAGGGAGAGATTATTCTTTTCTCCAAGAAGATGTAAATCATTCACACCATCAATAGTCTGTGCATTATTTTCTCTTTAAAATAACCATGGAAAACAAATTTTCGATTTTTTTTCATTACATCCATATAATTAACCAGGTTTAGAATAATGTAGCTGTGGTCATTGGAGGTGTTTAATGTTGGAGTTCCAAAACTCGGTGCCTTTAGATATTTTTTATTAACAATAACAACAAAGTTTAACACTCTTGGTAAATTCCATTTCCTTTGGGGTCCGTGCCTGCCATGCAAGTCCCGTTCTCGAAGGTGGAAAGTTTACAACCCGGAAGTAAATAACAGGCGGGAGTGCCATCTATGCACAATCCGTAACATGGAATAAATTTGACTGTTAAACTTTAGCTGATATTAGTTATCGTGATTGAAGATTTTTGAATAATATTAAATAAGAAAATAACCTGCATTTTTTTAATGGCGCTTTTCGCTAAGTGAAAGTTGCGAAAATATTTTTTGAAGATCTACAATGTTCGTTGTATTGTATATACTATAGCGAATAATTGTTTTATTTTAACATTTTCATTTGAATAACGCTTTGGAGAATTAGAGAACACTTGGAAGAGCGACTTCTAATAAAAGAAAATGAATATTTAATTAAACAAATATGTTTCTGTCGAGGCAAAAAGAAGTGAAACCAGAAATATTAAACAGCTAATGAAAGAAGAAATACGTGGGAGAAAAAGAAAGAAAAGACTGAGAGAACTAATGAGAAATGGATTGGATTGATGGAACGCACTCTATGACGTCGGCTTAAACAGGTTCTCGCTTCTGCGGTCTTTGCTGGTTAATGGCATCCTCATAGAGAAGAGATATATATCCTTGTAAAGACGCGTTCCGATTACCTGTGGCCTTTAGGGATATGGTCGTAAATTTTCCAACTGACCTATTGTATAACCATCCTTGACTGTGGACGTCGGTCCAGAGTTCTCCGCAAATTGTCGGCAAACTAAACAGATATCAAGGAACCCCGTAAAACCACAAGACAGGAGAAAGTGTGCCTGTCTCCAGACGCGCACAGATCTTTGGAACGGGGCTTAAGGGATCTGGGGTTAAAACGCCCATAATGAAGTTTTTTGCGTGATTAACATTACCTATATAGCCAATTAATCAAGTGTACCATGTATCCTATGGACTTAGTTGAACTTTCTTTATGGTGACGATTAAAAAGTACTAGTAATCTTTTTTTCCCCCAAACCTTGCTTCAGATGTCACATTACCAACTAAGAATCTAAATCATTGCCTTTTTTTTATTTCTATATTCTAGAATGCTGACAAGTTTTCTGTTTTAGGCATTCCTATTCGATCTGTTGTGGTTTTGGAGGATGATGCTCACCCAGCTGAACTACAAGCTTGCCATCCGAGAGGGGAATCGAAGTAAGTCTTGGAATTATGCTACACTTTTACTCACAAATTTTTTTGAATTAATAAAAAGCTGATTTTTTAAAATTCGTTTGTGTAGGTTTTCCATGAAAATGAGACGCGGTGGTCTAGTTAAAGTATTTGGAGGAAGCTGTTTGATGGCTGGTGTAAGTTTACTTTCGAGTTTATCCTAATTATTTTTTTCGTGAATATTGCTTCGTATTTTTTTTATTTTTAATTCAAAAAATCAACTGTCCATATACTTTTGAGACGCACTGTAAAAAATTGACGCTTAAAGAATTAAAAAAAAATTCTTATATTGCGAATCAAAGAAAGTTTTGCAGATCTTGAATTTATAAAATTCTGTCAAAATGTGATTATGCAAGCAATTACTATAAAAAACCATCAATTAACGTAGAAAGATATTTCAGGGAGCAGGTAAAGATATTTTGTAAACAGTTTCAATTCAGAAGTCGTTTGTTCGTGAAACTGTGATGACTTTAATGTTTCTTATTTCGAGATCTATTATTCACTATCATATACAAGCAAGCTAATTTCATAAATATCTAAGAATGTATAGGACACTTACGCAGAAATTGTACCATAGTATTACTGAAATTGCACGACCTCGTTGGAGAGGTACATGGTAAAATGCTTTCTTCTATTTCAAAAATAAATTGATTTTGGATGCGCTGATGGCTGGCATACTATATGCATGATCTAGAATGAGAAACTCATAAGTTCTTCAATTGACAATAACGACAATCTCGTGTTGTAGTGGGTGAGTTCTTTTCAGCGAAACAACGAATATTTCTGTTCTTAATGATCAACAGTGCTCTGAAGACTATCCAAATGTCCTCAAAAGCCATTTACTTACAATTGGAAACATTTTAGATGGTGGAAAATTGGAAATTCCAGCAGAACAAGGCACTGATTGACACCTCTTACTCAACAAGAACTTGTTTTGCTTAGCATAAGTGTAGGCTGATCAGCCATCAGGCCAGACATGAATCCAGTTGAAAACTTTTGGGACGTACTTGCTCGAAAGATGTACGCCCATG
>JAOUZG010027617.1:4795238-4807820 GCA_026289955.1 Argiope argentata
AAAAAAGATATATATATATATATATATATATACTACTTCTTAAAACTGTATTCTTTTCTTTTGTACAAAAGGGCACCAGAAAACTAATTTTACTGTTTATTTTGTATATATTGTATTTCTCATCTTTTAGCAGTGTAATATAACATTATTTTCAAGTTGAATAAAATATTTTTTTTTTAATTTTATGCTACGTTTCTTGCTCCCATTTTTTATTTGTAATAATAAAAATTGCAACTATTAAAATCATTAGCTCTCTTAAAAAAAATTTTAGGTATTTAAATTTTTTCTAAAATATTTTGTTCACAACATAATGAGAAACTATATTTATACGTCTATCTCCCGATCTTTTCGTGAGCATAGTACTATCATTGAATAAATAATAACTTAGAAGAGAGTGAGTAAAGGTGAAAATGAGCTATTGGTTAACTTTGCTGTAAAAATCGAGCTATTTGAGGCTTTGCATAAGTAGCAACAACTTCGCTCGAATCGTTTATCTTCTCATAAGCTTTTCCAATAAAACGGTCTAATTTTTAACGTCTTTGCGTTATCGTGCTGAAATATGTATATTATAATTATTCAATAATTTTAGATGTAGTAAAAACATGTAATCTTTAGTGATTTTTTAATATTCTTGTTTAAAATTTAACCAGCAAAAAGCATAATTCACCTGTGTCGTTGGGGGATACAGTTTTTTCCCTGTGAAGCTTTTTGAATTATTAAACCGTATTAGGCAACACTTGCATACAGGACATTAAATTGTTTCGCTTCTGTTGTTGAAATTTCCTTCCACTCTTGCTTTGTTCTCGAATTTCAGTAACTACTTTTAATTCAGTCTGTCGTACTTTCTGTATATTCATGTTATAAATAGTACAATATTGCCCTGTATTCGGCGATATTTATTTAGTTTTAATAATAATTTGTGAGTCCTCCATTCCCTATAGATTCTATTGTTATTAGAATAGTTGTAGTTTTAACTATCCTAAAGATGAAGCATATTTGAAGTAAGACATAAAAATTGTGTTCATAAATTTTGCATGAAATAACGAAAGTTAAAAAGTTTACAGGTAATCATGTTATAAGTAACCAAACGGTTATGATGGTTGGTCGGCTGGGTTTATCGCACATGAACCTTGCCAGACGAAGTAGTATTCATTAGAACAATAACAAAAACGATGCTTGTAAAGGAATATATATATATAAAGAGTGAATATTAAATAAATGAGAATCTAATAATGGTTTAAATAATTCTATTTTCTTTTAAGAAATAGCTACAGTTATTAGTAAAAGTACTTACACTTTTTTCTCTTCTGACTTGTGTGTGTGAGAGAAAAGAAATGTGTATCTGAATATATATAACAAAGACAGAATAAAAGAAAAGTCATTTTTATGATTCATTTTGAGATGTCAATGAAATGCTCTAAAATGAGTGAACAAAATAAAAGAAGCCTTATTCAAGCAGAAGCTAATGATTTCGATTCAAGAGGGAAAATTATTAAAAATATTAAAGAACCAGTTCATTGCTTGAATATCTTTAATAAACAATGTCCAGAAAAAAAATCTTTAATTTTATGTAAATTAATTTATGATTTGAAAGACATTCTTTTAAAACATCTTCCAAATCCTCGAAATAAAAAAAAAAACAGTGCAGTTCCTACAAAACAAAAGCAGATGATAAAAAAAACAGTTATTCTATTAACAAAAAATCATAATTGATTATATGTAGAAAGTAAATATTTCTGAGCTGCTATTAAAAAAAATATTTTCAAACTTTTGTTGATCAGTGATTTGAAAAATGGAATTTCAATCTAATGAGTTAAGAATTGCTAGATGAAAATTTAGACCTAGCTGTGGATATGTATATGAAGATAATAATGTATTTAAAATTTAAAAGTAATTGCATTAATTATAATCATGATCCTGTTGTAAAGTTAAAATTGTATTTAAAAAGTTGTTTGGAGGATTGTGAGGGAAATATTCAACATTTTGTTTTGTAAAAGACAAACACTATGTTACTTCATTAAAAATATTACAGGAAAATGGTGCTTTAACTAATTATGGAAATCATATAAAAACTTTTGAGAAAATAATATAAATAGGCTTTTAAAAAAACATTTCCTAATGAAAGGATTATCTCAATTCAGTAAAATCAATAAATATAGATACAGATAATAAGTTTTCAGTAAATTATTTTAAAAGATTATTTTAAGATATATTGAAGATAGATAGAGAATTTAAGAGTGCGGTATACACGCCACCTACAATTTTCAAACGTAATGTTATCCTATGGGAAAATATTGTCCCGTGTTTCGTTTGCTATTATGATGTCTTTATTATGAAGTCATTCTGCAATCAGAAGAGGGAATAGAAACACAGGTTTCCCCTGAAGGAATTTTTTTTTCGTACGTGTCAAAATATTTTTAAATCTATTATAATAAAAATGGAGCTCGAAATGCGTTGCTAAGCGCAAAACTGGAGAACGGCTCGACCGATTCGGCTAATTTTTTGTTTAATAGTTTCGTTAAGACACGAGGATGGTTCTTATGGAGAGAAAAAATGAAAAAACTGCGAGGAAAATAGTTAAAACGACCCTTTTCTAACTTTCCCGCCAAAAATCTGCATTTCCTTCCCCCCCGCCAACTGAGTGAGATAGCAGGAAGTAATAAATAATGATTTGTTTAGAAAGAAATGCGCGAAGTCAGTTGGTTTTCATTCATAGATAACGGGATGTTTAAAAAAGAAACAAAATAGCTGCTTTTATTATTAGTCTGTATGAATATTTAATCTATGCCTGCTCAAAATAAAATTTCGGCACGGAAGAAAAAAAAAAGAATAACAAAGTGAAAATAGGGTTTGTAGAAACAAAATTAGTGAAGAAAAAAAGGATAGAAAAAAAAGAAAAGAAAAGAAGGATGTGTGTGTATCAATATTATTTCCTCTGTGCGCGGCATTTTCCGAGCTTTTTTTAAACTTTCGCATCTCTTAGAAACCAATTGTGTCTTTATTGTTTAGTGTGTTTACATTTATGAAAATTTGAATCTCATTATTCTATGAAAACGTAGAATTTTAGACCTTTCCCTCCACCATTTAAGTAAAATATCAATTCCGGGACAATCATTGCTCGGATACAAAGAGAAAGATGAATAGCACAATGAACAGAACATCTGAAGAAAATAATACTAAATAATACTCTAAATGAATTATATGATTATCAAAATTTGTTTGGTTTAAAAATATTTTGATGAAAAACCTGTTATGAGACACAGCTAAATAAAATATTATATGAAAATTTTAGCGAGCAATTAATACTGGCGAACCGACTGGTCGCCAAGGGCGGCTAGTATTTAATAAAAATTGAAAAAATGTCAAGGGTGCCATTTAAACATTTTTTTAAAAAAAATCCATCATAAATAAAATAAAACTAGAAACTGAAATACATTTGTTTTAGTATCTTCTTTCCGATACATGTAATTTTTTAAAAAAAGAAATTAGAAGAATGAGTACAAACAGCATTTTAGACTTAAACTTGGAAAAATAATTTGAATTCCCCCTCTAACGTTCCTTTAACTCCTCCAATTCGCGGAGGAATACACACTAAACCCTCCTTATACCTTGTGATGGATTGTTACTTTTATTATCTGGTCTTCACCCCGTTTTCACATTTCCCCCTCAGCATTATTTTCTTTCTGCTTTGCGTTTTTGTTTTGTTTTATTTTGTTTACAGTCACAGCTGTGGTCATCTGCGCCTTCACGATCTACACTTGTTTCAGCGAATACTACCGCAACCCTGGAAACAAAATTTGTAAAGTTTTGTAAAAGAATTTAAATTTTGCATATTTAGCTGCATTTCCTGACGGGCTAATTGGTGAAGATTGAATTTCAGAAGTAAAATGCACAGTAAATAATACACCGGATGAGACAATAAAAGTTTTTTTTAAATTCATTTTGGAAATGAAGTAAAGATGAAAAACAACCATAAATAAAAATCATAAATATTATTTTCAAGTTCAGGTCCAGCTGCATATAACACCAAAAAAAAAACTGTTATTTTCAAAGTGGACGGCAGAAAACAAAAAATAATTCGTAAATCCAAAATTTTGGCAATGAAAAAAAAAATTAAGATTCTTTTAATTTGACTGTTCAATGCCAAAATTCGTTGATCTCAGATATCTCGAATGATTGAAAATTCAGATCCTTCTGCGATTATAGAGGATCAAAAGAAAAAAATTGAATGGGGGGAAAAAGGAGAAAGCACAATGCTTTCGTAGCCTTTTTTTTCCTCTGGATATTTTTATAATTGTACTTTTTTACATACAATTCATAAATCAATGCTATCTTGTCTGCATTCTTTTTTGTAAAAATTTTATTTATTCGATCTTGTGTTTATGAGATTTTGTACATGCATTTATCTTATTCATATATCTTGCAATAAATAATGGTTAATTTTATTATCAATTGAAAAAATAAGATTGTTTTTATCAGAAAAAAACAGTTAGTGGTAATAATTCATTTAAAGAAAGTAAGATACAAGAACATTTGTATATATTTTTAATATTTACTAATACTTGAATATTCTCAAGTTTCTGAATGAGTTTTCTTCAAAATCGTTGATATCTATAATCATAAAAGGGTAAAAAATTTATATATGTATATATATATATATTACAATAGCTCTTTGACGATCAGCTGGTTCAATAGTAAAAAAGATATCTAAATATTTACATATTTTATATAACTTGGTTTCTGTATAGCTTTTTCTTAAAAATATTTAGCTATTAAATCTTCGGTTTTTGATAGTTATATAATTCTGTCATATTATTATGTAGGCCTTAAGCAGTTCTGTTTATTATATTACTTATCTCTTACTAATTTTCTGTCAGAGTGCATGAAATATACACGATAAATTAGAGTGGAAATGTTAAACTGTAATTAATATAAACGTTTTTTCTTGAAACCAAGTACATCTTTTTTTTAAAAATGAAAATTGAAAGCAGAATCGTTCAGTATTGAAACTGTATGTACATTGTAGAATAATTATTATCATGTCAGAACATGTTTTGGGAATGAGGTTTGTTGGTGTCAACAAAAATCCGTAGGTAAAAAATAAACATTTTAAATTTTATTATCTGCACGAGCATCTCGAAAAATCAGCTTTGAATAATGCGTTGCCATAGCATTTACAAAAGCTCTGATTTAAAAAAATAAATTTATGACTGCAACTAATAAAACCTAGAATAATGTTATTTCGAACACGTGATTATATGAAATGAAATGAATAGAAAATATGATATTTTTTTTAAACAATAAATGCGAGAAAAAGTTTTTTGGATCGTTTGCAATACTAAAGTGGCTCATTCAATGAAACCATTAAAATGAATAAAAATATAATTTAAATTGCACGTGGTGCTTGGCCGTTCAAGAAATTATGTTCTGACACGATGCATTGAAATATGCATAGCAGATTTCATTTTAATCTTTTGTAATTTTCATAATATCTTAAAGAATTATTCAACAGAAATTTCTCGGATTCTTCGTAAAATTCAATTTTTAATTTTACTTTCAAAACATTTAAATGATGCAAATATAAATATTTTATATGACTTCACTCAATAAATGTTTTTATGAAAAAATTATTAAGTTTACATTTTACACAGTTCTTTAGGTATAGCGGATTGAGCTAGGCCCGAACTCCCAATCTTATGGGTAGTAGTCCAGTAACAAATCCGTTGGGCCAAAAGTGCACTTCGGTCCGAGAGATGTTGGCTGGCTTATATGGAAAGCATTCAATCACGTCCGGGTCACCATTTGTAGGTGTATTAGCGGATAGCGCTAGGCCCGAACACCGTACCTTATGGTTAGTAGTCCAGTAACAAATCCGTTGGGCCGAAAGTTCACTTCAGTCCGAGGAATATTGGCTGGCTTATATGGATAGCATTCACCACAGTTCTAAGGATTCAGTCCTTATTCATATTCTGAAAAATACTCTTGATACTTCGAGTTTTAAGTAAATAAATAAACTTTCTGTCTTCTACTATCAAATCTGTTAGTTTTTACATATCAATATTAGATAAATCAATATTTTATGCGTATTAGATCAATCAATATTATAATCAAAGCGTATCTTCTTTGAGATCGTCTATGAAGTGGTCTAAAATCGTCAGCTTTTTCAGAAGAACTATATTCAAAATTCATAAATTATTAAGTTTTAGTAAATGATTTAGTTAATTGGAAATCAAAAATTTTTTTTCTTTAAAATATTGATGTCTCAAGAAAACTGTGGTATCATTAAAAAGATAGGGGGGGTGTTTTTTATCGTGATGCAAAAATCAATTTTAAGCTGTTATAGTTTCGTTAAGTTATAGCGTTGTAAATTTTATAAAGTTTTAAAATCTTGTTATTCTTTAATGTAATAAATTATTGGATGTATAAGGCTCAATGTTAGTAAAATTAATTAATATTAGATTAGAATATCATCTGTACTGCGTATAAATAATACTGAATGAGAAAGTTTTTGTATTAGTTGAAGTTTAAACACTTTCAAGTTTCATTCAGTTGAGAATATTGAAAATTAAGAGATGCATTACACAAAATGCTGAATGGTATACGGTTTTTAGAACAGTAGTAAATGTTACATGTCTAATAGAATTTGAAGTTAAATATACTCTTGTGAGTAAGCAATCAAGAACAAGCTAAGTAAAATTTAGCAATAAATTTGAATTATAAAATTAACTAAAACTAAATTAGTCACTTTTTTTATGAAAACGCTTTCTTATATGACAAGGAAATAATGTTTGTTAATGTGCACGCATTTGTGTAATAATATTATTTACAACTATTTGTTTATCAATTCCTGGTGATATAGGAGTAATCATAGTTTCTATTTCGGACGAAGCAATATTCCTACCAAATTATTTAGTTGAGCCTCTCACAACTTTTTTAAAAACTTAAGTTACATACAAATAAACAAAATTGCTGATAAGCTTTCAGAAATGCGGAAAGTCATGAGTCATGATGAAAGTCAGAGAGAGAAAGCTTTGCAGTCAATTTACTCTTTTTTTGTGTTAAATATTAGTGACCATATTAACCATATAATATTGAAACAAATACTTTAGAAATTAGATTCATTATTTTAAAAAAAAAATTCTAACTCCTATTCAATATTTCCATGTTATTTTTTTATTTATAAGTAAAAAATATTACAAATCTTAGATGAATTTTCAGTCCGAAATATTCCAGACTCTGATAAAAAATATAGAATTTTGGCTAAGCAGACTTGGTTGTACTTTCAAAATCCAATAAATAATTAAACAAAATAAATTTAAAAATAATCACACAATTAATGGTTTAAATATTTCCAAAACCAAGAGATATTCAATCTAATATGTGCATTCTATAAATTTAATTCATTATTTTCCCTTCCAATTTATGTACATTGAATTAAGTTGGTTATATTCCACGTTTAGAAAAGCCGAGGAATAGAATTCATCCGGACATTTTTCCAAAAAACTATATTTATCTTTTCTTTTTAATATGGTACAAAGGGGCCATTTAATTAATATTTAGGATATTCTCCTTTTTGCGAAAATCAGATAGAAATTAGGAACATCCCAGCTACAGAGAATCACTAAGCAATGTTACAAAAGTTAAAAAATTCAAATAAATTTTGCCCGTTTCCTTTCTCATTTAAGCCTATTTAATATTTTTAAAGTAAATAATTTATTTTTAAAACTTTTTTTAAAAAGGAACATTTTATTAAAATTCGCTGTAAGTACTAAAATTATTGAGATAAAGAATTGAACCCATTCTTTGAAGATGAGTCCGAAGTCTTATATTTTCATAGATACCTAGATTTTGCCCATCATCCTGGATTGAAAAATTAATAAACGTAATTATTATTAAAAATAAAGTCTTGTCAAACAAAATTCTATTAATATTATATTATTCAATTACTATTTCTTAATTATAGGATTCTCTAATATTAACAGAATTATGAAAAGCAATTTAAAGCCCCGAAATCGAAGTGTTTCAAAAATTAATCAGTGATGAATATTATGCTCTAAGATTCCGTCTAACATTCCCGCTGCCCTTCGTACGATTTTCTGTGCGAAGCAGAGAAAATCTAACATATCTAGTTCAAAGAGTAACTTTTCCAAACTAGTTTGAGGGGTTCACGACCCCCTTTCTCGTGATGCCCCAAGACCTCTACAATGAGAAAGGGAGTTTTATTGTTTTATTGGGGGTGGTTTGTTGGGTCAAATGGCCTTCTGAATATAACTCTCCCACACAGCAGTGTCTCCTGGGAACCGGGAATCTTTTCTTGTTGGGTGTTATTCGGCTTGTCAATCAAACCTTTTCAGCTTCTTTTTCGTTAGTTTAGTCACCGCCCTATACCCCCACCGATAGGAGGCACTTTTGTCGACATCGGGTTTCCTTCTCTGTATATGGCCCTCTTAAGAGGTATTTTATTAATTGTGCAAATAAATTATCTGAAGATTTTATTAAAGAATACCAAGATAAAAATGATTGGAAATACATATATCAGAGATTGCATTATCAGAAGATTTTATAAGAGAATTTCAGAATAAACTTAATTGATAATGATTTTTCGAAATACAAAATTAGAGGAAGAATTTGTAAAGGTAAGGTAAAGGAAAGATAAACGTTTCGGGATGCATATCTGAACATCAAAAATTATCTGACGCGTTTTGGAGAAGACTTAGAAATGTCAAGTATGCTGTCTGAAGGTAAACTCAAAAGTTGTAGTGTCGTAATATCTATAAAAAAAATATCCTACTTAATAAATGATTTAAATCAACTCCAACGAAGTTTCCAAAAAATTGGCTTAACTGAAAATTTCGACATTAACTTTATAAGTAAAGTTGATTGGAATTTCATTTCTAATGATCTGAAAGTTTTAAAGCCTTTGAGAGCTTTAAAGACAAAGTCAATTGGGAAAATAGTGATAGTGAGCTTTTGATCGAATGGGATTAACATCGAAATATCAACGATTATCAGAAAATTTAAAATTTTTATACATGATCATAAAATCATTAGCCAGCGAATTCAGAATATCAGAAGTAAAAAATTTATATTAGAAAAGGATGAAAGATACGATTTTAATATCTAGATACCAAAATATGAATAAAACTACAAGAGAATGCCCCCTGGTTTGTCCAGAATTCTGTCATCCCCGAAGATTTCAATGTTGACTCAACAGAAAAACTCATTATATATCTCTCGAGAAAATTCTTTAATCAAATCTTCAACTATGAGAACGCTACTTTAATCAGCAGCTATACTGAGTTTAAACACAACTACGAAAAATAAAAGTTCCCATATTCAACTATTAAATGTTCACTTCCAGATAAGCCACTTTTCTTTTCGAAAAACCTCTGGCCATTAATTAAGGTGCGTCGTCACCGACCACTTCCATCTCCCTTCAACGTCAAACGCTTTCAAGTAAATTATTGATGTTCTATCTTAAACTTTTCTGAGCATTCATTCAAAACACAAGTGCAATGTTGTGATAGCCATCTAACAACCAAATGCTATCTGATCTCTGACTTAGTTTGAACAAAAAATTTTAACGAGTAAACCCAGAATAATTCATCCCCAAACTAGTAATCCTACACCACCTTAACAGTGTCAGTCAATGATGTTCTCTTGGAGATAACTGGTACCTGGAGATTTATAAAGGAAAGTCCGGCTAGAATCAGACGGCAAGCTAAACTTAAACTCATCGGAAAACGTCAAACAAGCCCACTGTTGCGGTGTCCACAATGTAAGCTCTCTACTCCAGGCGAACCACAGGAGATAGTTTCAATAAGTGAAACACATCTGACAGACCTACGAGCATACAGACTAATCTGCAATAAACGTCTGTCCACTGTTTGCCTTGAAACTGCCGTATCAGTGGCCGAAGAGAGCTGACGAGACAGATCTGATAATGTGCTCTACTGTTTCTTTTGGCAGTAACTGCCAAATACCTGTTCTCGTTCGGCATTGTAACTAGGGGGGGTGATCTGTGTTGCAACGGCTACTCACATTACCATCATCTCGGAATCGTAGCCAAAGTCTGGAAATGACACTCAGGGCAAGTTCTTCGGATAGTCCCAGCTGAGTACGCCCACATTCCAGACGACCGATAATTATACCACATAAAAAATCATTAAAATGCGTCCTTTGTGTCATAACTATACCGTTATTGACCTGAAAGGCTTATAAAGCGTTCTTTGCTTGTATTCCTTATACATCACTCTCTTACACTCTCGTCATTGTAACGTACTATCGGTGTCCTCTGGAAGCTTCCTGCAATTTGCATATGATTTTTTAAGATGTCTGTGGTCATTTAACTATATATATATATATATATATATATATATATGAAATTAAATTAAAACCCAATTAGTTTCCAAAGCTTTATCTTAATTTAGCCCATAGTAATATCATTCTAAAATATACTATTATTTCCTGATCTATTCCCCTTGATCTAATTAATTAATTCCACAGAAGTTGTGTAAAATTGCTGAAACAGCTAAACGCCGGTTACTTTCTCACACTCCGTGGGAGAGATGAAAATTTCTGGCCTAAACAAAATACCTTTAAAAAGATCCCTGTGCCTCCCTTGCCTCTTAGACGTCTTTCATAAAATCCTCATTGTAATCTGATTTTAGAAGCTCTATAAAAAATATTTCCCCTATGAAAGTCTTGGTATTTAAGACCAGGGATAATGATTTCCCGTCCCTTTTTTACTTAGCTTTTCCATCAATTCCGTGTTGCGTCATTCTGTGTTGTGCACGCCGCTTTTGCTTTTAAATAATGCCTACTTCCCGTGATGGAATAAAAAGAACTTAAAAATTCAACCTGTCTACTTCATGACTTCAGCCACGACTCTGCTGTCTGCTCTCAACAAATCATTTAAATGTTTTTCATTGTGTGTGGGGGGGATACCCCACTTAGCTATTTTGTTTAACCATCATCTGCCTTCATTTTGTTTTTTCAACATCCGATGATAAATGTAATTCAAAGCAAAAGTTGTAAAGGGTTAGATCATTTCCAAGATGACGATACTTTAATAAGTATAACATTCCAGAACAACGCCATCTATCGAGCTTTTGAAAAACTGCCCTAATTAATATTGAGCTAGAAGCCCACTAACATCCAAAAAAGAAAGACGTCTGTCGCCACGCTTCAAGCGGTTCCCGCTCGCAAAGCTACGAGTTAATATGTTTTCAGTCATAACGTTTTCCTACTTTTTACGTCCTCCTGGAGGAAATAATCTAACTTTCTGATTATTTAATATCTCCATGTTTTAATTTGTTTTAATATTTCCATGTAAATACTCCCCCGTAAATATTCCCCTTTAACTCTAAATAAATTCTTTTATTTTTTTTAAAGAAGTCTCTTCGTGCATTATTTTAATCGTGTTTTAGAAACTAACCTGTAAATGTTAAAAATGCCCTAAACATCACGCCACTAAAATCCCGCTATCTAAAGAGCCTAATTTTTGGAAGATTTATTTACACACACACACCACAGCTTTTATTTAATTGGATAAGAAATCACCGACTGACACCTCTGAAGTTTGCACATTTGACAGTGCATGCGATACGATAGCAGGTGAACAAGTGAAATATACATAAACGCTCATGTACAAATGTACTAAAATAGTCTATCTAAGTATTCAATTAACTTGTTCAATGAGTCAGTGCCTAAGTTTTTTTTTTAAGTTTTTACGTTCAATATTATAGTTATGCAAAATGGAATTCAATTTTCCTTTTTCTTCTGCAAATTACACTGTATTAAAAATTATATAATTCCAAATACTTCCGAATGTTTAACGCACTTTGGTTAAGGTGTCTTAATGTAAAGATAATTAAAGAAGTTGTTCACAGAATATTCATTTATATTATATTGAGAAAAAACAAACCACACAAATGCAAAATCACTCTTTTTTTTAAAAAAAAAAAATATTAGTTTACAATAGCTCGAAAGAGTTTAAAATAGGCGAAAAGAGTTTAATAATAACGTGTACTTAAATATAAAAATAAGGCAGCTCAAATTTTACTGCTTTTGAATAAAATGTAGTCATTTTTTAAAACTAAATATTCACATTTATACACTCACTGGCGAATGAATTAAAACCAAAGATCAATATATTATTGGACAACCTTTTGCACTGTTCTGATTAATTTGGGCATCAAGATTCTGGATTGTATCTGAATCCAGAGAATACCATGCATTGACTATGCAGATTTTTATGTAGAGATTTAATTAGTGGCCATCAATTTAGTTTTATTCCATTGTAATAGATGGCACCGTGGGTTCAACTAATCCAAAGCTCTGGGTCACATGACTATAAACAGTGAACTATTAGCATTCCTGCAGAAGGATGAGAAGAGGGAAGGTTCTTCGTCAAGTACAGATGAGTATTTATTAAGTACTTAAAAATCTACGCTAAACCACCAGTTAGTTTTGCCTTTTGGTCCCATCTACTTTATTCTAACTTAAATGTGACTAACCTTTGCTGTCATAATTGCTAATGTCTTTTTAATTTTGTTGCCTGTAAATAAATTGTTTTTTTTT
>JAOUZG010027617.1:4807920-4835299 GCA_026289955.1 Argiope argentata
AACTCAATTTTAATCCTAATTAATTTCCAAAGCCCTATCTTAATTTAGCCCATAGTAATATCATTCTAAAATATTCTTTTATTTCATGATCCATTTCACTCGCTCTAGTTAATTAATTCAAGAGAAGCTGTGTAAAATTGCTGAAACAGCTAAACGCCTGTTACTTTCTCACACTCCGTGGGAGAGATGAAAATTGCTGACCTAAGCAAAATACTTTTAAAAAGATCCCTATGTTTCCCTTACCTCTTATGTGTGAAACATGGAAATCCCCACTGAAACCCAAGTTTATAAGCTCTATAAAAAATATTTATCCCTATCAAAGTCTTGGTATTTAAGACCAGGGATAAAGATTTCCCGCCCCTTTTTTGTACACTTAGCTTTCGTGAATTCCGTGTTGTGTCGTTCTGTGTTGTGCACGTCGCCTTAGCAAGTAAATAATACCTGCTTCCATGTTGGAATAAAAAGAACTAAAAATTCAACCTGTATTCTCCATGATTTCGGCCACAACTCCGCTATTTATTCTCAGCAAATTATTTAAATGTGTTTTTCATTATATATATATATATATATATATATATATATATATATAATTTTAACATTATGTATTTGATTTACGTCAGTTCTTCTTCTTTCTAATATAGTAAATTCTAGTGCATTTTTTTAAAAAATATTATTTTTAAAAAAGATCTTAGTGAACGAAACAGAATAGATTTTTCATGTGTAGATAATAACCATAAATTGAAATGCCATGTTTTTCAATTATATTCTTTAAAAATGAGAGCCTTATTATTTTACTTTAAGTTCCTTGTCTTGAAAAATCTAGTTTCTGCTTTATTTATAATTTTATAAATTTTTCAGCATTAAACCTACTATCGAAAATATTTTGACGTCTTTTATTAGTTTGTCTTTGGTAATTTAAGTAATTGATTTTAATTATTCTACTTAATTTTTAATCTTTTCTGAATTAATAACTGCAAAGCTTTGCATCAAGAAATCAAGATCGTCTGAATTCTCTGGCTATTATGGCCAGTAAACATCAAACATCTTTTTAAAAAAAATGATTTTCAAAAAATCTTGACGGAATTTGCACCAAAGAAATTAAATAAAGGTACAGAGGGAAATTGCATGTAATAAATCACCAGTTATTATAACTCATTATAATTAGTTTTTTATTAATTATATTAGCTAATTATTTGTAAAACGTAAAATTGATTATCATGTGTCATCGGGAGACTAAATTTGAGAAATATTACTTCCCCCCATCGGACATATCTTTACCCCCTGTCAGCAAATTCCTGCCGCCGCCTCTGGCCCAATATAGAAATTTCTGTTATGTTTCCATTATATTGTACAATATTGTGTGACATTCAGCTTTTAATGGAAAACTATACCATTGATTGTATTTTGTTATCGAATTTCAACTAAATAATTAGAGCTAATAATCTTATTTCAGAATATAACGGTAACAATGTTTTTTTTAAAATTTCGGTGCCTTTTGAATACTGCTTCTTATGTAATACCATTGATGCAGCATTCATTAAAATTTGAAAGAATTGGGAGATTGAGATTTATAGCATCAAAGGCCGTTTTCCCTTGTTTCCAAATGAATAGCAGACATCAGTAAACATAAGAGCGCGCCCAAACAACCAAATTGATGTTTCAGTCAGTTAACCATTATACAGAAACTGCGCTGGTGCGATTTATTCCATTTTCGAGATACATCAGTTTCAATAAAGAGATGAGATGAAAGATGACGGAGAGTTCAGGCAGTATGGAATGGTGATAAAGGAAAGAGACTCAGAGAGGCTTCAACAGAATGCTGCCAATAATAATAGATAATATAGAAGTAATAGATTAGACCAATAATTATAGAATTAAAAGATATTGAAATGCTTCAATGCTTGAAGAGCAACTGGTAGATTGGTTTTGTTTGCAGTTATTTTACCAAAAATATTTTTGAAGGAGATGTCTTGTCTATCTAGCAGTAGAAATGCCCACAACTTGTCTCTATAATATGTATAATTTTTGTAA
The DNA here is from genome assembly GCA_026289955.1 of Argiope argentata. Classification (NCBI taxonomy): domain Eukaryota; kingdom Metazoa; phylum Arthropoda; class Arachnida; order Araneae; family Araneidae; genus Argiope; species Argiope argentata. The sequence goes on from JAOUZG010027617.1 coordinate 4,809,952, forward strand.
GAGAGAATTATTTGTTCAATATCAATAAAGCTATTACACTCATGACAAAGGGGAGCATTTTAGAGATTAAAACGATTCAACAGTCCTGTTGTAATAATTGTTTTACTGTTTAGTCCAACCAAAACAACATCTTCCTTCCGATTTTTGATCCAAGAAGTTAGTGCTTCATTGCTAGGGATGTCTCCTAAAGAGATGAAGTATTTACTATTTCTATAGTTATTAATTGTGATCAGATGCGATAATCCAGGCTCGGAATTCTGTCTTCAGGAGCGATATATTCAATCCAGTGTATTTTCTGTACTTCTTTGGCTAATAGATCTCGGAGCTCATTCCAGATTATATTGGAGTGACCAGGTACCCACAGGAAGGATATTTTTGGTTTAATTTGGTTAAAGTTTCAACTGTGGAGGCTATACAGTGAATAACATTTGGCGATTGGATGGAGATATTTTTCAGCGATGTCAGCGCAGAGTAGTTATCCGTAAGAATAAGACAATCTTTTCCAGGAACAATTTAGTGCTTCAGCAATGACTAAACTTTCTGTAGTAAAAATGGAATTGGCAGGATGGACTCGAAACAGGAATTTTTGCTTAGAGGAAAAACCAGCTGTTGAGGTGAGATGGAGAGTTTTGGATGCATCAGTAGCAATGATAAAAAGATCAGGAAAGAAATTTCGAATGCATTCATTAAAGTAATTATTAATTTCAGTCTAGGGTAGATTTTTATTTTGAAATTTAAAATCCATAAGAAAAACTTCATGGTGATCGGTGATCGAGTAAATCGATGGGTTTTCAGGCAAGGTGATAATGTGGATCGTGTCGGCGTTTATATTCTGGAGAATAAGCGAAATGGAGTTTTTGTCTTTGATAGTTAATTGAATTTCTCTATTGTAATGGGAGTGCTCTGTCAGAAGTGGGGAATGTACACCATTAGCTATTTGCTTGATAAAAAACTGGGAAGATAGTCGCTTGATTTTCTGTGAAAGAATTTCCTGGATAGCAATTTTCAGAAGGACAATATTCATGGTCCATTTTTCGAAACCTAAAACAATTCTCAGAGAAATAGATTGAATAGTATTGCATGCTTTAAACTGAGTCTCACAAAATCTGTTGATTACGGTGCAACCATAGTAAAATATACTGAAAATGCTATAATTTGTGATTATGTATTTAGTTCTGGCGTCATGGTTTTTTGATGCAAATTGTTGATAGCTCAGTTAAAATACATCAACACGTCTCCTCATGGTATACTCATTGATTAATTAATAAAGAAAATCCACTCAGAAAACACACCACCGCTTCCGTTGAATCTCAACTCTTTATTCACAAGAGGCCGCTCGCCACCAGAAGTAATTCACTTCAGTTCACAAAAGAATTCTCGCTTCACTTTACTGAACATTCCGCCGCCCGTTGACATGCTTACATTCAACTAATTGTTGATAATCACATCACAAAAGATAAATTTTTAATACTGAAATTACACTAAAATATTAAACATTACACTGTTAAATAATACATTAAAGAAGATAACTAATAAAATGATAACTATTTTATACAATACACAAGAATTAATCACTTTTCAATAGGTAATAAGCATACCTTTGATATAGGTCTTTTAAAGAGACCCTTTTGGGTTTTTATAGTTACAACTGTAATTTTATTATCATTCCCTGGAAATAACTCAACAATTCTTCCCAATGGCCAATTACAAACAGCCATATTATCTTCTTTGATAATAACTACATCACCAATTTTAACATTATTTTTCTCAAAACACCATTTTCCACGTTGTTGCAAATTTGAAAGATAATCATTAGACCACTTTTTCCAGATAATTTGAGACATTTTAGTCAATTTTTGCCAATTTTTTAATCTATTATCTGGTATTTGAATTAAATTTGGTTCTACAATAAAAGTAATTGGTCTTCCTATAAGAAAATGACCTGGTGTCAAGACATTCAAATCATCCACATCAGTTGTTAAAGGAGTAAGAGGCCTAGAATTCAAAATCCCTTCTATTTGTGTTCTTAAAGTCAGAAACTCTTCATAAGTTAATTTTGAATTTCCAGCGACTCTTTTAAAATGGTGTTTAAATGACTTAACCCCAGCTTCCCATAAACCTCCGAAATTTAGTGGTAAACCCCGAATTTGGGTGGCAAGAATCTCCATTCAATACCTTCACTACTGAGATAACCAGATAAAATGTCGTCAGGATTTTTTTACCAAGTTGTGTAAACGCCCTAACTCCTTATGGTTCCCAACAAAATTAGTAGCATTATCTGAGAATATTTTAGAGAATTTTCCTCTTCTTGCGAAAAATCTCTTCAAAGTAGCAACAAGTGCTTGAGACGATAGTTCAGTAACAAGTTCTAAATGAATGCATTTCGTTACAAAATATATAAAAAGAGAAACAAACCTTCTGATAATTTCCCTTACGTTGATTTTTATACTTAATAAAAAATGGACCTGTAAAATCTACTCCAGTACAGTTAAAGGGGTAATTAGCTGTAATTCTTTCTTTGGGAAGAGATCCCATTAACTGCTCACATGCTACTGGGTTTACTTTAAAACAAGTTACACATTTATATACCACTTCTCTGCAATTTGTTCGACCGTTTAAAGGCCAGTACTTTTGACGCACATGAAATAATAAGGATTGAGCTCCAAGATGCAAATTTATTTTATGATAATACTGCAATATCATTCGGGTTACTTTACTTTTCGAAGGTAATACAATTGGGTATTTTTTATCAGTACATAGCTCACTGTTACACAATTTTCCACCAACTCGTATAAGACCATTTTAATCCAAAAATGGATGCAAATTTCTTAATTGACTGTAGTTACTTACCTCACCCTTTTCCTCAAGGGAATTGATATCTTTCGCAAAGTAATTACTTTGCATCAGCTTTAATATAAACAATTCAGCATCTTTTAACCCACTAGGGTCTAGTGCATCTTTTTTCCTTTCAACCTTATTTTTACAATTACTTATAAACCTGAAAATATAACTTAAAATACGGATTATTCTACAATAGTTATTACTCAAATTAATTAAATTATTAGCAAAATTACAAGCTTCATTACTAAACACAGAAAAACAATTAGAGTTGCCACTAATAGTGTTCGTCAGTTCATCCGAAAAGTCATCTTGAAAGACGGATGCTGGAATGTCCCTGTCTGGATAGTCTCTACCGGTCAGGAACTCAGGACCACTCCACCACAAAGAGTTTTCGGCCAACTTGTCTGGATCCTCACCTCTGGAAATCAAGTCAGCTGGGTTGTTGTGGGAAGATACGTGGCGCCACTGGTTCACCTTGGTCAATGCTTGTATTGTTGCAACTCGGTTTGCCACAAAAGTTTTTAAGTGACAAGGTTCTTTTTGTAGCCAACACAACACAATCATGGAATCAGACCACAGATAAGTGCTGGTTTATATCCAATTTGAGGGCGGAAATTACTCGAACTATTAATTTGGAAAGCAAAACTGCTGCACAAAACTCCAATTTCGGAATTGTCAGACGTTTTAATGGCGACACTCTGGATTTATTAGTTATTAATTTTACACACACTTCACCAGTTTCGGAATGCGATTTGCAGTAAATCGCTGCTCCATAAGCGACTTCGCTAGCCTCCGCAAAGCCATGTATTTCAATCGTATCTGGCTTTGGAAGTAATATACACCTGTCAACTCTAATACCATTGATATATTGAAGAGCTGATGAAAATCGTAACCATTCGTCTTTTTCCCTTGTAGGGAGAGGATCGTCCCAGTTTAATTCTAGTAACCATAACCGTTGCAAAAATATTTTTGCTCTTGTAACCACTGGACCTAAAATACCGAGTGGATCAAAAACACGAGCTATGGTAGATAAAACTTGGCGTTTTGTCACACCGAAACCCTCACAAGTCAATTGAAAGAAAAACAGTCCTCTTTGGATTTCCAAATTACACCAAGTGCTTTGGTTTCTTCTGCATAAGCGAAGGGGTAGGATTCGTTATTTACTGCAAGCTCAGCAGTATGCACCATTTATGCAAAGTCATCCTTCCGCTGCTCAATATCTCAATCAACTCTCGTTGGAGAGTTTTTGCAGATTCTAAACAATTAGAACCAGAAAGAACATCATCCATGTAGAAGTCATTTTCTAACACAGTTGCTGCTGCAGGGTATTTCTTTCCTTCATCAATTGCAAGCTGCTTTAAAGTTCTCATTGCCAAAAAAAAGGCGCACTAGTTGTTCCGTATGTAACTGTAGTCAAGTCGAAAGTCTTGATAGGTTCCTCAAGGCTTTCCTTCCACAATATTTTTTGTAACTTTCTTTGATCAGGATGAATAGCAATTGCTCCATACATTTTTTTTATATCTGCAGTAAAAGCAAAAATATGTTTTCTAAATCGTATCATAATTGAAAACAGATCTTCTTGTATGACGTCTCCATTGTATTGTATAGAAGTCAGAGATTTGCCTTCAGTTGTTAATGAAGAAGCATTAAATACGACTCTTAACACTAATCATACCAACACTTATTAGATACCTAGTTTACCATAGCGGGACAAATGACCCGAAATTTACGTTTCCTACTTTTATGTATGAAATATGGATGTTGGAAAGGAAATAAAAATATAATGATAATAAAATATGTATTATAATTATATGAAATAGTATTTTTACAATTTTTATTTCAAACGCAAAAAATAAGAGTTGTTTTTATACATCACATTTTTTACACATAAGTGTATCCGTCGCACATTTCCCGCAAACAAATTTTTTACAATTGGAGCAAATTTTATTAGTTTGATTCTTTTTGCAGTATCCTATTTGACACCTCTTGCGTTTATTAGAATCTGTAACAGGGTTAGGCAACGATCGTTTAGTATTTGCTTTTTCTTTTGGTTGTTCACGGGCAACTCGAAAATCGTCGGCAAGTTCTACTGCTAGCTTGAGTAAAAAATCTTTTCTCGAGATATTATCTCCTGTAGTTTGCTTGTATAAAATCTAGGCATTTATACCATCTAAATCAAGGATATTGAAAAAAACTTGGAGTGGCCATCTGCAAGACTTAGACTTTGTAGTAAATTTCCTCGCCATTTGATCGGTCATGTCTACACCAAATTTGGTTTTATTGTAATATGAAACAGTTTCAGGTAAACGCTTATTTTGCATTTATGAAATGCATTTATGACGCATTTGCTATCGACGTCCGATGCTAACCAAAATTTGATTCCAAATTTATCCGGCTTGTTAGGCATGTATTGCGTAAATCTACATCGTACTTTAGTCGGAAATAGCTGTTCATCTATAGTAATATTACCACCCGGTTTGTAACAGTTTTGGCTGTTCTCAATGAAAATATTCCAAATCGTGGATACCATAGCAAATTTATCTGCTTTCAAACGTTCACTCCGCTGACTTTTTTTTTTATCAAAACGAATAAATCTAAGAATTTCGGTAAAATTATTTCTGCTCATAGTTTCAGAAAAAAATTTGGGCCCCCATATATTATTCCACAAAAAAGAAAGTTTCAAATTATTTGCTCCATATGCAGCTCGTGCATATAAAATTGCAATAAATGCAGCAAGTTTTTCTTGAGATAAACTCCAATCGGATCCTAGCACTCTGTTTGCTTCTTCTATTGTGCATGTTCTTATATGGTTCATAATACGGTGGTCAATTATTAATGAAAACGCAGTACTAACTTTACCTTTCATTATATGACGTTTAGCATATCCTGTTGGGCCTACTTCTTGCCTGAAAATGTTATGAAGTGGTGGTCTTCCAGGTGTGCCACCTATTTGTATTTCTTCCCAAACAGATCCATCAATTGCAACATGTTCATTTATTTCTGCTTCACTTTCTTCAGAACTTGAGAGTAATCTTCTTTTTCGTCCACTACCGATATTCACAATATTTCCCTCTTCATTGTCAGTGTCTGTAGATTCAGACTCATTTTCGTTTGTAACCAATATATCTTCGTTTTCAGAAAATTCATCTTCACCGATTTCCGAAAACTCTTCTCCAATATCATTTATATCTTCTAAGAATTTGGACTCGTTTCGTTCGTTTCGACATTTTATGGGTAAATAGTTACCTGTATCACTAATAAAGCTATCAAAATAAAATAAAAACTATGTACTAAACTTTTCTTTTTTTGATACCTTTTTTACACAAAACTCTAGTTTCAATCTAAAATTTTTATATTTTCTTGAATTATTCTCAGCTATTTTGCTTGAACTACATTACGTAACAGTCTTTGCATACATTTGCAGTTTACTGATGTGGTAGACAACGGTATACGACATTTATACTCAAAATAAACAAAACAAAAAATTATAAAAATAGTATAAGAACAGTAGACTTAATTAGTCAGAAAAAGTCAGTAAGTTAAATTTGGAGAAGTAATAAGATAATACGTGCATTATCAATGCAAAAGTTCAAAATGGGTCATTTGACCCGTTATGGTATGAGTAGTGTTAAGGGTGTTGACTTACTCTTCTCTAATCCTCTATAAACTCCAAGGTGAGGAATGTAATATGATCCACTTTCCTCCTTACTCCCATGGGTTTCAATCATATGGCCTAACTGTCGATATTCTTTTAAAAAATCTGAATATAACTTTAAATACTCAGGCTCTCTTGCTAATCGATTTCATAAGGAATTTAGCTTTTTAGATGCAATTTGTTTTGAACTACCTAAAGTATTTGGATCCTCTTTTAGAGGCATTTTAACCACATATCTACCAGATTTATCTCGTGTGAAATTTTTGACGAAATGTTTTTCACAAATTAATGTTTCTTTATTTTGAGGTTTTTCAATCTCAACACTCTCAATTTCCCAAAATTTTCTTAAGTTTGAATTTAATTCTTCTGCCTCACATATTAAACCGCAATAGTTAGAATTTAATTTATCTGAACTCGAAACGCTACCTGCAACAATATACCCAAATACGGAGTCCTGCAGCGTCAAATTTTCATTTTTTGAATTGACTTTCCAAGTTTTATTATATGATACAAGTACTCGGTTCCAATTAAAATATCTATTTTCCCCGGAATATTAAAATCGGGATCCGCAAGCTCAATTGAATCTGGAATCTTTACACGCGTACAAATCATCCTATTTGGTATTAAAACCGTTATTTTTGATACCAATAACATCGAAATATTTCTTTCGAAATCTTTATTTTTATTAGCCACAGTTATTGTAACTCTGCGATTAACTACTAGCGAGGCATTATTAATATAGGAAATAGATTGATTTATTTTTCCACTTTTAATTTGAAGCCTCTGCATACAATCCTGACTCATCATAGAACACTGTGAGCCGTTATCCAAAAGGCACCTCACTTCCTGCCATTGCGAATATCTATCTTTTATTAAACATTTTACAGTAGACAAAATTACATTTTTATTTACGATTAGATTAGTTGCAACGAAAGGCGTACTCCACTCATCGGGGGAAGCAGAACTTGGATCAATTTGGTCCCCCCCCCGATTGCGAATTATTTATGACTTCTTCGGTTTCGGCATTCGTAGAAGAAACATTTTTTGCTTCTTTCGGAAAATGAATTAATTTATTGTGAGCTTTGCACAAAAACAACTCCTATACGAACACTTTTTAACGCTACAACTAGGCGATAAGCATTTAAAGCATAAGTTTTTATTTTTTTACTACCTCTACGCGTTCAAGAACCGTAAGTCTCTTAAATTGAGGACAAGCATATAACGGATGATTCTCATTCTTTTGATATAAATCACATTTTTTATTTTTCATCTCACTGAAAAATACTCTAGATGCCGGCTTAAATTGCTATAATTTTGCCCTTTTCTCGTCTCAATTATGATTTTGCCTTAGGAAACAAAATACAGATCGCATTCTTTTGCTAACTCGAGAGGTGTAAACCACTTTTGGTTTTGTCTAATATTGATATGAGTTGCTATTTCTTTATCCAGAGTTTGGAATAATTTATCCGAAACTATCAAATGTTTAAGAGTCTCGAAATCAGTTACACTTCTTAATTTTAAATTATATTCAAAGCTCGTCATTAAGCATGACGCGAATTGCACATGAGTTTCGTTATCTCTAGAAGCATTTCTAAAATTCTCTAAAACCGCTTGTGCTGTTGGTTCGAATTCTTTGAATACAATTGATTTAACTTCGTCATAATTATTTAAATCTTTTTCGGCAATATGAGTTAGGATATCAGACGCTCTGTCTCCTAACAAACTTGACCCTTTAATAACCTAGAGTTTCAATTTTGATACCAATCTTTTAAACCGAATGTTTACATTACTATTAGTTTTTTTTATAGGTTGGCTGTACGTATTTTACTGTTGTATAATATTCTTTCCAACGAAATTTTTAAAAAATTAAATGTCATTATTGTTTTATTTTATCAAGCAAATACAGTAATATTAAAAATAAATCACTTTCGTAAATCAGGCTACTAAGGGTTAACAAAATCTCTGCTTTCAACTTCTCAGGTACCTTCTTAGTACTAAATGCTCTCTCTAACGAAGTAAAAAAGAAACCCCAATCCTGAGATCTGCTCGGTGATTTAATACACAATATTCTCACAGACTTTAATAAGTTATCGAGTGACTCTTCGGGTTCCTGTTTTACACCCTTGATACACGGAAGTCTGAGTACTATTTTCCTTAGCTCTTAATTGCGCTAATTGTAGCTCTATTTTAGTTCTCTCTAATCTAAGACGCTCTAGTTCTATTTCACTATCCTGATCGGATTTCTGATTTTTATTCCCTATTACTCTATCTACAGCATCTTTAACAACTTTGTTGTCATTTTTGAACACATCACTTTCCTCAATTAAACTCTTTATTTCACTCTTTTTTATGCCTTCGGCAACAACCACTTATCTCCTCGGCAACGAGTCTTAATTTATCTTTTTTTTTTATTTTGCTAAACCCACCATTTTAGATAATTCAAAGAAATGTTATCACAATTTTATTCTAAACTCGTAAACAAAACTCACACAAAATTAACTTCGACTCGGGAAATTAATCATAACTCATGAAACCAAAATTAACTTCATCTCGGGAAATTAATTATTCAATAACTCAAAGGATAATATTGCCCGTACCTCTTTGCTGGGACTGCTCTCTCGAGACCAGTTATCCACAATAGAAATCTCACTCTTGGCAGTTTCGCACCAAGTTCGTCATCACTGACGATATCTCCACTAATAAATCACTATTCAATAGATGCATAGTCGTCTCCGTGTCGACGGACCAAATGTTGATAGCTCAGTTAAAATACATCAACACGTCTCCTCATGGTATACTCATTGATTAATTAAAAGGGAAACTCAACTCAGAAAACACACCACCGCTTCCGTTGAATCTCAACTCTTTCACAATTCACTTCAGTTCACAAAAGAATTCTCGCTTCACTTTACTGAACACAAATATTTTGAGACCATTTTTTTTAGGGCATGATTTCTGAAATTTTTAAAGATTACAGAGTTTTGATTCTTTTTTTAAAAAATGTATACCAAGAAATTTGATCGTTTCATTCCATTTTAAATTGTGTTTCGCATAAGAAATACACGAATAAATTGCAACTTTTTTCTTGGAAAACTTAGATATTGCACTTTTCCTGGAGTAATTTCTAGTTTCTGATCATTGCACCAACTGTAAATGTTTTCCATTGTGTTTTGAATTTTTTTAATAATAATTTCCCAGGAGTGATGGCTACAATAGACAAAAATATCATCCTCAAAAATAATACATTCGACTTCTTCGTGGAAGTCGTGCATAAAGATAACGAAAAGAATTGGTGAAAGAACGTTGCCTGTTATACCAAGCTGTAAGTATTTAAAAATAACTTTTTATGTCGAGATTTATATTCAGAGCAACAAAAATTTTTTTTGTTGTTGTTCGTGTGCTTCAGTGATTTTTGCCTGATTATTGTAAATTGCAGTTTCATTATCTCTAAAGGGTATGAAACCCTGTAAGCTGTTGTGTAGTTTTTTGTTACAGATTAAGTAGTAAGTAATACGTTGAGTGAGGATACGTTCAAAGACTTTACAAAAAACAGAGGTTAACAAGAAACTTTAGTTTTGTCTTTGTTAGGCTTCAGGATCGGAATAATTAGAGCATTCTTCTATTGTTTGGGGGATGTTAGCTGAATCAAATTGGTGTTGGTATAGCTTCAAAATAATTTGAAGTTTTTAAATTGTTCAGATTTTTGAACCAGATAACTGGAATTTTGTCAGCTCTTGGTGTAGAGTTTTTAGTTTTATGGATTGCTTTCTTAAGTTTCCGAATTTCAAACTTTCTATTTTGGGAGGAATTTATTCCAGATGAATCCAAGGGAATGGGTTCAATGTCTGTATTTTGATCAGAGAAAGTCTATACAAATATTTGACTTTTTTGTGCAGGATCGCATATATATGGATTGTTTTGTATAATAATCTTTTTGTGTTTAGAGTCGGATTTGTGTTGTTTGAAAGTTCATTAAGAATTTTTTTTTTTAAAAAAAAACATCTTTGGATTACCAGACATTGTGCAATTTTTTTTCCCAAAATTCTCTTTTCGCCTTTTTAACATGAAATTGAAGCCAACTTGCAAATTTTTTGTGTTGCCTCCAATCTATCATGGAAATGTTTCTGATTGCTTTTTTCCCGAAAGTACTTATTAAGCTTTTCATAAATGTGGCAAGATAGGAGGATAAGACCTACATGACAATGATTTAGATATAGTATTTTGGACTATTATCTTAGTTGAATTATCCGCATTTCCTTTAATGGAGCATTGGTTGTCATTATTAAAAATTCCACGTGTTTGTTGTGTGATTCTCTAAATCCGACTCTCTAAACACAGTAAGATTATTATACAAAATAATCGACATATATGCGATCCTGCACAACAAAGTGAAATATTTGTAAAGACTTGTCCAATTAATTGCTTTTAAGATGCGATTGACATTTTCTGTAACTGACTAGGAGACATTACATAACAAGAGGTCTGGTTATAAATATCTGATGAACGGAGATTAAGATCTAAGATAGATTGAGTTTTTAATGAACTATGAGTGGGAATAGTTGTGTTAAGAATGGCGTCAATTCATGGGTCACGAGTCAAGTGCTAAACAAACCGATTGTGTTCAATTTTCAACCGTTCTTCTAATCACGGGATGTCTGCCGATAACGTTGATGAAAGCATTGCAGTTGAATGTTACGCTAGCTGAATAATTATTAAAAACTTTTGATATTTTTTTAAAAACTTAATATTTTGAATTACTTTCACCAAATTTTTGTAGTAATGTAGTATTTCTTATATTATAATTTCAATCAGTATTTTCAATGAAATTATTTTTTTACCTGTTTAATTAATATCTCTTTGGAATTAGTTTGCTACCCTTTTATTCTTCCCTTTTCCATAACTTTTTTTTGTCCAAAAGATACATTCTAACAAATGGCTATGGCAGTGTTTTTGAAAAATTACTTTTTTTTAATTAATATTATTTAAATGTCATTAAATGTTGAATCACAGAGAATAGGATCATATCCTTCTCTGTATGTTAAATTTTATGAATATAGTTTTTTAAAATAATTATTACTCTTAGATAAGTTAAGATTTTGAAGCTTACAAATAAAATTATTACATTTTTTTAAGTAATAATTTTTATTAATATTAATAATTTTACTTTTGTTTAATTATATTAAGACTAATGTTTTCAGTTTGCTCAGAAGAAAAAACATAAAACTCAATTTTTTATGTATTGAATAAATTTTGTTTACAATTTCAAATTATGAAATATAAAAGGTAAAGATTTAAAAAACCTATGCAACCTATGAATCAGTTATTTAATTTCAATTTAGAGAAATTACTAAAGTATAAAGTATTAAATTATGCCTTCATAATTTTTATTTACACATTACAAAAAATGTAGATAAAACACATATGATAATTATTTGCTAAGTTTCTATATGGGAAATTCAATGCAGTCATTAGGGACTCTGAAGTCTTTATTTTCAGAATCAAACTGTTTTGTCATATTTCAATAATTAATGACTTTGGAGGAAATATAGGTAACAATTTAAACTTTTCATATAAAACTTTTGTTTCAAAATTAAAATGTATTGAAGCAGCAGAATCTGAAACAAAATAGATAAAAATCATTTGAAATTCTCATCCTTAATTTCACAAGGAACAGAACATATAAATCAACTTGATGCTTCAACAAATTTAATTTTTGAAGTTTTACTTCAGAATTAATAAAAGAACATATATAGAGAAAATCCTTTCTTTAATGAAACCAGTCAATGTCATCATTTTAATATCATTAACAATATTATCGGTAATGAATCTTTCTTTCTCACACAACCCTGAAGTTCTTGTTTACAAATTGCTGATCTTGTCGATTATTTCAGAAAAAGTAATAGTCTGGGGTGAAACAGAGTACATTCCAATGAAATAATATAATTTTGCTGTCATTAATTATCTTGCATTTATATACTTAACTAAATGACATGTATTTTCAACACACACAATCTTATATGTAACATTCAATTAATCAAATTAAGAGTACTTACAATACAATACAATACATCAATTATAAACGCTGGTAACAGTCAAAAAGAAAATTGGATTTTCAGTATTTAATAAAAGAGTAATTTACTAAATGAATCTTTAAGACATTCATTCACTTCCACCCAAGTTAGCAATATAGCCGTTGTTAATTTTAAGTGACACTTTTAACAATAGAAATTTTTATTTATTTCAATTAAATTTAGATAAGATTTTTTTAAAGAAAAATGTAATGTACTATTCATGAAAACCTTTTAAAACCTTCTACGTATATGCAAAATTATCAGAAAATTTCATCAAATGTCAATAAAGAAAATTAGAAATACGCTCTTGATTTTGTTTGATTGTCCCCCCATTTTTCTTTCTCGGCAAATCACTTACCGATTTCTTTTTCCTCGATTAGATTTTCTAAAAAATTACTAGAACAGCTTTCGGTTTCAATTTCGTATATTTAGGAAATGGAAATACTGAATGAATTCTTCAAAATTAACATCGCATATCACCGACTTCGAATAAGGCTTAAAACCTTCTATTCCAAAGCTAACAACCAAAGTCAAAATTGTTGACAAGAAACTCAATTTTTTAAAATCCTGACAATAACTTATATGTTTTGTATTAAAACATCCAGTAGTATATCAGTATTTAATTTTTTAAAACATTAATAAGAAAGAAACTGACTCAAAATTTCAACAACGAATCTAAACAAAAAATTCGCTTCAAACTTTAAGGAGTGCGTTAATGGCAGACTCATCGAGGAAAGCGTTGCGGATGAAGACTAAAATGCCATGCTCAGAAATTCATGACATGTGACTTTTACTTCACATGGAATTGACCCCATTGTGAAATGCGGATCAGTTAGCCAATCAACGAAGTCGTTACTCAGAGCCAATGAACGAGATGCTCCCCAAAGATTGTGGTGCAAACTAAAATACCCCAAGATGAAAGTAGGTAAAGTAAGAGAATCAAAGGAATGTTTTGCTTGATCGATAGCAAAACCTTATGGAGCATATAAATTAACAAGATTGAATTTGGTATTATGGAATTGTACTTCAACTGCCAAAAGTTCAAATTAACGTCTTCTCTAATATTGCTGGTGATTATTCTTACAGACATGTTATTAGGTATGCCAATAAGAAGATCACTACGAAAAAAGAATTTGTTCAGAACGGAAAACGTTTCTGTTGTTTCTTGAGAAACCTAGAAGGAAGATGTAGAAAAAAGAGGCATTGAAAGCCAGAGTTTCTTTCCTTTAAAACTCCTGCAGTTCCACTGCAGAAAAGTCATAAGGAAAGGCAATTAAAAAGTTTATTAGAAACTTATATCAGCTTGAGACTTTAAAAAGAACAAAAAGAAAAAGAAATTAAAAAAACAGGAGGCTTATGATTTCGAACTAAAATTTTAAAAAGAAGGAACGTCAATTTCAACATAAAGCAGAAACATTAATAGAAAAGTGATAAGAGGAAAACCCAACAAAAAGGAAGACAACTTTTTAAAAAAAGTTAAATATGAAAGATTACCTGCACCCCATTTCATCGAGATGTTTGAAGTTTGACCCACATTTTTTGTAGCTTTTTTTCTCCCTCGGGATATGTTTGATTCAGTTTGATACAAATCCCCAGGGAGAATGATGCTGGCAAAATTTTGTATTAATTTCTTCACATTTTTGAAAAATTTCAATTAGCATATTTGTTTGCTGTTCTATCTTCGCTGTGATATTTTTGACTATAACTTTTATTTTTTGATTAATTGTTTCTTCGACTTCACTCACATATTTGTTTTGAATGCATTGGAATAACTTGCTTTTGAGGATTGTTGGTAAAGGAATCTGTTTTTTTATTGTATAAGGTGTTGTAGACATTTAAATTATAATATTTGTAGTTCCCTGATGTAGGGGAAACATGATTTCGATGTTTCTGAGTGCGGACCCTGGCAATTAATGCACTTTTCGGGACTTTGACATCCACCATCATGTGTAATAGCAAAGAGTTGACAAATATTTTTGCTGCAAATTCTGGTTGGATGTAAGAAGCTGTGGCATTTCAAGCATTGCCTAGACTTATTAATGAACTTTTCTACTTTTTGGTTTGTAGGCTAAATCTTGATAGATTCTGGTAACGTAGTGCCAAGTATTGTCACGAGGACAGTAGAGAAGTCGTGAGTCGAGCTGGGTTTAACAAACCGCCTCATTTCAATTACTTTAATGTCATTATTTCGGGTTAATTCTTCAGCCAGTTCATCTAGAGATATTTGTGTTGGTATTTCGAATAATAAAAATCGATCTGTCACATTCTCCCAAATAACGCCAGTCGAAACTGGAATATCTAGAATTTTTTCCCTGTGTAATATTTGGGCAGCTCGCATGGGATCTGATGTTGTAAAGCTGATCTTGCCTTGTCTTGTGAATTTAATATTTAAGATGTTATTATGTCGATTTATATGTTGCTTTATATATGTCTGAAGGAGAAATGGATTTAGGCGAGGAATTTTTGCTACAATGTCTTTGTTTTGTTGCACAAAATTATATTGATATCGTTATATTTTCTTTCACCAATTTGAAGGATAAGTTTATTGGTGGATTTGCCACTCTTAAAGAAGTTAATATTGGAATTGAATGCATTTTGCTGCTTGTCATTTCCTGCATTATTGTGGGGTCATTTTCAATTTGCGAATCCAAAACCGTAGATTCTGAGTTACTCATCTTGAAGATTTTGAAGCTCTCAAATAAATAAATATATATAAAGCAAAATAAAAGCAGGTAATCTTATCTGATGCCTAGAAGTCGAAAATGTAAATCAAAGGGAAAAAATTGATTCGAACCGAGCTTTAATAGCACACAATAGGTTATGCACCACCGACATAACCTCAACTCGTGTAGGACCTTAGCATTCGTTATTTGTAATATTGCCCAAAATACTTTATAATACTATGGTGCCACTGAAGTAATATATTTAAAAAGTTATCTGAAAATTTGTTAATTCCATTTAATTCTTTGCTCAGCATTTAAGAGTGAGCCTATGAAAAATTATTTTAATTTCATCTTTAGATTTTTTTATTTATAATGTTATTTCTTTTTGTCTTCAATGAAAGAAAAACTTCAAGTTTTTATTAAATCAATTCTCAGGAAATTCAGTGGAGAATTGAATTATTTATTATCAATAATTAAATGCTTCAATGAAAAGTAACTGATTGTTCTAATATAACTATATCATAAATGGCATTCAAGATGATTACGAATTTCAGTCTGCAGAGAAAATGGAGAAAAATTCCTTCAAATTAAAAAAAAAGAATAAAAAACGGATAAAAACTTAGTTCTAATAGTATTTTAAATATACTAAGCAATGACAATGAAAAATGAGCTTAAATCTTTTTCGAAGCCTCTTTAGCGGTTGTAGTCAGAGTAAAAATATTTTTCTTCCCGATTTAAGTTCAACAAAATCTCGTTTAAACTCAAAGAGTTCGAGATTAATATCTATTAAGAATATGGAGTTTACATACTTGTATTAAACTCTGAATTTATGAAAAAAGAATTCAATTTGTTTCTATATAGTTGTTACAGTTGAATGATTTCGGTATTTAGTCAATATATTGATTCGAATATTCATTTTTTTTTTATTTAATGAGAGAAGTTAAAGAAAATTTAGACTAATTTGAAAAATGTCTGCCGATAAGCTGTATCCATGTATGTTATTGTTTTGGTTTTGCTGTAAAATGATTTTATTGTTAATTATCTTACATAACTTGTTTTATGAGTTGTTATTTATATTTAAGAACGTCTAAATGTATTTTCACTTAAAATTTATTTTATACAGTCAGCGGTTTATTTATATATCATAATTGCTGAATTTAACCTTCAAAATTTCTACCATGTGTTTAGATATTTAGCATTAAAAACTCATGGCAACTTTTATTTCAGAATATTTTCCTGTCATTACTTTTTCGAAATCTTGCATATTACTTTTAAAGCTTGTGAGTGTGCGTGCCTGTTTTAACAACATTTCATGACTTTGACCTCTATGCAGTCGAAAAACCAATAAACTCATTTTTGACGAAAACTTTTGTTATATTCTGAAAGCTGCTTATGTGTAATGTAATAACAGATCATTCGTTTGATTCATGTGAATTTAAATATCTTATTCACTGTTTTTGATTTTTTCCATCAGTAGATTTTTGATAAGCTATTTATTTAATTCAGTCAATAAGTCAATATTTTTCTTCATTTTTACTAGCTTTATTGAATCAAATTAATATTTAATTTAGCCCCCCACCCCTTTGCATTTAAATAAATGTATGTTTTTTCTCAAGATGGCTGTAGTCTTTCTATGTTTTAATTTCATACCTTTAGCACTTCTACATTTTTAGTTAAAAGTGTTCTGAATTAAAATTTGTAAAAGATTATATATAATGTATAAAATAAAGCCAGATCAATTTTGCATTCTTTTAATTGTTTAAATTTTCTTTCAAAGTAAAATTTGCATTGTAATGCAATGGGTGCATTCAATTTTCATAACTTTACATAACAATATTTTATAGAAAGTT
Source organism: Argiope argentata (assembly GCA_026289955.1). Lineage (NCBI taxonomy): Eukaryota > Metazoa > Arthropoda > Arachnida > Araneae > Araneidae > Argiope > Argiope argentata. Next base: position 4,827,032 of record JAOUZG010027617.1, read on the forward strand.
AAACATTTCAAGAGATTCTTTAGATAATTAGACTTGTAAATATGAGAATCAGATTAAAGACATCATTTTTCTTTTTATCATAATTTTCTTTATTTATTTTAATGTATGCTTATAAAAATAATCTTAAATTTAATAACTGTTACTAATGCAGACACAACAACTCTGTCTTTATGAATATTTTTCTCTTAAAAAGTTATTTTAAATAAATAATAATTATTTAAAGAATTAAACTTGAACAATTTCTTTTGGTCATAACAGCAGAAGTTCTGTTTAATATTCCTATAATTATGTTAATAAATTAGATGATTAAATTAGTTAAAAAGATCCTGAGATAAGTATAAAGACCTTGGAAAATGCTAATAGTGCAGAATTTGGTTTGTAAAATGTGTAGGGGGGGAGAAAGAATTATTTCTTTTTTAATCCTTTTAAAATATAAGAGAAAGTATATTATTTTTTTTATTATATTACAAATGTATAATTTTTCTACAATTTAAAGCAATTGTTTATCAAATAATTTCCAATCCTTAAATTCTTATTAGAATATAAAATTATGATGTAGTTTATATAGAAATATTCTATCCATATTTTATAAATATTGGATTAAAAAAATTTAACTGTGCATTTAAAAAATATTTTGAGAAATCTGAACTTGTGATAAAATATTCTAAAAAATAAATTTGGATGAAATATTTTAAAAGCTGAAATATTTAACATCTGGAGAAGTGAACAAGAGCTTTAACAATTTAAGTATTGTGATTAGCCAATTTTGCTCTCTAGAATTTCATTGGCATTGGATCAAAAAAAGAATCCTGTACAGAGTGTTTTTTTTTTTTTAATTGCAGGTTGGTTGCTTTCATGCATTCATTACAGCAGAATTGAACTTGTACTGAATATCAGTATAAACTTAATATTTGCTTGTATAGGTAATGATACAAGCTTTTATAAAAGATTAAAAAAATAATTCCAAAAATGAATTTACCATCAAAAATTCATTAAAGTTTACCGTCTCATTGAATTAGGATGCACTGTGGCTTTTCTTTGTAAATGTTTTTGAAGTTATCTCTTTACAAAATCAGTAAGCTAGATTTGTGTATTGTAATTAAAATAATTTTATACTTAAAAATTAATTAAACAAATTTGTGAAATCTCATCACATGTGGTATTTTATGTGATGAATCATTAATTTTGAGAAATCTGATCTTGGCTGATAATTGAAAAAGAGAGGGGGAGGGGATGAATTGGAAGTATTTTATAACCTCAATTCATAAAGCTATTCTAATTTGAAACTTGGCTGTAATTTAAATTTGTTTTCGTAAATATTTTCATAAACTTTGCAGATTTGTAAAATTTGCATGATATGAAAGTATTTTAAAGCTTGATATGAAATTATTTATATTAAAAACTTGCCACCATTCTGATTAAAGAAATTTAACTAAGATTTTAAATCCAATCTTTTTAGAGTGATTTTAATTAAAAAAGATAATTAAAATGACTAATTTATTATTTAAAGAAACATTTTTTCCCAGATGGCTTGCCTTTGGGGCATAGGAGTTTAAGTCTTCCTACAGAATATGATTATCATCAAGCAATGGCTCAGCATGCTGCTGCAGTATCTGCAGGTAATAGTTCTCTGCATCCAGCAATGTCCCAGATCCCCATGATGTCTACAGGTTTGAATCTCTCAATGAATTCTGGAAATCATTCTATGGGTAGTGGAATGCAATCTGGTGTTAGCAATACACATCATATGTCACATGTAGGCAACATGAGTGGAGGAGGCAAAATGAAAAAGAAGTTGAAAGTAAATAAAGATGGTATTCCTGCTCCTAAGCGGGCAACAACTGCCTATATAAATTTTACTCAGTGGTATAGAGAAGATCAGAAAAGAAATGGGAGACAAATACCAAAGGTAAAACATCAGAAATTAACTCCGAGTATTTTGCTTTTTTATATGAAACCTAATGGAGAGTGATATGTTTTTTAGTATGGTGCTTTTATGTAAAGGGCTTTTAAAAATGTTTTGTGCATGTACAAATACACTGCCAATACTGTCTCATGCTTTTAGAAACTCATTTAAATCATTAAAATGTATTATATATATAATTAGGAATTATATAATGATTCTATTTTAATTGATACCTGACTGGGAAAAATGCCTTTTGTCATTTATATAATTTCTGCCATTATTTACTTTTAACAGCTGTGGTTTCATGATTTTAAGAACTTATTCAGATCATAATATTTTTAGACGATTATAAATTCTATTTCAGTTCCTGAAATTATTTGAATGTAAAAATATAAAACGTTCTTTAATTTCTGCTTTGTATACTCAAGCATTTTAGATTTTAAATTGACATTTAAACTTTTTAATTAACTGTTCCTATACACTGACTAATAACTATTTTGATCCATTAAGCATGTTGTTGATCTTATAATAAAACATTATAAGTTGATTTATTATGGTAGCTTTTTAAAATTAAGTAGAATTGCCTAAATTTTCCATGTGTCTGTATTCTTCAGTATTTAGATTTATTACTGTGAGGTTTGTCACTGATATTGGTCTAATACTGCTAATATTAACTGAATACATGTGATGTGAAAGAAGTGTTATGTCATGTCATGAATACAAAGCAGTCATTTTTAAAATCCCATGATTCGGTTTATTGCTAATAGTCCAATAAAATTGTTATTAAAAATAGTGAAATCTTTGAAGTTGGGGGGAAAACCTATAACAGCAATATTATTGGCCCAAGATGTTCGACTGTTCAAAACTGACCTTCTAGTTTATACCTTGGAATGTTACATAAATGTTGGAGGGGTGTGGAAGTTATAACATATAGTAGATATGAGGTAAAAACTTTAATAGTTTGTAATTTGATCAGAAAATTATCATGTATTTTTTATAGTACCAAACATTGTAATAGTTATTTAAAAGAAATTGCTCAATTTGTATAATTATCTATTTTAATGTACTCTCTAACCTTATATTTAAGAATACTTTCAGTTTGCATAACTTGGGTCTTTTCCCCTTTAATTGTGAGCTAGTTTTTTTTTTTTTTTTTTTTTTTTTTTTTTGCATTACAAACATATAATTTTGTAATGCAGATTTAGAGGTAATGAAATCTAAACCTGCGTTAACTTTAGAGATATTGAAATTTTACTATTACATAAATTAAATATGGCAATTTCATATTTAGATTCATTATTCGATGTGTCCTGTTCTGCAGCCAAAAGTAGTTGTAACATTTTCATTTTGATAAAAATGTTTTGGCTGAATGTTTTAGTTTTTTTTTTTTTTTTCTGAAATTTTCCTGGCAGTTTATTTTTTCATGTTTTTTGTTGATTAATTGCTTTATTATTCAAACGAATGTTTTACAGGAACATATTTTTATCTTTTCTAGTTGAATTAGTTATATACAATTCAAGATTTTAAGTTCAGTTTAAAGAAGACAATGTGGAGTCATCCCCCCCAAATATATTGATGCAATTTGAAAAACATTTATAAAAATGCACAAATTCAAAAAAAAAAAAAAACCCTTTTCAGGGAAATAAAATAAAATCCTTACTAAAAAAGTCACAAAATATCCATAATCTAATTTCATTTCGTCTTTGGGTTAATTATAATAGAGTGAACATATTGCTCACTAGAATAGCATTATATAAAAAGATTATTGTGTATTTGTTTATTGTCTCTTAATATAGAATCCTTATTGATTGATTTTGAAAGATCAAAATATTTATATGCAGATAAATGATTTAAAGCTGAATAAGGATTTATGTTAGTTCAAGGCTGACATTTTTATCTTTAATTTTCTGTTTCATTTTAAGTTTCTCGGGCAAGATGCCAAAAATCTTGTTTTATATGTAGAAATCCTTCCCTCCTTTTATATTTGCGTTAATAATTTTCTAGGTATGGATAGTGGTAAATTTGTAAGTTCTTTTTGTTAGTAATGTTTTATGACTATATTATATGTTTAATGTCTTTAGATAGGTGATTTTGGTAAAGAATGTGCTACTAAATGGAATGGTATGACTAGTGAAGAGAAGCAGCCATTTCTTGAAGTAGCTGCTCGTGATCGAGAACGTTATAGAAAAGAAGTAGGTATTTAAATAGTTATTTTTTAACAAGATTAAGAGGATTTAGATTCTATTTAAATTTTAAATTTTTTAAAATGTGGTTAATATGAATTAGAAATTTCACGTCTTCTTGAAATCTAATAGGCATTTTCTTTTTAATGTGACTTGCAAACTTACTTCATTTAATAGAATCTCTGGTTGAAACAGCATCCTTTGGTAGTGTATATGGAAAGAGTGTGCACATGACAAATCTTTTGAAATATTCAAATAATTAAATGTTTCATATGAAATATAGATATTTAATTTACATACCTTTTTGAACTTTAATTCCAAAACATTTTAACTTATAAAATATGTTAAGCTGCTTATTTTGTGATTTACTTTTTTAAACATGTTTGTTTAAAAGATTGATTTTTTTTATCTTTCATTTTGTTTCATGAAACATTATTAATAATCTCCTTGTTGACATTGGTGTACAGAGCAACATTTTAGATCAACACTGAATTTAGAACAGTGTATATTGAGCCTCAAATAATAATGAAGCAGTTTATATAGGTAGTATGATCATTAATCGTGCTATTGAAAGTTTCTTAAAATTTGACCTGCTAAATAAATAAACAAAAAGGAACAGTTTAAAAAAGAAATTGTAAGTTTTTAATTGTAATTTGATGTATGCTTATGTTCCCTATCGAGATTCCCTAGATTTTAGAATGCTCTGATAAAGCTCTTTAAACTATGAGTTTACATTTTTGACTGCTAAAACTTTCATGTTGTATTTTTACTTTCTCTTATGCAGAGCATGTAAAAAGAAATTATTGTAATTATCAAAGAGTTGAAACTCAAAGATTTTGAAGAATTTGCATGTTTTGAAACCTCTCTGGGCTCAAAGACTGCATTTCTTGAAATATATCTGTTATAAATGCATGGTTCAAAAACTCTTTTATCTGGAGAGATAAAATTGGATTTGTGGATTTGACACCAAATTTGTAAATTTCTATAAAGTTATGATCATAAAATTCGTTCATAGGAAGATAAGTGAGATTGAAAACTATAAAATAAGAGTTAGATAAAATTTAGTACTTTTATTTATCATCTCAAACTTAGAGTTGTATCAAATTTGGCACCAAATCTGTCGAGGTATTGTTGATTGTTTGTCAGTCTGCATGCATGTAAATGTGCTAATTCAAAAGTACAATTAGTAAATGAATTTAGTTCTCAGTTTTAACATATAAAGTGTAGATCGAAATTTTTAACCAAATCCATCTTTGACTTTTATTTTTATATGCTTATAAATGCTACAATTCAAAAACACTACAATTTTAACAAAACAAGCCACCTTTGACAACAGCTTGTTTGCCTAGATTGACTTATTAGTCTCTTAAATCCTTAATAGGGGCTTTTATTTTTTTTAAAATTCTTGTTTTTTTATATGACTTTAAAACTTAAATTCAATTGAATCATTTTATAGCAAATTAAAAAGTGTATGTTTGCAAAATAAAACCAAAAGTTTAAATCTACTACTGAGTAAATGGTGAACAAAAGTCCATGCAATTGAATGCTTTAATAGACGAGTTTAATTTCATGAAAACATTTCAAAACAAATTGTGTAAAGAATTGATTTAGAAAATATTAAAATTAAGGGGAAATAAGGAATGCACCTTCCATTTTGTTACGGTATTAACTGTTAAAATGTCTTTTGCATTCATCTATACACAAGTTTAATGCTTCTATTACAAAATTTTAAGAGACTTGCTCGTTTTTAAATTTAGAAGCCTTTATCTGAACTTTAAGCTATGCAATTTTATTCAAAACAGCAAAATTAATGTTGTGCTAGTGTCCTGACACAGAGGTAGCACATCTTCCTCATGATCTGTGGGCCTCGGTTAGAGTATGGCTGTTCTGTGTACTATGTGTGAGGCGTGTGAATGTGTCCCCCTGTAAAAGGGGGCTGTTCAAGCAAATGTGGTGAACATGTAGCTAAAGTAGCAAAAGTCATACCCTTGGCCCTAGTTGGCGCTACTCCAAAAAACAAGAGATGCTCATTCGGCTTAAAATACCTGACAGCTGTCAGTGCGCTTGTCCATGACAAGTGCCATTAGTAACAACGACAACAAATTATTGTTGCACCCAAATATATGTAATTAGTATATTATTCAAACATCATGACTTGTTAGAAATTCACGAAGCATGAATATTGTTACTCACTCTGATTAGTCCATAACTTTAATTTTTTCTATAAACAATAAAAGAAGGAACTTGAGAAAATTGATATTTTGAGATTTCTTGGAGAAAGTGTTTGATATGAAACAAGAAAATAAAATTTTCTCCCTGTAGTTGTGCACATTATATTAGGTTTCCCAAAAGATTTAATACAGAAAAACAGATTTCAGAAAAACATACAGATTTTCAGTACAGAAAAACACATTGAAATGCTGATTTATTACGTGGTATTTAATTAAAATGTCTGTCTAGCTGCTGAAGAAACTAAAAATAATTTCATATATCTTGACTTTTATTTATGGAGTTGCATTACATTCTTCTGCACAGCAAGCCTTCTGTGAATGCAGCAGATGATTGTTGACACAAATTCAGGATGCATATCTTGATGCCACAAATGAACCAAATTGTATGTATGCAATCTTGTTTGAAGCAAGGTCAGATTAACCTGTCTGTCCAAGCAGTCCAAATTTTGGGGGCCCTTCCCTTGTCAGCTTGGATATTTTAAAATTGATTTCGATTTAATTTGTATGCAAGCAATTAAAGTGTCAAATTTTGACAAATTGAAATAGCGAAATGCTTAATTGCCGATTGATTTCAGCTAATCATATATGCTAGCTTTTACCCGCGACTTCGTACGCGTGAAAATTTTGATGTATACATGTTAAAACTAACAGTCTAATGTAAAATGTTAGCAAACCGTATGCATAAGACGTGAATTTTTGACACCAGTTGGGGAAACAAATGCAGATTAGAAATTTTTAATTTTAATTAATCTGTTTTATTTTAATTCAAAAGTATTTCTGAAGGAACCGAAAGATCTATTAAGTACCAATGATAAATTTTAAATGTATCAAACACTACGAAAATAAACAGAATCGTTTGAAATAACCGGTTGAAAACATGTTATATCTAACCTCATTAGCATGGGGAAAAAATTGCTTAAAAACTTTGTACTTAAAACTATAAGGGTACTTTTTCATTTGACAGGTGCAAATGAACAATCGCCAAGGAAATTTGACAAAATTTGTCGGAATTCTAAATTATTTGCTAACGGAAATATGCCACTATAAGCATATATGAAAAATATATAGCTAACACAAATACAATTTAATTACAAAAATACATAACGGAACAGCTTTGATATACAGTCATTTGCGCCAAAAAAAGAGGGCTAAAGGCGGCATTGTGGAGTTTGAGTTTCAGTAGCGCGCCGAACAGCCAAATATTCGGAGTGCTGTAGCCGTCTCATTTCTGCATGCTTCTGCGTTTCAGTTGATCTAGAAGTAGCCTGTTGCTTAGCGTGCTTAATTCTGCTAAATTCCGCTTGAGGATTCGATTCCCGACTTCTAGCTACTCTCATAGCCCGAGTTTGATAAGTCCTTTTTGAAAGATTCGATTTTGCGTTTTCCAGGCTTTTCGAAAAACTATCAAATAATAACAAATTAAAAAAATTAAAACCAATTTTTCCTTAAAAAATATGCTGTGTGTTCGTTAGCAGCGAGAGCGGAACATAGAGCTGGGGCGGAAACCTAGTAGTTTCGCTAGCTCATTAAATTTAATTATTCAGAGAATAACATGAACAGCGTTAGGAAAAAAAAATGAATACGGTTGTTCTTAATAGTTTCACTACTACCGAGTGATGCTTTTCCTTAAAAGAAATTGGAAAGAACAAATACACCTACTTTGTTCAACTATTTTTTTTATAAGCAGGAAACGATTTAAAAATAAACAAAACAAACTGGACTTTTCAGTGATGAAAACGTCTTTCTGCCAGGATAATAAACCACAAAGAACTCCATTAGAATAGTAAGATAATATTAAAATGAACAATGGTAATAGAAAAATAAAAAATGATTCAAAAAGCTCGGGCAGATGTTTTCAGATTTTTTAAAAAAAAATTTTGGTGGAAAAGTTAGTTTTTAATACATATATATATAGATATATATATATATATGTATTAAAAACTAAAAG
>JAOUZG010027617.1:4842989-4871591 GCA_026289955.1 Argiope argentata
AGCATAAATTTTTGTGATATTTACATTATTGTGTGTTCAATTAAAAAAAAATATGTGTGTAGATGCATCATTTCTTTTTTCAAAAAATGAAAAATATTTTGATAAATTTATTAAATATTCAAGAGGTTTTATTATGTTTCAAAAACTTCAATATATATATATATATGATTTTACAATTTTTTACCAATCTTCAGCAGCATTAAAAGTGTCTGTTATGCATCAAATGTTTTTTAATCCAAGTATAATTTCAATGCTTATAATTTTTAAAGCATTATGTTATCCACTTTATTAATTATATTATTCTGTGACGGTGCATCATTTGCTATGCCTTTTTTAAGTATATGATTCAGTCAATTATGTTATCTCTCAAAGTTCATTGTTTTTAATTGGTTTTTGTTTCAATATCCTCTAAATGCATCATTGACTGAGGCATAGTTAATCTCATTTTTTTTCTGTGTGTTTAATTTCTTTGTAGAATGTTTTTCTTGAGTTTTAATTTTAAGTACTTAAAATATGTAGGTAAATTTTTAAAATAGTTTTAAGGGATGTTCAGTTGATTTTTTAAAGTTTTCTGTTATGCTTATTTATGATTTCATACTTTTTTCAGAATTATTTCTGTCTCAAACAAATTAACTTTTATTTTTATATGTCCATTTCGAGCCATTTATTCTATTATCATGTATGCTTTTGATTCATCTTTTTCTTTTTGTAAAATGTATTTCTTAAAAAAAAAAAAATGTCTGCTTTGATTAACTACTACTTGTTAACCTGGTTTTTATAGTAGTATCCTATATATTACAAAATGGCATTTCCCCCCGTTTTGTGATGTACGAAATATCTTTTCATTTGTTGCAGCTAAGAAATTTTCCTCCTCATCTGCTATTTTCAATTTTAAAAATGTGCTAGTTTGCATTTTCTAGTGTACATTTAATCATAACTTTTTAAGGAGGACATATTTTTGTGTTTGGGAATTTTTTGAATGAAAGAAGTTGGTGGTTGTGTATTCATATTTAATAATGCTAGCATTTTAAATTAATTTCATAATATTTGCACTATTAAAAAATATAAATTTTTAATCATGTTTTTAATATGTTTATATTTGTATGCATATTTGGAAATGAGAATAGCAATTGCCCTTAAAAAAATTTTAATTGAAGCTTAAAAGAAATTATTACTGTATGTTTGATTTGTTTTTATATGTATGATTATTGCTTTGTATTTATTGATTATGTTATTTTAGACTTGAATGCATATGTAAGTTTTTTTTAAATCAAAATCCTTTGTTTTATTTGTGAAGTAAAAAATAATTAGTTGTAGAAGACACTGTGAATTCATTTTTTAGTTATGTATATAAATTAATAGTTTTTAATTGTTTGAAATAGAATTTTTTAACTGTTTTATATATTTCAATTGTGAAAATTCATTTTTTTTTTGAAAATTGAATTTCATAAAATTATTAGTTGAATAGTCTTTATTGAATTTAACTAAAATGATAGGCTTAAGTAACATGATTATAAATTAAAATGTTTATATTGTTTATAAACTGTTGGTATTTAAGTTAGAAAGTTTTTATTTAAAGCAATTTGTTATCACTCATCTGTTTTAATCTGAAAATTAATATATTTTATTCTTATTGGTGTCGGATATACTAAATGTATATACTTAGAGACTATAGCAATATCAGAAAAATGAACAGAGTATCTGCAAGTGACTTGTAGAAAATTATTGAAGCATATATTTTTTTAAATGTATAATCTTGTTTTTATTCAAAATCTTTGTTTTTCCGTAGGATTGGTGATTTAGTGCTTTTTTTTCTGTTTTAATTCCCCCCTTTAAATGTTAGTATTACAGTTTTTGTATATTTAATTCTGATTTTACCTTTCAGTTTGTCTGAATTGATGAACAAAATACAAGAGTATTTACCAGAATTTTGTTTTGTTGTCAACTCAAATGTATAAATAATTTTAGCAGTACTTAAAATATTTTCGCCTCAAAATGGAAAAAGTTGTAGCTTTTTTTTAAAATTATTATTTTATCTGGTTTTTAAAAATTCTGATTTTTATGGTTGAAGTACGGAATTTTGGAAATTTAAGTTTTTGTAGATTGCCAAATATTTCTTTTATTATTCTCTGTAGTCTTTCTATACTTTAAACTTATATATAATTTATTTATTTATTTATTTTGGTATTTGGCATATACGCACAAATTTATTACATTGCAGATATTTTATTTATAATAGTATTTTCATAATTAAACGTTTTCGTTTTGATTCTTTTTATATCCATGCTATATTTTTAGATGTGTCTACACCATGTTTTGTATAACGATTTATAGTGTTATTTGATGGTGAAAAGTATTTCATTTTACTTAAAAAATTTTAATATTTAAACAAACGTCACAATTTTTAGTGATAGTTATGAGTTTATTGAGCCAAAGTTTTTTTCTTGTGTATCATCTACATAATTATATGTAAATACATTCCGTTTATTTTTACATCTTATGTTGCATATTTCAATTATGTTATTTGATTACCTTTCTTTTTTGAAAGATTGTGATCATTGGATTTTGTGAGATGAGTTCATTTTTTTACTGTTTCTTTTTTTATGTGTTAATTATACAATCTGTTTTCAACTTCATTTAAATATTTCACGTAGATTCCGAAATGCATTTCCCCCTTTTATTATTTCTGTGATAAAATGTTATGTATTTTAAATTTTGCATTTCATTTGAACGTTTATTTTATCTGTTGAGTAAATGTTTTGATTCTCTCAATTGTTTTTTTTTTTTAATTTTATTTATCACTATTCTGTTACTTTTTAATATTCAATTCTTTCTTGTGTTAACACTATGTGAATATTAAGGTTTTAAATAATATATTTTAAAATACATTTAGATATTTTTAAAAAAGTAGACGATTTTGATCCATCAAAATGTTATTGCACTTTTCACTTGAGTAGCATGCAACATATTGAGAGTTAACTAAAATTAATACTAAATACCATTACTGGATACTGAATGCTATTAAATTGGTGGCGTCATATAAGGTGAAGTTTGCTTTGGAATTTACATGTAAATATTATAAATTTAGTTTATACTGTTAATTTTTATTAAAAATTGTAAAAAATATTTGTGTATGTGTGACAGGGTTTTTTTCCATCACAGATTCTAATATACCTTGTAATCCAGTTATAAAATTTACGGAAAATTGTAATTTTTCCCTTCAGTTCCAATAAAAATTGTGTTAGGTCTTCATTCAAATTAGATCTATCCTGATTGAAGATTCTTTGAAACTAAGTTGTTTGCAGAGTTCTAAAAGCATATAATTTTATAAAATATAATGAGTTTAATCTTTTATAAAAAAATATTTTTAGAAAAATCTTCTTTTAATCTTAAGATTTTTTTTAACTTGACGTGTTTTTTTTATTTAAAAAATTGAAGAAACATTTCACCTTTTTTTGTTTATTTGATTTCATTAAACCAAAATTAATGTACAGTTATCATTTTTTTCCCTAGTTACTTTGACCAAAAAAATTGACTCTGAAGATGCTGATTCTGTCAAAATTAATATAAATTTATGCTTGTGTATTATACGTCATTTTAGCTAAATTTTAAGGTAGAACCAGGAATTTTAAATATTGCCATAAAGAAATTTATTTTATCTTCCATCTTAAAATTCTTTTATTAAAAAATGAGTCAATTGAAATTACTTAAAAAAAAGTTTAGTTTATAAAAGTTTCTTGTAGAATGTTTTTAATTTAATGTTCTTAAGCTCATTACATTTAAATTCTTTTTTACTTTGGTGAAATGTATTATTTAGACATTTAAATCAATTTTTTTTCCTTCATATATCCCTCATGAGAATATGACTTAAGGGACATTTTAAAAATGGTATTTGGTTTTGTTGTTTCTGTAGCATTTAAATCTGGGAGGGTTCACAAGTGTAATGTATAGGAAGTTTTCCTTATGTTATGGAATTTTTTTCATAGCTCGCTGCTGTTTCATATTTTGTAAAATTCAAATTTATACCTGCCTCAGTAATGGGTTTGGATTCCTTTTTACTGCTTGATTATTATGCTCTCTCCATTTTAAATCTTTTGACAACTTCTCCTTTCTTTTATTTTTGATCTTAATTGCTTCTTTTTTAAACTGAAATTACTTCCATTTCTTCTCATTCAGTGTCCAGTTTCTTTTTCAGAAGGCTTTTGGCGTTTTTTTCCTTGCTAATTAATGCAAATTTTTAATGAATGCAAATAAATAGTTTAATCATTTTGGGCCTTTTTTAAAAATCAAAATTACTGCTACGGTTTTTCTTTTTCATTCTTTCCATTTTTATTCTGTTTTTTCTTTTTAAGCTTTATAAAATGACTTCCTAGCCAAATATATCAATATAATTAATGTCTGTTGTACTGATGTTAGATGCTTAATGGTTTTGATATATAGAAGGCAAATTTGTTTCTTTTCACATACTTCTAAAAAGAAAATTTTAAATTTCAAAATGTGAAAGAATATATATTTTTAACTGGAGATACTGGAATTCACTTTCAGTATTTGCGCAAAAATAACTGTTACGATTTAAAATCTTAATTTCTGGATTTTCCTACAAAAGGGCAAGAACAAATAGCTTTTGAAATATTAAATTTGATTCAGATTCCGAATTAAATGAAGAATTAAAAAGTTGATCCTTTACATAGAAACATTCTTAAACTAATGTGGAACATAATCTCCTGAAAAATGTTATCCATTAATTGTTTGTACTGTTCAAAAGCGAACTTCTGAAATTTCAAGTTATCGCCATCGATACAGAAATATATATATTTTTAATTCCGTATAAAATTAGCATTTAGGTAGCCATTTGTATATACTTACTAACAGAAGCAAATGTGTGTTGGTTTTCTAAAAGGTGCCTTGTTGAACCTAGAACTATCAATTTATGCAGCAATCAACTATAATATGTGAGGAAGTGCGTCATTTTAATTACATAAAATTTTGGCATTTTTTGTTCATAAGTTTTGGAAATACTTTTTTAATAATGATAGGCATTTGAAAAATTTATAAATTAAAGAAATTATCTTTTCTATATTTTATAAATTTTTCAAAAATATTTATACAACATTTGTTACCATTCTTTATTGCTGTAATATAAAATAAATTGTTTTCTTTGTTTATCGCGTTAAATTTTCAATCTCGTGTTTTTCTTTCATGCTGAAAGTTAAAGCTTGAAGATTAGTATCATTATTCGCATGTTTTGATAATGTTATTAATTTTTGTTTTCTTATCTTTTGGTGAATCTTAAGAAATCCTTCATAGAAGTGAACTGATATACTCAACGAGAAATTATACCGACTATTTTCTTTTCCTTGGTATGTTCCCGTCCGTCATTATCGGGGTCATCTTATCTCGCAATCTAACTGTAGCCCAATAGCGCATGAAAAACTTATTCAAAAACTTGTTAAACAAGAAAATGTATCAATGTTTATGATTTTTTTTAATTGCTTCTCTCAATTAATTAATTTTTTTAGAGTTGAATTATTTTCTCTCTACACTAATTATTTTAGTGTTGAATTAGTTTGTTTCTTTGTATAAAAATTATTTATCTAATACTTTTCTTATAGTATAATTTAAAATGAATTTTTTGTATAATTTAAATGAATATATTTAAAAGAATTAACTAAAATGGGAAGTTTATTATTGATTTCTATATTTAATATCTGGAGTGAAATAGAAAGATTTTTTATTTACTATTAAAATGAGTCATGTACATATCCAGAGGAGACAGAAGCTGGTTGCAAAATTTTAATATAAAAAGCGAAGAAACCAGTCACTTCAATTTCCATCTCAATTATTTTATTAGGTAGGTATTTTTGTTGAGCCATAGGTATTCAAATTCTTAATTGCTATGCTGATTGAAGTCCAAATAATTCTATTCCAAGATGCTCAGATTTAATTTTGCATGCATAGTAGACATATCATATAATACAACTAAAATGCGTATATTGTCTTAATGGGGAAATCAACTGTGCTTGTTATGTGAAAAAGAAGCCAGTTTTCAGCAGTGGGCAAATCGTTTTTATTTTTATAGATAAATATATTATTTGACTTGCACCATTAGGGAAACTCTTGAGTTAAGAGTGCGGGTCTCAATTTTATGTTAATGGTCCTTTTTTAAAGAAACAGATTAAATTATAAGATATTTAATTGAAATTAAACACAGCCAACATTGTCAGCGAATCTTCTTATTGCCAATAGTGGCTGATCACTAGCATATATTTGTAATATAGCAAATATTTATGATTACACCTGGCTAAAGATTTTAAATGTGTTTATTATTTCGAGTGTGAAACGTAATATGTATATAATGTTGTTCGGTAAATAGGCTGGAGAATTGAAACACCATACTTTTATTGTTATTATTTCTATAAAACAAAATGCTCTTTTTAAAAATGATTTTAAAGCTCTTTGTGCATAACTATTATCAAAAACCGGAACAACACCGATACTCAGATGGAAAAGTAATGTGGGAAACGCTTTCGATTTTTAGATTTGTTTCGAGAAAGGGCTTTTTTAGAAAAATTGCTGAACCGTCATTTTTTTTAGGCTTGCGAATTTCACGTAATAACGTGGGATAATTAAAGTAAAAAATCAACTTCTGATAGACATAAAAAAAGACCCCCTCCCCTAAATAATAAAAGATGAATTAAAGTAGTTAGAAAAATAATTCATTTTTTGAATATCGAATAATTTGAATGCATCGCACATGTATTATATTCATTTGTATAGGCGCGAAAAAGAAAAGGAGCCACCCAGCTTTATTTTGGTGTCGATCATCGTGTATGAAAACTAAAAATATCTTCTAAAAGTAATGATATATACTAAAAAATGCTGTATTTTAAATATCCGTAAGATTTACATAATGAAAACTGTACATTTTTTGAAAATTTCTATAGCAATACCCGTTTTTAATGACATGAACAAATTCCTGATCAAAAAATTACTAGGAGTTTAAATTTTGGTTAATATACTATTATTACAGCTGGAGATAGTTGATATTTTCCGCAAGAGGACGTTTGAATATTTAGATGTGTAAGATTTAGAAATTCTGTGGAAGGCGATTATGGTATTTTTATGGATTTTGATTTTTTTTTTGTATTTTTGCGATACTTTTAATGCATATGTAAAAATACAATCTACATATTAAATTGGTGGCTAATTGATTTATAACAAAATATTATAGTGAATTCTTCTGGTAGAGGTTTGATTCTATAACTCAAAAAATATTCGAGGATATTGAAAGTTTTGTCCAAAGTGTACCTGAACCTCAATCACCACTATTCTTAAAGCATCAAAGCAAGCTTTTTTTGTAAGGGCTAAATAAGCAAAACTATATTTGTCTCAAGTAACATGAGTTTTAGAGCTAATTCATATTTTACCGATCGAGAGAAAGAAAAAATTGATTTTTATTCTTTACACTCTATTCGTGCATTCTATTGTCAATATAGTGAAACCTGTTTTTGTGCGGTAGTCAGGAACCGCATAAAAGAAATCGCCCAAAAAATATTTCGATGGTTCATATATAGCTGCAATAAATAATTTTTACAACATATTTTTAGAAAAAAGGAGGCGGAAGGAACTATATATATATATATAAAAGATCGAACTTGGAAAATCTCTCAAAGACTTCAGTAATGAAAAAGTGTTTTTCAAACAAAATGATGAAATTACACATGGAAACATTTTTTTTTTAACTTAAAAAACTCATAAACATGAAACACTTTTTAAAACTCGCGCCACTCAATACTACTTGTTGAAATCCAA
Organism: Argiope argentata; assembly: GCA_026289955.1. NCBI lineage: Eukaryota > Metazoa > Arthropoda > Arachnida > Araneae > Araneidae > Argiope > Argiope argentata. The sequence goes on from JAOUZG010027617.1 coordinate 4,850,802, forward strand.
AACGCGTATCATCTTGCGATGAGCTAGTTCAAAATCATTTTCATCATTTAAAAATAATAAAAGTTTATTTATTTTTGGAATTAGTTGACGTGATGTGAACATACGTTGTATGCCATACACATTGTACACTGGTGTGCAAAACTTAAGCAACAAGTGGTTTTTCGGCCACAGCTCCCCAACAAAGTATAAGATAGCCATGAAATTGCAGTATAATATGCACGTAATTCAGTAGAAAGACTACTTGTATGCAAATTTTAGAAATAAAACGTCGTAGGTGATGTAAGTGTACGTAAACCTTGTGGGTCGGCGCGCGCAGGTCAAAGCTGTGATAAAAGGATGAAGAGCACCGTAGTTAAAGACATTCGCTGCAAGTGCAAGTGATTTGTTTTGTGAAACACGTCTTCAAGAAATCATTTAGACGACTTTACTCGAGGAAGAATGATTGGGAAGCTTGAAGAGGGGCGTAGTGTGACCAGTGTCGCCGAAGAGTTCGGGATCAACAAAAGTGTTGTTTCTCGTGCTTGGAATGTCTTTAAAACTACTGGTACAGCTGTTCGGAAGGTTGGTGGTGGCCGTCCAAGGAAAACAACACCAACAGATGACCGTTACATTGTCGTACAGGCGAAAAGAAACCGTTTTCAGTCAGCGAGCGCCATATCTCAGCAACTGTGCACAGCCACAGGACGACAAGTATCAAGATTTACAGTGGCCAGACGCCTTCACAAAGGTGGCTTATTTGCTAGACGTCCTGAACGCTGCATACCTTTAAAAGTTAGCCATCGGCGGCACCGTTTAGAGTGGTGCAGAGAACACGAAACCTGGACACCTCATCAATGGAGTCGTGTCCTCTTCACAGATGAGAGTCGTTTTAGTGCTACAAGCGATTCTCTACGTCAGTTGATCTGGAGAGAGGTTGGAGCTCGATTTCATCCCAATAACATCGTGGAAAGAGATCGTTACGGTGGTCCTGGAGTTCTCGTCTGGGGTGGCATTATGTTGAACGGGCGGACTGAGCTTCAGATCTTCGACCGAGGTTCTGTAACTGGAGATCGCTACTGCAATGAGGTAATCCTACCCCACGTGCGTCTGTTTCGAGGGGCCATTGGACCAGACTTCATTTTTATGGATGACAATGCACGGCCACACCGTACTGCTAATGTTCAAGAGCTACTGGAAAGTGAAGATATCAGACGAATGAATTGGCCAGCTTACTCTCCAGATCTAAATCCCATAGAGCATGTGTGGGATGCATTAGGGAGACGTCTTGCGACACGACAGTATCCTCCTGGTAACACCCATCAGCTGAAAGATGCGTTAAAGGAGGAATGGAGACGTTTACCCCAAGAACTCCTGGATAATCTGGTGCTTAGCATGGAGAGACGATGCCAAGCAATAATTGCAGCAAGGGGAGGGCATATCCCATACTAGAGAACATCTGCCAGTTGTACTTACGCTTCTTCAGGCAATAATGTGTACCGCCACTATATGTCAAATAAAGCCTTTTTTTGTTCCATACCCTACTTTAAGCTTTATATTCATTTCTGCGCCATTATTCTTTCACTATCGTTTAAGCACAAAATAATGTACATCATATTCAAATTTCATGTCAATCGGTTGATTTCTTGTAGAGTTATGACAAAAAACGCACTTGTTGCTTAAGTTTTGCACACCAGTGTATTAGTATGCATACAGAGTATCCTGAAATAAACTGACAAGTTTCAAAAATACATAACAGGAAAACGATTCAAGGTTTAAAAAAAAAGCAATTCTTACAAATACACCATTTAAATTTCAGTGGACTTGAAATGTTTTTAAAATGCATATTCGGGGCAATATGACCATATTTTCATATCATTTAAAATGTCTTGGACTTTTATTTGTATGTTTGTTAAAATGCCTACTTTCAGATTATTTAAATTTCGTAAGAATTAAAATACTTTTTCTAATCAAAATTCTTTTGACATTTGCATGATGCTCAATAGGGACGATACATCTTTCGGTCAGTCAGGCTTTCCATCCTTTCTTGAATCACATGTAAGTATTAGTGCTTAAAATTCCTAATGGCCTAAAATATCAGCTCAAAATTTGTTATGAGCACAGGCCAATTTATATTGTATATAAGCGTAATGATGACCTAATTGTAAAAGTACAAATGTCATTCTCCGAGCATCCAGTATCTTTCTTGAAAATGTATTTATAGAACGGTTTTTAATATTGCGATTCACAGGAATTTTACTTTCCCTTAAAGGGCAAGGTTTTATACCAGTAATTCAGGAACTGAAATTTTGGCTTATTCATTTTTCAAATGATCTTCATGACAGTGTTCAAACAATTAGCTAAAAACTCCTCATTTCCAAAAACGACAATGCAAAGTATACTTTAACGTAATGACTTGCAACAATAAAGCACTCTTGGACTTCACTGTCAAGGACTAGCATACCATGATAAGCGTCTAGAGTTTTTACTTTTGGACTCCGCTTAAAATTAAATAAAGTTTTTGTTTCCTCAGAAATGTAATTTGATCAGATGAATATCGTTTTAATCGAAATGGAAGCCTCAATCGTCCGAACGACCACTTTTCAAACTAAAAGAATTCGAATCTTCGTTCAGTTAATATCAATTTTTTTCAGATGCGTGGTGTGGCATTTATAGTGACTCATTGTTTAATTCTGTTTTGCACGACAATATCCTGAATAGTGACTAATATATTCAATAAGTTTTTTAGTTTCAGATATGATTGTCATTTCTGAATTCTTTGGCTTCTGTAAATATTTCTATTGATGATGTAGTCGCAAACAGATAGCGCTTTTTCTCATATGTCATTTGTAAGACAATGACTTAATGCTGAATTTCTTGATATATGGACTGGCTCAAAAGAACTTGTTGAATTTTTCCTATATCGTCTAACTTGACTGTTTATTTTTATTGAAGGTGTTGCTTACGCTCTTCTATGTATTTAATACATCGCTTGCAGACACAGCAAATGTTTCACGATGAGTACAAGAATCTTATCTTGATGTCTCAAGGGATAAACTGAATCACGTGTATGCAAATATTATAAGAAGAATGCAACTATGTATAGGTCTCAAAGGTGTTCATTGTGAAAAAGGTTTTTAAATTGCTTCAATTAATGTTTTATTTGATCATTTTAAAAATTTAATGAAAGTTAATAAATGCATCATTATGCAAATGTATTATTTCGCAATTTTTTAATAACCTTTTGTTATATGTATATTGTTATTTTTTTTTATTCAATTTTTCTAAAATTGAAATTTAATTTTTGTAATTTTTTATCTTCATCCTCTACAAAGACCAATATATTTTCACACATTTGAATATCTTATTTAATGAAATTCTGCAATTGGAAGCATATGCCTAATTGTTAAGGAAATAAGCACTTATTCCTCTTTTTGGTATCACCTTGTATATATCAATTCAATATTAATAAATATTAAATCCTCTCACACTCATGTAAGTTTTTAAAAAATTTGACCAAATTTGACCAATCCGTATTTACACTATGTATAAATGATTGCAAAAATGATTCTTTTATGTTTTAAACAGAATAACTTTTAACTAATATAATACTCTGCTCAAAAAGTACCCGGAGTATTGATATGAAGCAAAGGTATCAATTTATAGAATGAAAATTTACTATTTCTCCTAAATAATCTCCACCATTGCTATGCACTTATGTCAACTTTTTTTCCAATCATAAAAACATGGCTTAAAGTCATTTTTATGAAACCCCTCCAGGGATCATTGATAATTTTCTTTTATAGAACTAATGGACTCAAAACAATGGCCTATAAACTTTATGCGCGTTTTGATTTCGAGATCATAAAAGAATCAGCAGTTGGAAGGTCAGCAAAGTGTGCGTGTATTCTGTGGTGTGTACAATAAGCGTATAAATTATGTTGTTTTCTTGAATACTAAAAATTTTCTTACGATAATTTTTTAACTGAACATGTTTTTCCCATAGTGAGAAAAAATAAGTAAATTTTGCGAATAAATAGCACAGAACATTAGTTTTTTTTACTTACATATTGCAAACGATATTGAGGATGCCTGAAGTATCGAATGCATTTTTTTATTTTAATTTTTTAGCTGAATATTTCGACAGAAGAGTTCAGTATAATAACTTCTCTCTCCGCTATCCACGATTTAGAGCTATTTTTGAAACTCTTTATCTCTGTAGCAGGATACACTAAACAAATTACTGTCTACGAAATGTTTTCTATCTGATACTATTTCATGATTTATCTGAGTATTACATTTCTCATTAATTGAATATCCATTTTAAACAGCTGTGTGATTGCTGTTTGCTATTGTTTAACGTGCTATACATCTGATTTTGTCTTCATTTCTTGCAATTCATGAATTTTGCTTTGCATTGAAATAACGTATTTATTGTGTAGAAATATATTTCTTCTATCATGTCTGGATCCTCGTACGCTTTTTAAAACTAAACTTTAAAGGAATTGTTCTAACAGATTACTTTTAACCCCTTAGCATTGAGATATGCTTATATATAATTTCTGATATAGAAGACTTTAAAATTTACAATGAAATCTGACATCATGATATGTATAATGATTTGAAGTCTAGCATAATTTTGGTTATTTTATCTCTTTTTCTTTGACAATGAATGACTTATTGCTCCAGACTTGAAAAATTTCTGTAAACAAATAACTTTTGACTTAGAAAAATGCATGCCGTTAATTGTTTAATTTAAAGTGTGTATGACTCGTCTAAATATTATACATTTTAATGAATAATGATTTATTTCTGAATAGTTTCGTGATTTCAATGTTGCAATGTTGTGATTTAATTATGTTGATTTTTTACCCCTTATCTGTTGTAGATTAATACTTAGAGTTAAGAAACTGACATTTCGAATTGACGGTTACATAACGGTGCAAATCGGGTTTATTTTATATATTGTGCATAAAATGAAATAAGCTTTGATTTGTGCTATAATTCTTTATTATGTTCTATTAAGCAAGTTTTTAAATTGATTATAATAAATGCTACCGGGATTTGAAACACAAATGATGAACTTTTTTTACGTACTTCGTTATTGCTTAAATGAATAAAAATTACCACACACTAAGTAATTTTTTTATATTCGACTTTCCTCATTTCTATTAAATCTAATGTTCAATTTCGAATACTTTCTGAAAAAGTCATTCAGTTCACAAAATTATTTCCAAAACATTTTCTTTTTAGCAGTATCGCTTTTCAGGCATAAAGAGGTTTCATTATCTTAATTTAAAGCGTTAATTTTCAAAATACAGGGTTATGAAGAAATAACAGGAGGTGTTTGAAGCCCTGTAGCATGTTATGTAACAAAATTTGGTCACCATGCACATTAAAGTATGCAGTTTCGATTTCTGAAGAGAAAAAAAAAAGTAGTAACGAAAAAAAAAACGATAGGGAAAACTCTAGCGCTGCGAGCGCATAATGCTAGAAAAAAGAATACATAACTGTCAATGGACACAGTAAATAACAACACATAAAATACCAATAAAAACATTTATTATAGAAACACAAATTTGGCTCAAATTGACCACCAGTCTGATATTCCATGCGGTACACGTGGTTTTCGAAGGTGGCTAGCAACACATCTGCATTTACTAGTCTGACAAGTAACGTTATTTGTTCCTTTAAAGTAGGAAGGCCAGGTAGATGTCCTTGATACACAACGTCCTTTAAGCAGCCCCACAACCAGAAATCGTCCTCAGCGTGGTTTCACACCAAAAAGTCTTGTTGTTTCAAATCCTTTTACCATTCTTCGGTTGGTTATGATAATCGGTCCTCTACATAACTGTTTCAACCGCCGGTGTTCACGAAGAATATAACTGTCGTTTTCATCTCGCTGATAAAACAGCTTGCTTAAAAAAGCCCCTTCGCATAGTGACAACACCATCTACGGGTGAATTCTTGCAGAATGACTGGAAATACAGTAACCCTTCCTATAATCCTTGATATTATGTCACTAAGTACCCATATATGCAAAATACATAATGAAGTTTTTGATCACAGCTCCACCATTTTTCCTATCGCCGTTTTTTGGCACTTTTTTTTCACTTGACAAATTGAAATAGTATGCTTTAATGTGTCTAGTGGCCAAATTTTGTTGTATTTCATCCAGCACAGAACACACGATAGGGCTCCAAACACCCCCTGTTATTTTTTCATCAACCTGCATATTCATATATACATAGCTAAGAAAATTCTCTGAAATGTGTTGGTTTTTCAACAATTAATCACGACAACTTCCCTAAACTGTGAACATCTACCTTCCATCATGTAACTATGACGATATAAGAGTAAGGTCGATTTTAACCGTGTAAATAAGAAAAAAATAAAACACTCCGTACCATATCAGTTAGTGGAGCAGTGCTTTATGAATTTTGTCAAAATTTTACGAATAATAATGGGACCCAGAAAAGATCCATTATTATGTGCCTAACTTAGACTATCATGAACTCATGAAGATAATTTTTTCTAACCTGTATGCTATATAACCTGTAGTACTATATATTAAATTTTGAGCAAATCTACATCTCTATTAAATATGAACACGTTGTACTGAAACATTCTGAGAAAGAATCCAAGTAAAAGTTTCAGAGAGGTTTCGCGAATATAAATTAATTAATAAATCCCAAGATCCCGTAAAAGTAAGTAAAACTCAATGTAATTAAATGAACTACTTGCTTAAAAAGGAACCTTGATTCATTTCATTTCCACAAACTGCTTAATATGCACATATTTGCGAATATAAATTAGAAGTAGTAGTCTCCCTAAAACTATCTCGGATAATTTCTAATAAAGGTGTTATCCCAGAAAACGCCATGCATGGCATTGTCTTACAATAATTATGAAATATTAACCTTTTGCGGGAATTTAGCGTTTTCATTGAATCTATTGAGTGATCCTTGTCGAGTGTCCTTGATATATAGTTAATACCACCCAAAAATTTAATTTGTGCGTTAGATTGTTTTTTTTCTCAACTGATTGAAACAAAAATTTGACTTTAAAAGCTACATTTGTTGTCCTGAATTCCCATACTAGATTTGTTTTATTTAAGTCATTAAATTTTTGATTATCTCATTTACATACTTCTGAGAATACAGGCCAAGAAACGACCAATTTCTTCTTCGATTTTCGCTCAAAATTCGTCAGCTGTCTACACAATAGATTCTAAATCTATGTGCCGAATTTTATCTATCTAGCTCACTTCATTTTAGGCTTTCCGTGTTAACTTATATTCGCACAGCCTGGGAGACTTCCTTAGGACAGATTTTCCACAAAATATATTAGAAATCTATAAATTTGAGTTAAGTAAATGTTTTATGTCTAAGTGTTTTTGAGTTATCTTTGTCACAGATTGACATTTTCCAGACGTGTTTTTCGAACTCAGGGAGGTCTAAAACGTGGAGTTTCGTTAAAATGTAAAGTTTGAATTTTTTTTTGACTATTATTATACTTTTTTTGTATTTCGTATTCAAGAAAATAAATGTTTGTTTACCTTAACCATGGAGTATATGACAATGAGTATAGCCAATACTGCATCCGAAGAAGTTTTTATTTTGAGTTTAAAAAAAACTATTTATACATTAAGTATAATTTTTTATGTTTTTTCGCAAGAACGATCTGGTTACGAATGAGTTTCTTATTAGGGCTAGAGAGTCTTTTTTTCTTTTGCATTTAGAACTATTGCTTTCTTAGCTAATTGAAAAAATATTTAATTTTATATTTTGTTTATAGGGATTTTATATTTCGAGTTTGAAATCTTTATCGCTCTTCTTCAGAGAAATTATTTTTTCTAAATTATTTCTGTCTATTTTAATTCATAATAAACTAAAATTGTGAATGGAAAAACTTAGTAAAATTATACAATTGTGATTTCCATAATAACATTTTGGCAATATAATGAAATTTAATCCATAAAAATACTTTTGTGCAGAATTGGAACCCCTTTATTTCAACAATTATATCAAGTTCTTCTATTGAATAAAAGGAAAATTAATTTCAAAACACATATTTATTTTACGCAATTCTAGTAATTTGTGTGACATGTTTTGGTGAACGTGATTCTCAAATTGGTTTTAATTTGCCCAATGGATTAAAGACATGTCTTAAAAATTCTCGCGTTAATATTAAGGGAGAAAGATTATGTTGAATTACAGACTGAAATATTCTTTGTTGTTATCATTCATCACAATATCTTTGTAGATCTCAAAAACGCAGATATGTTTTCCAACTCAACTTATCGAGTGAAATTCTACATCATTTATTTGAACAATTAAATAATTGATATGAAATGATATTTATTTTGAACGAAGTTGAAGTAAAAGTCTAGAATGTCATATAAAATTCTTGAGAAGATGAGAGTAAAGGATCTTGTGAAGTGCACAGCAGTGCATCATTTGAACCTACGAGTTCATTTTCGTCGATGACATCATCATAGTTTCGATGAGGACTTGTTCCACTTGAGCTAGGACTAGTTGGTGGAGTAGATCCATTTTTTTCATTTAAAAACACAGTGCAAGGTTCTGATTTAAAGCTGAGAGTCAATTCATCTAGAGGTGTATTGCATGTAGAGGTATTAGAATTTACTGGTACACCGCATTTTTGAAGTTTGTTCTCCAATTCCTGTAAATGAGCAACGAGTTAGATATTCTTTATCGCTAAAATTTATTGATATTCATAGTTTCTATAATTTGAACTATGTTAGGAAATCTCAAAGTTTTGTTTTAAGAATTTTTAATCAAAATTTTCTTTAACATTTTCAGCAAACAATAAAATGACTGTGAATATGTCTTTCGATATTAATAGTTTTATCATCATTTATGTAATTAGGACATTTTGCATGTTCGGAAATTTGGTATAAAGTTGAGATAATAAAAGCACAAATATATTATTCTGAATACCATTTTAATTTATCCCAGCAGTTAAAATGATATTTCTTTTCAAGAAGGGTGCATGATATTTGAATGCACATGATTGGTTTAAAATGATAGTTACATTTTTACTTACTCTATGAGGTGGTTTTTAGTAAAGCCTTGTTCTTGAAAACTGCTTTTAATTGGATATGGCAAGAAGATCGTCTTTATGCTTCGGCGATATTCGTAATTTACTACTGAATGAATTTTCATTTTATTGTATTCGATATTTCTAGGCGCTGAAACTTCGGATTATTTTTAAAACAGTGGCCAATTGTATACTGGTGGGCAAAACTTAAGCAACAGTTGTTGTTTTTTGTGACCTAGCTCCACGAAAAATTATCTGAGAGACATGAAATTCAGAAATGAAAGACAGCCTTTTGTACTTAAAGGAAAACATAAGCATAGTTGCACAAAAATAAATACAATGTCTACAATAATGAAATAATTTTTTTTTAAAAAAAGGATTTGTTGAATTTATAGTATTGTTTCCCATGATTGTCTTTCACGAGGAAGAACAACAAGCAGATGCTCCTTAGTATGGGATATGCCCTCCCCTTACTGCAATGGTTGCTTCGCACCGTCTCCCCATACTCAGCACTAGATTGTCCAACAGTTCTTGAGGTAAGAGTGTACATTCCTCAATCAGCATCTGTTTTAGTTGTTGGGTGTTCCCCGGAGGATGTAATCGTGCCGCAAGGCGTCTTTCCAAAGCATCCCTTACATGCTCTATGGGATTTAAATCAGGGGAGCACGCTGGCCAATCCTTTCGAGGGATATCTTCACTTTCCAGTAGTTGCTGAACAACAGGAGTCCAATGTGGCCGTGCATTATCATCCATAATAACGAAATCCGCTCCAATGGCACCTCGGAATAGACGCATATGGGAAAGAATCACCTCCTTACAATAACGATCTCCGGTTACAGAACCTCCATCGAAAACGTGGAGCTCACTTCTCCCGTTCAGCATAATGCCTCCCCAGACGAAAACTCCATTAGCACCGTAACGGTCTCTTTCCGTGATGTTACTTGGATGTAACCGTATCCCGATCTCTCTTCAAATCAACTGGCGTCGAGAATCGCTTGTAGCAGCACTAAAACGACTCTCATCCATAAAGAGGACACGATTCCATTGAGGAAATTTCCAGTTTTTGTGCTCCTTGCACTACTCTAAACAGGGCCGCCGATGACCAACTTTCAAAGGTATACAGCGTTCAGGACGGCGGGCAAATAGGCCCCCTTTGTGAAGGCGTCTGGACACAGTAAACCACGACACTTGTCGCCCCTTTGCTGTACACAGCTGCTGAGCAATAGCGCTTGATGACTGGCTTCGGGCTCTTTTCGCATGCAGGACGATATATCGGTCATCCACTGCTATTGTTTTCCAGGGGCGGCCACCACCAGGCTTTTTAACAGCTGTACCTGTGGTTTGGAAGGCTTTCCAAGCGGGGTTAACTTTCCAACGGGTTAACTGGATTAGATTTTTAAAAAAAAAATCTAATCCAGTTAACCCGTTTAAACATTGCCGAATTATAGATGCTGCAAACCTCTATCTGATAGTATAGCTAGGCTAAGTTGCACTAGGGGGATATGATATTTTTCTCCGTTATATTGTTAATTAGCAGAGATAAAGTACATGACATTATTTGCTCATACTATATAACTTTAATTAGTGATGTAAACGCCTTAATTTGTTTTTTAATTGTCGCACCTATATTTTTGTCCATCAGTCCCTGTAACATAACCCATAGTACAAACTAATTTCTTATATGTGAAAAGTTTCAGCATTTTTTAAAAGTTTTTGTAATTGCTTTTATGGATTTCTTTAATAAATTACACTCTCAAATGTATGAAATACGGATCTCTCAGTTTAAGCGCTGAGAAAAATTCTAATAATCTAAAGAGAAACATTATCATTTTCTGAGGAAAATCTGAAATAAATGAACACAGTGTGTCTGAAACAGATCAACTGAAAACTTTTCAATACCCTTTTGGCAGCTAATTTGCAAAATTTCATTCTGAATTTTTAGATGGGAGATTGCCGTAAGGTTTGTAGGGATGATATGTTTGTACAAATTATGTATTCACACATTTTTTCTTCCGGATTTTCATTATAAATTCTTTGAATAAAATTAATATTCTCACATGAACTTTACGCTGGAGATTTCTGTTCTGAATTTCTAGAATGAGCTGCTTCTTTTCCATATCAGGAATTCTTGCGGCATCTTTTTTTAAGCAACGTAGATAAGCCACAGACGCTCTGAGAATAGTTCCCTTGTTATGTCGGAGGTCACGAACGAGTTCATAATATCTAAAAAAAAAAAGGAAATGAAATAATTAAATTATTCTTTTAAATAAACAGTATTAAATTTTGCTTAAATTAATAATCAGACATTAAGTTTGGAAAAAGATTTGCTTCTATACTGATGTTTTTTAATTGGTATCTTTCGAAAGATTCTATTTTACCATAATTATATATATATATATATATATAATCTTATAACCCAAAAGTTCTTCATGAATTTTTATACCATTAAGTATTTTGAGCACTTGTACTTGCACCCTATTCCAGTAAAAAATGAAAAGGCTAGCTGATCGAAAGGGGACCCGTCATCTGTTCATCATGTGAACACTGACTAAGTTATGGATCTAAAAAAATATTTTATTATTTAAAAAGTAAAATTATGTATAAAGAGTAGTATTATATATTATTTTAGCTTAGTATATTTGAATTGATTTCAAAATATGGCTAGACTACTTCGAATTTGTACTTTAAAAAATACGCCAAAAATATTTAAGTCCCATTAAAATTTAAATTGTGCATTTATCTAATATATTTAAGAATACTGATAAACAGTCAGAAGAAAATAATGGTTTCAAATAATTGTCAGACCTAAAGGAAAATTGTGAGTGAAGGCGAGTGAAAAATTCGACATGAGCAACAGTGATAACAACAAATATTAGCCCGACTAGGCACGCACCATACGTCAACAAATCATGACAGATATTTTGACCAATAAAAATCTACTTCGAAGTCGACAGGACAGTAAGAACTGTGTAGAATGTAGATCGCGCAAGTCACATTTGAGAAAATGAGAATTATTCTCTTGTAAAAGTCAACTTTCAAACGTAATATGAATAGTTTCCTAGTAAATTCATTGTTTGATGAATATCACTGACTGACAATCTCAATTTGATAGCATTAAAAATTTAAAAACATCTTTCTGCCTGTAGATGCATCTCGTTCTAAGGATATCATAGTTGATGATGTAAAATCTTTGATGTGAATATATATAAAAATGTGTCTACATTAACTGACACTTCATATTAACTTACTTCATATTTAAAGTGGGATTTTTAACAACAAATATAATTTTGAATACTTTTCGATTTTTATAAATCTATAAATTTTATTGAAAATCAGCATGAATCCGCAGTACTGAAATTAAAAACATCTCAACAGTGCAGCTCTCTTAACTTAACCGTTATATTTCTTATATGCTTTCCTTATATATATTATTTTATCTGGTTTCCTTTTTTCTGACATAAAAATAATATTACTTTTCGTTTATTGCATGTTTCTATACAAAAGAATCAACCAACTTATTTTCAAGAAATTTATATTAGGAAGAAATGAATGAGAAACTCAAAATATTTCTTTATTTCACTGGTCTTATGGGGATTAGGCTCACAATTAGTTTTGGAAAAGATACGAAAGATTAGAAACTACGAAAACGACACGAAGAAATTACAGGTATGTAGTATTTTCATCATGCATAGATATATTAAATATTTTACTGTCACGCATTCTTTGTAATTCTCTTTTTTATTTTAGAGAAGAAGAAAAAAATTTGAACAGGAAGCTTATAACACATATACCGGCGATGAAGACAAATAGATGACGAAGGATGGTCTAATAGTTAAGATGACTACTGAATAGTGAAGATGTTACTTATATTTAATTTCATATACTTGAACTTTTTTATGTATAAAACTTTTATTAATATTTTTAGTAAAAACATTTTCTGCTTTGATGAAAAAAAGAAAATAATTTTTATAATTAGCATTATTTAAAGCTACTACTGTTTTATAGTTTTCAGTAGATATCTATAAATCAGAAATCTAACAATCGCCAAAAATACCATTATTTTTTTTTATTCCAACGTCAAAAAACTTTAAATTAAAATAAATATTATTTAAAACTTTGAAGTTTTTGAGTATCTCTAATGATTCTAAATTTTTTTTAAAAAATTTTTGTAGAATTTAAATTCTCAGTACTTATAATTCTATAATATATAAAGCCTTTATTATTGTTCATTACATACTTAAAACAGACGAATGTAAAAGGCAACTTTCATTAAATTAGTAAAAAGTATTATAAAGAAATGTAATTTTCCCAAAATGTTCCAGCTACGAACTAGCATATGAAACTTGTAACAAATTCTCGGCTGAGTGCCTATTGTCAACGGCAGTTGCCTGTAAATGTCCTTATTTGATCTCACGAGTAAAATGTTTTTTCCTTCGCAGTAGCCGAATTTTTCTTTAGGGATGGAGAATATTTAAAATAACTTTTTTATTTTTATTTTTGCCTTTTGTCGAAATTTTTAAATACATTCTATATTATTTCAACAGGCATAAAATATTTTTGGCATATTTTTGAAATAAATTCAAGACAATCTGGTCCTATTTTCTAACCATTTAAAACGTGTCAAACTTTATTTTTATGTTTATTAACATGTTAAAATTCAGATTATTTAAATCTCAAGGGAACTTATATATATTCTTTGGCCATAGTTTTGCAGTATTTGCATAACACGTAGTAGGAACGAGACTATATACTACCAAACATTTCATTCCTTACTTGAATAGCTTTTAAGTAACAGTGCCCCAAATCTCTTATGGACTAGAACACCACCTCGAAATTCGTTATCAGCGTTCTCCTTTTTAAAATTAACATGTGTAGAATGATGATAATATTTGTAATATCAGAATGGGAAGGGTTTAATCCGAAAATATTATTTAAGAAGGCTGAAATAAGGCTACTCTTGGTCATTACACATTCATTGTTTCTATAAATCTTCTTAAAATCTTAAAAGATAATTTGTATTTTATGCCTTTTTGCTGCCTTAAACAGTAAATAATTCTTTCTCGCATATGTATATTAAATCTATAAAGAAACTTACAGCATTTACTTGCGCAATTAAAACGTTACAGAGTAATTTCTATTAAAAAATTAGCAAAGAGAGAAAGGGGGAAAAAGACGCTACGGGGAAAAAACGAAGACGCCTTTCAGTTAATTTCTATGATTTGATTGGCTTCACCAATCAAGAGAATAACATTGAGTTTAAAAAGGAAGAAGGCTGTTATAAAAATAGTGGTGGATGTTTCTCCTCATTTTATTGCGCTGATTTAATTAATTAAGTTTCAGAAAATCATAATATATATTTTTAAAACTGAAATCTTAATCCATATCAACAGACTGAGAGAGACTTTTATTGAGCCTTTTTTTTTTCATTTTCTTTTTAAAGGATAATTTTCTTTTTATTTATTTATTTGCTAAATTAAAAAATAATTTATTTTAGCTCAATTTTTAGCCTGAGAAAATTTATTTTCTATGTGTCTCCAATTTTTTAGAAAATATTGTTGAGAAAATTCCTAGAAAAAGTATTGTTGAAATAGTAACAATCATTGAGGAGACAGAAAACAATTAAGAATACTTACGGGTCATTTTGTCGTGGGAGTAATGTTCCTAGTTCCTTAATTCTGTCATTTATATTAAATCTTCTTCTTCTTTCAACTGCAAATAGTTTTCATTTCAGTTTTTAATTATTCTTTTCCCCACAATTTTTTTATGTAAAAATTTATAAATGAAAACAAACAAACAAACAAAAAAACTGAAAAACGTTTAGAAAATGGTTTAAAACAGTTCTTAGTTGAATTCCACTCACGATAAATAAAATACATGCGTTATGCTGAGAAAACAGAAACTAGATTGTTTAAATAATTTAAGGATATAATTTTGATTTAAAATTTGGTTTTTAGTCAATTTCAAGTTCGGACACTGTTTGCATATTTTCTTAATAAAGAAACGAAAGTTTTCTTAGTTCAACATTTTGATTAATTCCAATGTTTTTGAACAAAGATGTAGTTTTAAGTCTGTAGATACCTTCATAAGCTGAATTTCTGTAATTTGACAAGATCCGACTTCAAGAAATTATTACGGCTCCTCAATCTCAAATTATTTCCCTCTTGAAAATAGTGACTTGTTTTACATTTCATACTATCACAAACAAAATACGCCGGCGTCCTGGCATAGGGGCAGCGCGTCTTCCTCGTGATCTGGCGTCGCGGGTTCGATTCCCGGTTCGGCCATGGTTGTTCTTCTGTGTTCTATCTGTAGGGTGTGTGAATGTGCCCCCCCGTAAAAAGGAACTGTGAGAGTGAGTAGAAAAAGTCGTACTCTTTGCCCTAGTTGGCGCTATTACAAAACAAGAGACGCTGATTAGGCTTAAATCTCTGACTACCTCAGCGAGCTTGTCCATGGCAAGTGCCATAAAAACAACAAACAAAATACAACTTTAGAAATCAGTTAAGTTTATTTTAAGAAATGTATTAAAATAAAAAAAAAGCTGAACTCTTCACTTCAGAGATGAAGTTTATAATAAAACACGCTAAAGAGAACGAAAGCACACCTACATATGCAGTTGCTTCTGGAATTTTTTAAAACTAACTATTTTTACATAGTATTTACTCTAAACTTTTCTGTTCCTATATTTTGGTTCAATTAGTTTTCTTTACACTAATAAACTTTGGTTCACTTGCAATTTATCAATTCCAAAAAGAGGAAAGAAAGTAACTAAAGAAGTTTAAATATGGTCTTATTCCTTCCTTAGAGACAGCGTTCTGCTACTTAAAAAACAGGTTTATATTTCCATTTAGAATTCGTAGCGTTAGCGTAGATCCGTAGCCAAAAATTTCGTCCAAGTTCGCCTTTGAAAATAATTCGTATCAATAAATTTCTCAGAATCACTAGCATAAGGAAAAATTTAATTTGAAGTAGGAATTAATTTGAAGAAATTTTTCATATTTAAATGTTTTCGCAAATACATTTGAAAAAAGTATTCCCCGATAACTACGATAACCGACGATAATCCCGATAACTAGCGACGAGTGATATCCTAAGTATCATTCTTGAGGATACGATGAAGACAAGCGTTAGTTCGATTATATCACTTTTGAAAATCAAATAAACAGATGTTGAAAAAATTATGTGCTTTTCTAAGCCATTGATGAAGATTGTGAATGAGAAAGTGATATCTGCGAAAGTCGCTTGCTTTTGCTATGACACTGCTGTAAAATAGGTTTAATTATATGCAAGCAAGGGTAATCGAGTTCTATTGAAATTTTGATTTCAAAGAACATTCAGTGTTATTTGAGATATTTGAGCTTTAGCCTTAAAGATCTGGAAGTATCTCAAAATTTGCATATGAAATTCTCTCTTCCATAGTACTTAACGGTTTAAGCAGTTAGTCATATTGCAATCAAACAAAAAATCTCCTTGCTGCGAATTACAGTGTCTAAGGAGTAGGTGGTATTATGTATTCACTTTCATTGGTATATATTAACTTACTTTTTCTTGTACATTGCTTTGTTTTGTAAATAACGTGTATGTGCATTATGCATTGCTTTGTTTGTGCAATAAACGTGTAGGTTTGAGAGCTCTGGAATTTTCTCTTAACAAGGAATAACATGATATCCAGGCCAGCTGCAGTGAGTGAGTCCCCAATATTCTTCCAATACATAGAATTACTTGTAGATCTAGAAAGTAATTACTATTTTCAACACGAAGAAGAAAATTACAATAGAGTCGGGAAAGAAGTCTTAAATTTTTAATGACATTTTAGGTTTTTTTATACAATACTATTAGAAATAAATTGACTTTTTCATAAAAATTAAGGTTTTTGTTTTGTTTTGATCAGCATAAAAAGTGTTTTTTTTCCTTGAAAGTTTATATGCTCTTGAAAGAAGCAGGAGAAAAAAAAACCCGAGTGAAAAACTAACACAAGCATACACATGATGTCCTCTGAAATTCTGATTTCTCTCTCCTCTAAGGCCTGAGCATTGACAACAAGAAATTATAAAGAGGGGCGTTTAAATATAGTAAAAATGCTATGTGTACTGCTTACAGCGTCACCTGAAGTCGAAATTCGTAGTTTACGTTTCTATTTCAAAAATGGTGCGAGGTATGGAGGAGAAATCATTTATTAGGTGTCTAAGGCGTCTTTTTTTAATGATACATCCATCTGTATAGACCGTATATATGGAGAAGAGACTTCATAAAATGCGTATTTATTGGTCACAATTTCAAAAATTTTGATATTATGAAATTCTTTGAAATGGAGTGTCAATTGGCTCATAAAACACTTCTGGTGGTGATTTCAGTTGGTACTAAGCACCGCAACCGTTTTTCAAAAGATGAGCTTGCAAAATAGCTTCTGAGAACCTGACGAGCAACCAAGCGGAGAAAGGGTGTGGGAGGGGAGCGAAGGAGCAGGAGTTGGGAAAGAAGCTGTTATTTAAATGTTTATGTATTCTACCGTGTTGTGTCGCTAAATTTGTGAAAAAAATCTTGGGACGAAAATTGTTTTTGCTTTTTTACGATAACAGTATGCACATTCATACAATAATTAACAGAACCCTTTTATAATTGGTGGTAGCGGGAGACAAAAAAAATTTCTCGAAAAACAAATAACTGAATATTTTGGATGGGTGATTGGTGGTGATCGAAATTACTTTTTTCTGTGAACAAATTTTGAAAGAGGAACTTTCAGTATTTTCCATGATGAAATTGTAGTTAATACCTGTTTCTTTTCGTCATCAGTTTAATATCGTCCAGAAAAGAGAAAAAGAGAGAATATCAATTACATTTTGAAAAAGGAAAATAGTTAATTGTAAAACTTCATATTGAAATGGAATTATCTGGGAAACATTCAGGTGTAATTCAGAACGGTGATCAAAGTTCACAAAATCACTAGATGAATGTGTTGTAATGATTATATTATTAAAAGTTACAATACCAAGTTTGAAAGATGTGATTATTTCTTTTCTAGTTGAGAAAAAACCTTGATGAGGAGATATAAGCACAAAATTTTGTTATGTTTATTAATGGATAAAATATCTAATTTATTAGTTAACATGAATTTGAAAGAATTTACAAATTATGAAATCCTAAAATAATTGGTTCTAAAAGAATATGAGCCATCACCGATTCTATATCTGAATAATTTTAGAAGAAATGAACATAATCACGATGAAACTTTTTCTCATTAAACGTCCAAATTTACATCTGTATGGTTATATGTATATTGAAACAACATATACTGAAAAAATATATTTTCGCTTTCGATAAAAAGGGTAATAAACCGTATTTTTAAAATAGTTTAAAACTGTATTAAAATGTAGATTTTACATCATATTTTATATATTTCAGTTTTTAATTCATAATTCATTATGTTAAATATCATAGAAGCTAAAAACCAATTTTTCTCAAATTTTATATTTAAAAGACACCATTCCTATAGAATCAAAATTTAATTAAATTAATTGATTAACTAAAATTAAGTCCCAAGAATTTAAAATAGTGCACTGTGATGAAGAAAACACAGGTATACAAAATTTGGAAACCAATTTCCATCTTTAAAAAACACCAAATGATTCAAGATAAATGTAGGTGCGTAAAAAACGTATAAATTAATAAGTGATGAATGGGTTTTCAGACGTAACCTACAGTTGTGAAGATGAATTCTTTCCTCCATGAAGCGTTATTATTTTCGAATCTCAGTAGAAGTAGAAAGTCCTGATAATACTGCCTTTCGTATTTTTATTTCCTTCAAAAATACTAATAAAATATGAAAATATATAGATAATTTACGAGAAAGAGGTTTACTTACTCATATTATGATTATCTTTCTTCTGTCGATCCTTGGCAAGAGCGTGCAAGGAAATGCAATGTTTCTGGAGATAAACTTTTTTTATGCCATTTTTCTCGTTTATTGCAGTAGTTGAAAACTGTTCACTTCGGTTCTTTACTGGACCCATTTCTTCATCTGCCTAATGTTTAAGACAATTATTTGCAAATACAATAGTAATTTTTTAGATACTTGTTCCTTTATTTTATGTTCGATTTATATTTCATTTTTTATAAATAACAAATTTTACAGACTTCTTTCTAAGAAACAGCAGACAAGTTCACCTACTATCTCTCATGAAAACACTAAATTTTTTGCTATATCTCATGAAAACAATAAATTCTTGCATTTACATTGAATATTTTTTGTTAGCAAAGCAAAATTCATCTAAATATGCACCTTTTTTAAAAGCACAAGTTGCTCTCTAGGTTCTGATGAACAATTTTAACTCTCAAAATAAAATCAGGTATTTAATATAACTATCAAAGTAGTGAATATCTGTGAGCTAAAATGATTATTAAAGAATAAGTAGCAACAAGTGAAAGTAATTTTTTTCGATATTGATTTTTTTTCTTTGTCAAATCAATCTTTTAGAACTGTATCACGGACAAAAAATAAGTTCGGCGAAATAAACGATATGTATGCACTCATGTATTTTTCTTTAACTTAAATATTTTGGCGGATGTATTGAAACAAATTTCGATGAAAGAGAAAAATCTTTTAAATATTTCTTGAAAAAAACTTGTAAAAACTATACAAGCAAAAATCTGTTGTCTAGCTACAATCTATCATAAAAAAGTTTTTGAATAACATGATGCATATATTTAGATACATTTTGTTATGTATTAAAAAACTAACAAAGTTATCAATTTAATTAAAAATTAATTTAAAATTTAAATTCTCGTTATTTCCAGAACAGAGTTACCAGATGTTTCTCACAGTATACTAAAATAATGTCATTTTATAATATACCGAAATTTAAATAATCACTCAAAGGTTTGTTTTTGAAGAATTATTAAATATAACTGGAAAATGTAAGTAAACTATAAGTACAAGGTTGAAGCGAGTAAATTCGTATTTTTTTTACAACGTTTACTGGTTTTTTTTTTATTTAAAAATGTCACGAGTTTCTGCATTTAATTGATGAAATGACTTGCATTTTTTCTAAAATCATATTGTTTATCGTATTTTTTACTATAGAATTTTGAAACGCTGCTTTAAGCTAGCTATTTCACTTGCCGTCTAAACTATACACAGCTATTAATAAGAATCATATGACTATGACAACTATTAAAAAGAATCATTTATACAATAATCGCATCTAATTCATAGACTTTCTGAATCTTAATAGAGTGTATGCATCTTTTTACTATGTGTCTTTATATTGTGTTTGATGTAATACCTGTAGACGTCGCTAATATTATTGTATTGTAGGGCGAATTTACATTAGTAAAGTGGAAGTGTTGTAACTATAAACATATTCTGAAAATGAATTCGTCTTAACAATAAATGTTAGTCTATTTTTTCATTATTGTTGATGAAATTATATATCTTACTCATTCGTTATATTTCCACGCAAAGAATTGAAAGTTTTAGCCTATCATTTGGTAGCAATTTTTTATAACCAGAACTTTAAGTTAAGCTATTTTTTTAAATATAAAAATTATGATTTTTTCTTATCCAAATACTTTAAACTTAGTAAGGGTCTTTGGCACTCTCATCCAAGGACCCTTAACCTTACTGTCCTAAAAAATATATAAGCAAATTGACAGCTAAAACAACTTTTATTTAAGAACAGCGCAATGCAAATTTGTCCTGATAGATTTGTAATCCGATACTTTGCCTGAAGATCCGTTTGACATGAGTCTTTA
>JAOUZG010027617.1:4871691-4897579 GCA_026289955.1 Argiope argentata
GAATTCGATTCATTAGATAAAGTTGAGTTACTGGCATCCGACTCCATAGCAGATAACATGAATTTCGAAACGTCATCACCAGAATCTGAAATATATTACAAAAAAATCATAATTTATCAAATTTGTTACAAATTATTACTCTTATTCAATCCATCATCATAAATGCAGGTTTTCATAATTAAATAATTTTTTATTAAAGCTATCTAAAGACAAAACCGTTGTTAATAAAGTTATGAAATTTTATGTAGAACAAAATGAAAGGATGAGAATTTGTTTGAGCAGTTCAAAATGTCTCCAACTGTTGGCGGTTTTTAATAAATTACACATTTACTATACATTTAAGATAGGCAACAAATTTATTACAATAGAACATATTCAACATGAATTCCATCTTATTCAGCTACAATCCGAAAGCACAAAATAGCATTGTTCCACTATTGGTTGCAGTGATTTCTGGAAAAGATTACAATCATGTCAATGAAATGCTCTCTTTAAGATCAGGTAAAGATTTTGGATTATCATGATTCATTAAATATTCCAAATGCTTCCAAAGCCAGAAGTCACATGAATTGTCGTCTGGGGATCGGGAAGTCCGCAGATCACGAAAGCGAAGTTTAACAAAACGTTCTTCTGAAGTAATTAGCAAAAACTTGAATAAAAATTGAGCGTGAAAGACAGAGACATGCTTTCAAACCGAAATCATTTTATTCTGTGACTACAATGGTTATCGCTAACCGTAATCGAACATGTTACACAAAATTTTTCAAAGAAATATAACCAAGAATAAATGATTCAGTAGACCCTCACCATGTCGTAATTTTTGATGATTGCAACATTCGGCAATTGTAAGTATTCATCGGTCTGTCCAAATGAAATTGTGTGCTGTCTATCCAGAGGATATTTGAAGGTCATTCAAAATTAATCTCAAGTGGAGCAAACAATAGAATTAAGAACCGTTGTGGAGTCTCCTATGTTCCAGAACTATACTTGAACAGATAATACTGCAAGATACTCCGAATGATTTTCTGGGCAGTAGAATGGGCATATTAAATTTTTCTGCCACTCGACAGACATTGGTATTAGTCCATATGTTGAAATCATAGTCCCTTTCCGTCTAAAGAGCAACGTTCTCTATTGCTTCAGTGGAAATAGGTTCTTTCATTCTTTCAGAACGAATATAAAGCGATCCTATTTTTTCAAATTTGGCTATCATTAAACGCAGATTTTTAACAATCAATGAATCTTTAAGCATTTTCGGAAAAGTCCATTATTAAAATGGACAACTACAGTGAAATTATCTTTTTGGTAAAACAGTTTAGCTTACCAAGCTCTATCTGCTAAACATAACGACATTCTAATGACGAACAGCATTCACATTAAAAATAAAATCTCCTTGAAGATTTATAACATTGTTGTGTTTACAGTGCAGTGTTTTATTACAGAATTTGCATTTTTGTTTTTCTTCGAAAATTAGTTATCAAGCAAGATTTTAATCGGATGCAATTATCGAAATACATCTGTGGAATTAATCTATTCATTATTTCTTTGTTCAACTTTTCTGTATTTTGTTTTGGCAACTGTAATAATTTGTATCGTATCGTATTGTTTGTATCGTTATCGTTTTGTTGTGTGTATATTCGAATTGCTTCTAAGTAGTTTTGCTTTTCGTAGTTATAGAGTGATGAAGGGACATTAATACGGTGTATTTTTGTCGTATCTAACATAATGGTGACCCGCCGCATGTGATTAAAAGCGCATTTCTTCTGAAACGTAAGGTAAGAAAGATTAATTTGTTTTAGAAGTTGCTAGTTTCGAAATGGATACCGCTGTTAAAAAACGTACGCCACTTCGGGCTTCATTTACTAAATATTATAAGGCTCTGATGTCTCTTCTTGATACGCAAAATGCAAATTTTTAGGGTGTTGAAGTAAAATTTTCCGCTTTGGAAAGAACTTATAATAACTTAAAAGTTATTGATGATATTATTGATGATTCTGCAATTGCTTTTAGAAGAAGATAGCGAAAATTATTGTACAGAATATGAAGCAATTGAAAATTATGCCGAAAATGTTGATAATGCAAATATTAGTGTTAAGCATTTTTCTGAAAAAATGATCGCTCAACAAAGTTCTGTTTCGTTAAATGCGGAACGTACGAAACTGAAACTTCCGAAAATAGAACTTATGAAATTCGGAGGAGAAGTGAAAGATTGGCTTTCGTTTTGGAGCCAGTTTGGCAGAATACATGAAGATAAACAATTAGAGCCTGTTGATAAGTTTCAATATTTGATTCAATGTATGTCTCCTGGTACTAGAGCCAGAGAAATAGTTGATAGATATCCTCCCACTGCTGATAATTATTTGAAAGCCGTGGAAAGTTTAAAATCTAGATTTGGAAGAGAGGAATTGCTTAGAGAATTTTATGTACGGGAGCTTTTAAGTTTGGTTGTAAAAAATGCCACTAGTGTAAAATCGAAAGTTGATATTGTAAAATTGTATGATAAATTAGAGACACATTTGCATTCCTTAGAGTCTATTGGAATGGCATCCGATAAGTATGCGGCAATGTTATTTCCTTTGGTTGAGTCTTGCATACCAGAAAATGTGTTACATGTATGGTTGAGAAATCCTTTACTAAATGAAGATAAATCATGCAACAATAGACTTTCTCAGCTACTTCTGTTTTTGAAAGCTGAAGTGGAAGGCGAAGAGCGCATTTCTCTTGCTAAAGTTGAAATTAAACAGTCTGAATCGATTACAAGAAAGAAAATAAGATATTGTGAATACTCGATACCTACTACTAATGAAATTGTGTCTGGAGCAAATGAATTTAAGAAAGCAGTATGTTTAATCTGTGATAAATCCCATCAAAGCAAGGACTGTTATAAAATGCCTCTGATTGAAAGAATTGAAACTGTGAAAAACAAGAAAGGTTGTTTTTGCTGTTTAAAGATCGGCCATAGATCAAAATTTTGTAGAACTAATGTACGTTGCTTATGCTGTAGCAAGAAACCTTCAACCATTTTTTGCCCGGATGTAAAACAAACTTCAAAAGAGAGTCTCCAGGCTCAAACGGATGAAGTAAGCAGCTCGTTATCTTACACCTGCAATTCAGGCGAAGTTCTACTTCAGTCATTGTTAGTAGAGATTGAAGGTAGTGGCGTCGGAGAGTTGTGCTAGCACTCATAGATACTGGATCCCAGTGCTCCTATATACTGAAAAGCACGACAAGTGAATTGAGGTTGAAATTTAGCTTGACTCAGAGTATGAATCACTTCGTCTTTGGAGGTGCAACAACATGTGTAGAACACAAACGTTATGTAATAAAGGTTCGAAATTTAAATTCAAATTATTCCTGTGAAATTCAAGTGCTGGATCAACCGATCATTTGTGGAACAATGCCTCGTCTTTCGAGGGGACATTGGATGAAAGATTTGCGTGAAAAGAGCATCATCGTCACAGATGTGGGTCCGAGCAAGCCAGTCATTGAATTATTGATAGGTGCAGATTTCGTAGGAAACATTTACTCTGGAAGAATTGAAAAGCTAATTTCTGGATTAGTAGTCATTGAAACTACCCTCGGATGGATTCTGATGGGGAAAACTCATTCTAATGCTGAAAGCAAGTCAACCAATGCTATTTTTCGTCTCTTTTAAATATCAACAGTAAACCGATTTGTGGAGATTGGAAGCAATAGGAATATCGAATTCATGTGAATATAAGACAAGCGCTGAGATAGAGAAGACTGTGTTGGGACATTTTGAAGAAACAATACATAGAAATCAGGAGGGAAGATATGAGATAAGTCTACCTTGGGTTCGAGATCACGAAGAAATTTTTGACAATAAAGATGATATAAACAGATTGAGATCCACAACAAATAAATTAAATACTTCTGGAAAATTCGAAGATTATGATGCAATTTTTGAAAAATGGATAAATGATGGTGTAATAGAAGAACTATCTGCATCTAAATCGAGTTCAAAGGGACACTATCTTCCTCACAGAGGTGTGTTCAAAGAGAATTCTACAACTGCTCTGAGGCCAGTTTTTGATGCCTCTTTTCGGACAAGAGGACGCTCTTCTCTCAATGATTGTTTAGCCAAAGGACCTAACTTGCTGGAATTGATCCCTTCTGTTTTGATTAAGTTCAAAGAAAAAAAGGTTTGGCGTAATTGCTGATATTAAAGCTGCTTTTCTTCAAATTTCTGTGCGAGAAGAAGAGCGAGACTACTTACGTTTCCTTTGGTGGCGAGACAAACAACAAAAAGAAGTGAAGATATTTCGACTGTCGTGTTGTGTTTGGAGTTAATTGCAGTCCATTTCTTCTTGCTGCTGTCATGGATTTTAATTTGAGACATTGCAATGAAGGCAAAGAAATTGTCGATAAACTGAGATTGTCCTTTCATGTTGATAATTGTGGGACATCCGTCGATTCTGAAGAAGAGCTGTACGCCTTTATTCAAAAGGCAACGACTATCATGGCTGAAGCTAAATTTGATTTGAGATGTTGGGAACACTCACATTTTAATCAGATCCCTCAAGAATCAGAACCGACAAAAGTTTTAGACTTCTATGGGACAAAGTCGAAGATACATTGTTTTGAGACATAAAGAGTATAAATTTAGGTGATCTTCGTGTAACTAGAAGAAATGTCCTATCGGTAGCACAAAGAGTATTTGATCCAATTGGGTTTAGCTGCCCTTTCACGCTGCTCCCAAAGTTATTACTGCAGAAGAGCTGGAAGGCTAAATTAACTTGGGATACTGAATTACCTGAGAAAGAAAAGAAGGAAATCTTGAAGTGGATGAGAGACCTACCTTTGCTGTCAACATTACGTATACCCAGAATGGCAACATTGGGTGGAGCACATTTATATGCACTTCACATTTTTGCGATGTTTCAATGTCTTCATATGCGACTACTATTTTTCTAAGACCTTCAAATGAAGAGGAAACTGAAATACAACTTCTTCAGGCCAAATCAAGGGTGTCTCTTTTGCATAAAATAACAATTCCGAGACTGGAACTACTTGTCTGCCTTATAGGAGTTAGGCTAACTTCATTTGTGAAGAAGAATTTAGGAGTCAAGATTGATAAAGAATACCATTGGACTGATTCCTCAACTGCCTTATACTGAATTCAGCATGATGAACCATGGAATATTTTTGTAAAAAATCGCGTGGAAGAAATTAGAAAACTTTCCGATGTGAACGATTGGAGACATGTCCCTGGAATAAGCAATCCAGCAGATCTACCTTCACGAGGGTGCTCTATCAAGAAGTTGATTAAATCTCGATGGTGGGAGGGCCCTGAATGGCTCAGAAAAGATGTGGAAGAATGGCCACTGTCTCAGCCATCATTTAATGAAGATATTCTCATGGAAAAGAAAATTACAGCTGTAAGCCTAGTCGATGGAACCTCTGATGCATGACTTTTGTCTTACTTTTCAAGCTACAAGAAAATTGTAAGAATGGTTGCATGGATAAAAAGATTTCTTCATAATATTTCAAGGCCAAAGCCAAAGCGACTTAAGGCAGAACTAATAGTTAAAGAAATGGGTAAAGCTGAAAGGAAAATAATCAGCATTGTGCAAACTAAATCATTTGCTGAAGATTATTTAAAAGATCTGAATATTTCTTTCTTCAAAGATGCGTCCGGATTGCTTCGAGTTAAGGCAAAACTCACTGAAAGAGATGACTTGAACGATTTGAAAACTCCTATTTCACTACCAAGCCAACACAAATTGGTGAGACTGCTAATTCACGAACAGCATGTGACCCATTTACATTGTGGATCAAACAGTTTGCTATTGCACTTGCGAGATAAGTACTGGATAATTAATGCAATGAAAACAGTACGCAAAGTAATCTCGCAGAGTGTACGATGTCGAAGGCATGAAGCAAAGTCTTTGTCAACGCCTCCTGCTCCGTTGTAAGAGGACAGAGTTCGAGATGCTTCTGTGTTTGAGATCGTTGGTGTGGATCTTGCTGGACTCCTCACGCTTAGAGGTGGAGAAAAGATTTGGATTGTGTTATACACCTGTGTAGTATTCCGGGCTGTGCACCTTGAACTGATCCAATCCAATCTACAGAACCTTTTTTCTAAGTTTCCGAAGATTCATTGCTCGCCGTGGAAGTCCAAAAATTGTGTACAGTGATTACGGCACTAATTTTGTTGGTTCTTGTAACTTGCTTAAAACCTTCGATGCTAACCTGATTCAAAGAGAGACCTCTGGAAAAGGCATAGACTGGAAATTTAATCCCCCTTCCGCACCTTGGTGGGACGGATTTTGGGAACGCTTAGTGCAAGTTGTCAAGAAGCTTCTAAGACGTGTCCTGGGCACTGCTTGCCTTTCTTATGAAGGATTGATTACTTTACTTTGTGATAGTGAATCAGTGATAAATTCACGTCCTTTAACCTATATTTCCGAAGACTCGGCTGATCTGCGTTCTATAACTCCAGCTATGTTTCTACAAGACATTCAGACGGTGGGAGTCCCTGATTTGGACCACCTTGATAAAATCACTCTCAAAAAGATTGCGATACCTACAAAAACTGAGAAGAGACTTAAGGAAAAGATTTAGATCAGAGTATCTTGGTCAACTCATTTTAAACAAGTCTAATAAAAACTGCCGGCCTTTGGAAATCGGGGAATAGTCTTAATTGAAAAGGAAGACATAAAAAAAAACTTTTTGGCCGATGGGACGTATCATTTCTACTTTTCCTGGAAAATACGGTAATATCCGAGTGGCAAAAGTCAAAACAAGTACTGGTGAGTTTCTCCGACCTGTCCAGCGATTGATCCCACTCGATGTCAAATCTTCAGCTGGGAGAGTGGAAGAAGTCGAATCAGGGAGTACTGGTACGGATTACATTGGTAAACAGTGTCTCGAGGTAAACTCTAATGAACCTGAAATTGCTTTACAGATGGAACTGCAGAAACTAGCTACCACAAAAAGTGGTAGAGAGAGGAAACTTCCTTCTAGACTTAAAGATTATGAACTTTAAATTTGTTTAATATTTGATAAAGCCCATTTATCAAAAGTGGGAGTATGTGGAATTAATCTATTCATTATTTCTTTGTTCAACTTTTCTGTATTTTGTTTTGGCAACTGTAATAATTTGTATCGTATCGTATCGTATTGTTTGTATCGTTATCGTTTTGTTGTGTGTATATTCGAATTGCTTCTAAGTAGCTTTGCTTTTCGTAGTAATAAAGTGATGAAGGTACATTAATACGGTGTATTTTTGTCGTATCTAACAACATCCCATTCTGAGACTTTGCACTTGGCCATTTTTCGTGCCTCCGAAGATGAATTTCATTAGGGAATTCGAGTGTTTGCATCAAAAGATATTTCTCCACTTTCCATGCTTTGTTTTTATCATATTAACATTCATATCATCCCATTTGATTGTTTTTTGTAAGTTTCCATTGAGACAAGGACATTACAGAGATTGTCGAAGGTGTACTAAAAAGGGGTTTTAAGTGTTTTCATTAAAACATTACTTTACAATTACATTCAACTTTAGTGATTGTGTAGCTTAATGAGTATGAATTATTATGATAGAGTAACCAGTAAATAAAGAGGTGGGGAAATCTAAAAATCTAAATCAAGAGCCAGTCGTAAATGAATAACTCATTAAAACGCCTCCTCGAATGGTGAAATTTCATAACTTTTGTGAACGGTGAAATTTTGTATGGAATTTTACCCGCTCAAGCAAATTCCCATCCCTTCATTATATCTACACTAAATTTCATAGCTTTCTTACAGTTTTAAAATAGTATTGTTTAGTTATGGACCCTCTGTACTTTCAAACTATAATATTTGTTCTTTAAACTCCTTATTATAACATTTCTTTTCTGAAAAAAATGTAGGTTCGATGTCAACTTTATTTTCTAACAAATTTAAATAAAAAAATTAAGTTCTAATAATAGTCACTAGAAATACATTTGACAGACCTAAATTAAAAATTCCAGTTATGGTTAAAATTTAGTAGATGGTATTCAGGTTATCACTCTAAGTGTAAACCCACAGCTGATTTTTAAACCATTACAAATTACCATATATTTCTAAAGGAAAATCTGCTTTAAATAAAGTAAAGAAATATTTTTTTATTCTATTTCTGTGAATAAAAATGTAATGGTGGGAAGTTACAAAAATTAAATTTGAAAATAGTCCCCTGGTCTTATTAGTTACATTTAATAAAAAACTAAATTATAAAAAATATCACTGTTTTTTGATAAAATCTTGTTGAGTAATAAATAAAATAAATGGGATTGTATGTGAATATATTTCAGAAAAAAAAAGAATAAGGTTTGATGAATTAAAATGCTTAAATTTAAGTTGGTTTAAAATTTCAACTAAAAAATAATAATAATAAAAACAGGTATACAGCAGGAGATAAAAATTGGAGGAAAATAAATACAGCTTGTGCAGAGAAAAATAACATCATTTCATGAAAAAGTGACACATATTAAAAACCTAATTAAGTCTACTATGTAGGATTTTCTTTTCAGAGAATATAGGAGCTTCAGATATTTGAGAGGAGCCACTTTGAGAGTTATCTGTTGTTTTCTGAACCCGTTCTAATCCAAGACTTGTGTCAAAACTTCACATTAAGTAATATCCGGCGTCTGTTTAAACATTAAGAAATGATGCCCAGTCAAGCATTTGTTGGAAGTATTCGGATCTCGAGAGAATTCTTCAACATTTGTTACAGGAAGAGACGCATCTGATGAAAATGACTGCAGGATTCCGATTCATTTTGGATCAGAAGCATTACATGACGTAATTTAATATCTGTCACAGGTAATTTTTTTCACGAAATTAAGCATTTAAGGTTATGCATGTTATGTAAGGTGTCTAATTTAGTCGTGAATCACTAGCTAATTTTTAAACCTTTACAGATGAGATTTGAATGAAATAAAATTTATTTTTATGTGAAATCTGAATTGTACTGGAGTCAATAAATATGCAATTGAAAAGATTATGGAAAATAAATTTGATAGTATCTTTCTGTCCCAATAGTCAACATTAAAAAAAGTATTGATATTCTAGCGCAAACAATGAAAATAAAAGCTCCACTATTTTAGGAAAAAAAACTGACCACAATGTAGCTATTTAAAGTGAATGGAGATCGTATAGGAATCTATTTCAGGGTACAATTTCCACTTTCTAAAAAATTAAAATGTGGGGATCAAACGAAAACTTTTTTTTTTGTTTACTTAAAAGTCAACTGAAGAACGCCGGGGATAGGAAATGAAAACTAACACTGTTTGTGCATAAAAATAACATCATTTCATTATAAAATTAAATTTTATTTTAAATATGGCTAGAAAGAACAGTTTAAGTAAATATGAATCCACCGTACTATTTAATAGTTTGTCTTCGGATGTAAGCAGTCTCAAAATAAATTTTTCTCGAATACTGATCTCCGCCATATGGAAAAGATTCTCCAAAGCCGCTAGTGTGATTTCAGTTTTTAAAAAAACAGGTGATTAAAAAAACTGTTGATGTTACTCGCAAGAACGTCTTCATCCAAACATATTACTTTAAAAAGGTTTTGTGAAGATTTAGTTCTTCAACTAATCAGATAAACAGTTGCATACTGATTAGAATCATAGAAAAATAATGACCCGGTTTAAATTATCTTTCATATTATGCATAAAACATCCATATATTAGGTCATTTTATATCTGCTTTGTAAAATATTATGAGAATTTTCCAACGATAACGAGTTATTATTATACAAACACTTTCTTAATTAACACTCACTTGTAACAAAATATTGAACCAAAAATTATGTATCTTCATTGCATTCATTTAAAATAAAATTGCAAATACAATAATCCAGCTTCTTGTTCTCTTGTATTCCAAGCATGTTTACGTACAACAAATATACAAATAAATAAATTCCTACTAAGTGACAATTCGAATTCCCCAGATGACGAAGTAGAAAAGGAAAAAAAGTAAGAATATCTTAATGATACAAAATCAAGCTCAATAAAAAAAGTTCTTTCTCATATAATTTAAAAGGAAATTGCCAATCCTCACTCAGTGAAGACAACCACATTAGAGATACAGCATTACTTCAACAGCATTGTATGAAATTCAAGGGAGGAGATCCGTTTTGCTTTCAAGGGATTTTTGAGTTATCCCCCCCAGAAGAAATTAAGGAGGCCGTAGAAGCCGCCAATACAGCTGCACGGAAATGCGATTTCTTCATGAAAATGATTGGTGTTTTTTGTACTGGAATTAAACCACACGAAGATGACTTCTGGAAGCAATCCTTATACAGCTTTCTGCATAGAAATCCATCTAGACATAAGATAGGTCTTATTAGGTAGTCTTGGAGAATTCCTACTGAAATAGCGACCGAGATCATTGTTACAGCTCATGCAGATACTTGCCTTGATGTGTATTGTGGTTGTTTAATTCGCCATCAAGTGCCTTCATCCGTGAAAAGAATAAACGCATCATGCTACTTTGACGAAGACAATGCTATTCTTTGGATTCGCTGGTGATGGCGTGTGCACAACTTTTCATTATTAGGGACTGTAGCATCTACCTTTTTCTATATCACAAACAAACTACTTTTATCTCTCTTAGATTCTTCTTATCAGTACGTTGTGTTAATTTAATAAAATATTTTGTCTGGAGAAGTTTGTAATCTCATGTAAAGAGAATATGTTACTCAAGAATTTAATATGAAAAGAGTTTCTTTCTCGATGAAGTTCTCTTCCTGCGAGAATGTGTAAGGATTTTATCTTAAGGATCAATTATGTTGAAGAACGAATGAATGAATGAATGAATCTTAATGTTGTAGATCAATGTTTAATCAAAGTTTTTAATGTCAGATATTGTTTTAGAATATCTTTGTCCTTGTTCTAAAGGCAATGATTAAATCATTTTGTGACCGGGATAGCCTGGTTGGTAGAGCGTTGGACTCGTACTCCTTAGGTCACGAGTTCGAAGCTCACCGGCCAAAAGATTCCCCGAATGCGCTCGTTAAATCTGTTCGTGGTCGCAAAGTCCTCCATGTGGAGAGTAATATCACTGGGTCAGAGGTGATCGTTCTCTGTTCCAGGTCTAAATTATGATCTGAGATGAGTAAATGAATATGCATGAATGAAGTCCTCCTCCTAAAAAGGGTTGTGGCGTGTGTGTAGCTGAGTCGTACTCTTGGCCCTAGATGGCACTACTTGTAAAACAATAGACGTATATCTCCAGATTAAAATCTGCTGATGTATAAGGGGGGCTTGTCCATGGCAAGTGCCATAAGTAACAACAACAAATCATTTTTTTTTCTTTATTGTATTAATTCTGGATGGGAAAAATATCTCTAAACTAACTATTGTTCAAAGAAAATTAAATGAAACTTCATTTAATTTTTAAGAAAATTAAAAACTAAATGTAGCTTCAACGTAAGCATAGAATCAAGTTAAGACAAACTCATCTAACTCAATTCTCATAAGTTAAAATTTTGCCATAAACAAACGCGAATATTATTTTTCTGTATGTGCATATTTATTTTAACCTTACACTTCTCGATTTCTTGTATTCATGGTTTTTCGCCGCTCAGAAAAGAATTTCCGCTGGAAAAGTAACTGGGAGAATTTATTTTGAACTAGAATTTTTAACTAAAATTAATTAAAAATTAGTAATTGCTTAGCTAATTTTTTTTTTATTAAAAATTATCTAAAATAAATATAATTATTAATTTTCATTATTGAAAACTTATTAAGAAACCTTATGTATTAATTAAAATGCTTTGCATTCAGAGAATCAATTCAAAACCCACATTTTGAATATATATTTCGAAATCATTCAAAATCTTCGTATCGCACAATTATCTAAACATTTATGAGCGTTTTTTTTTTCTGAAATAAACACAATTTTTAAAGAATTCGTTTATAAATGTATTAAAAATCATAAATTTCTTGAATATTATTTTTTTCCTTTTTATTCTTTAAATTATAATTCTTTATTAAAATATTATGGGATTTTTTAATTTACTAGCATACCTAATCACAATTTTATTACAATGAATCTAATAAATGATAATTAAAATGTTGCATTACATCTGAAAACATACAAAATTTTAAAACTCTTCTATATCAGCCAATATTGACTCTTCCAAATCGTTGCACACATCTAAAACTAGATAAATGAAACAAAAGTGTTGAAAAAAACAAGGATCTCGATGAAGTTACAGAATTTTTTTTTTGTCAAAAGTATGTTTTAAAGAGCTGTCTGCACACGCCTTTCTCAGGCGACGGTTCTTTCAAACTTTTTAAGAGAAATTGAAGATAGAATCCTTATACAAACTTCATTTTAAAATCCATAGCTTTTTTAATAGATGAATCGTCACCAGACATCAAGAATTATTTTGACTTGTTTCCTGAAAAGCAATCAATAACTTAGCTCGTTATGCTAACTTTAAAAAAGAATATTAGAAAAGCGGGGTTTTTAGTTTAGAAAAAAATAAATATGCCCTGATTCAGCTCATCAGAAATCTACCACTGCTTTCAAACTTGGATACAACAAACCATTAAAAAAATTAATTTTCCTTTGTTCACTATGTAACAGTCCGACAAAATTTAGAAATATCAATCGATTTATAAGAATGGTTTTCAATTTATCGAGGAGAAAAATTCGAAATTCTGTCTTTGAAAAGACTTAGTGCTGTTTCAGAACAGCACTGAAATACTTACTTTTTGGCAGATCCTTCGGAGTCTTCAACAGTCTGCGCTTGATTTCAATTTTGCCTTCGAAAACCTGTAGAAGAGGTAATAATGCTTACAGAAATGGCACTTGAAATAAAATTTAAACTGAAAAACCAAAATTAACTCATTTTGAACTCAGAGATTTGCTTTTTCTAAAGGATAATTTTCCGTTAAATTCCCCAATTTAATTTTCTACCTGGAAAACTTGTTATAATGACGGATGAAGACAATTTAGTTCCAATTATACAAAATAATCGGAACTATTCCATTCAATTAACTGATCCAAAGAGTACTTTTTTTTGCAATTGTGGTTATATGACGGATGTAACATAAAATTCAAATTCTATGTTTCAGATTCAGAGAAATAATATCATATAAGCATAAAAGAGACAGATTACTTATTCTTATTAATCGTATTCTGAGAGGTTCATTAAACAAAGTTTTTTCAAATTAATTTATTAATTAACCAGTCAAACACCGGGTATGTTACCTAGAGATTGTATGAACAGTTGTTTTGGCTTCTAATCACAGTAATGAGCTGATTTGAAGAGGAAATAATAAAAAAATACTGCATATTGTTATATAATCTATTTTACTACCCATTTCCAGTTACATTGTTTCTACTGATATTCAATAAAAATATGTTCTATTTCATATAATATCGCAAATAAGGTACCATTACTATTTAATTCCTTAAATGTGGAGTCATTTATAATAATATCTCCAATTTTGTAAAGAAAACTCAAACAACGAACTTTTGTGAAAACAGAAATATTTTGAGAATTTCAGAAAATATTGAGATACGAGGAAATGTCTAAGATTTAAAAAGGGGGATTTAAAATGAGTAAGGATGAGTAATAAAAACTACAGCTATCATTGCAGGTCTGTCTCTTATTTAACTACTTTTTCTTTTATATTTATGTTACCTCCAAAAGTCTACTTAAGCTGTAGGATCTGGTAGAAAAACTTTTATTTAACTCTTAGAAATCGCAAATTATCCTTAATTATCAAAATAAATTTCGATTTAATAAAATTGGTGCTCTTCAAACCTGTCATAATCCATTTATAAACATCAACTCTTAAAGTCTCTTAGTAATAATGGACATTCACTCATAGCCCTTAACATAATAAACTAATCTACCTATATTTATTTTTAAAAAATCAGCTATGGATTATCCTAGAGTATCTATTCCATCTCTACAACCTCGTTTTTTATTGAAAAGGATTAAAATCATCATCTTCAGATTCTTTCAACAACACGACAATTTTTTTCTTCCTTGATGTCAATTTTCATCAGTCGTAATCAGCACTCACTTTTAAAAACTAATAGAAATATAGATCACATAGTAGGTTTCTTAAAAATGGCAGTTGTTAGTTTGAATTAAAAAAATAAGTATCATTGTGAGACGAGAGACTGAGTTTAATATAAATTCCTATCGCATTAGGAACTATTCCAAATGCATAAAAAGTAGAGGCTTCCTTTGCTATAAAATTCTGTTCCTAACCTTTCTTTTGAGAAACTTCAAAAGGTGCTCCTTCCCTAGGTGCAAGACCTCTGGCTTAGAACAACTATCTGAACGTCAGGTTTTACTCGGTAATATATAGAAAATTAGCATAAACGTAATAAATTTTTAAAAATAATAATTT
This sequence comes from Argiope argentata, assembly GCA_026289955.1. NCBI lineage: Eukaryota > Metazoa > Arthropoda > Arachnida > Araneae > Araneidae > Argiope > Argiope argentata. The sequence goes on from JAOUZG010027617.1 coordinate 4,886,067, forward strand.
CAGATACATCTTTTATTTAATATGTAATAAATATTTAAATTGCAATGTACCCAATTATTAATAATATTGCACATATTTTCATAAGTTATTGAACTTCATAGTTTAAAAAACTGATCCAAAACTTCAGCTATATGCAGCGTTATTTTGAAGCATTAGCAAATTTTTCAGAAATATGAACACATTATTGTTATTCTCTTTTCCATAAAAATATCTTCATCTTGCGGAAATTCTTTTGAATCTGCAATATTTTAGAATATTTACATTGTATCGTTCTTCTTTAATATATGTTGTTTCTCTCATATAACAATGTTCAGTTTTTCTGCATTGTAAATTTGTTGAATAAAAATCCGCCTTTTCAAGAGCTAATGTAAAACTTTTATCATCAGTCAAATTTGTAGAATATACATTGCCATCTAATTCTTTGGATGTCTCAAACTGAAACACTGGTTTTTTACCTAGCAATTTTCTTCTGGCCATTCTAGTTTCTTGTTTTTCTTCTTTGCAATCAGGAGCCTACATCTCCCTGGCTTTCCACTACTAAGCAGCTACAAGACAGATCTCAAAAGATTATTGTCCAAACAGCACATTGGTTAGAATATATTTAATGTAGTTCCAAAATGAGCCTTCCAACAAAAATCAATGCATTATCACTCTGAAACTGAAGCGCTGCAGAATTCGATCTCTCAACACTCGTTTGGTAGCCACAGTTTATATTTATCAGTCGATGACTATTTATATTAGTTCTTAAGGCATCTAAATATACAATTATGAGTATGTACACTGATAAATTAAGAATAAAAAGTGGGGTAAAGGTTAAAAATCTGATAGAAATGTTTTTTTAATTATATTTTTTGTTTTTAAAAATACAGGGTGGTCAAAAACAAACTTCCCCTATATATAAAACCCTACAGGCTTATCCGCTCAACCAATCGAATCAAAATTTCAGACATGGTTATTTTAAGGTATGCGTTGGAGATTGTGATGATTTTAAACCACGCAGAGCTCCTTGTTACGGTTACAGTGAGTGAATTTTGAAATTTTCGAATGCAACACTCATTTTTTCCTTCCACAAATTGATCAGCTTATTGAAAAACCATAAATGGCGTTGGAGCGATTAGCGTGTCACAAAAATTGCCGATGTAAAGCATTTGCAAAGAAGAGCATAATATAGGACCAATGACAAAACAGAGAAGAGGAGTTTTGATGCCCTTTGCATAATTCACAGTATTAGGCAGTAGAAGCAACAATTGCAGAATACCACGTGCAAACCATTTCTTGTGGAAAAACCTTTGAAAACAATGTGGGCAGCGCGTATTCAGTCAGATTTTCGATTGTGCAAAAAAGATGACGCTTACAAAGAAACAACGAGATGAATTGATAAAGATGTTTTATCTGAACGGGGAAAACTCTGCCGAATGCAATGCAAATTCTCTACACAGGAATTTTCTTTTAATCTTTGCAAATGCTTTACAACGGCAGTTTTTGTGACACGCTAATCGTTCCAACGCTATTTGTGGTTTTTCAGTACGCTGATCAGTTTGTGCAAGGAAAAAGTGAGTGTTATCATTCGAAATTTTGGAAATTCTCTCATTGTAACAGTAACCGTGAGCTCTGCGTGGTTTAAAATCATCACAATCTCCAACGCATACCTTAAAATAACCATGTCTGAAATTTTGGTTCGATTAGTTGAGCGGATAGGCCTGTAGTGTTTTATATATAGGGGAAGGTTTTTTTTGACCACCCTGTATATAAATTATCTTTTTAAAAAAAGTAAATTAGTAATCTGTAAAAATAATAAAGGGCAAACGTATATTTTATAAGTCAAGCCATTGAGAGTTCCCAAGCAAAATAATAATAATAATAAAACATTCAACAAAAAGATTAATTAATTCAAAATGGTTAAAAAATCTGATTATTTCAAAAGGTCTTTTCTCTATTCATTATGAAAAACTTTAAAAAAATGGCAATATAAGGAACTTGATTGCTGTTTTACTTAGGACCATGGATATCGGTAAAAGACTATGTTATTTATACAAAATGCTATTCACTGAAAAATCTGCATGGAGAAAGGACTTATTGAATATATAAATTAGTACTTTATTTTACAAATAAAATTAGGCACTGGAATTCAAAGAAAAGTATTTGATTTACCGTTGTGAAAGAACAGGAGGAATGAGTTTCAGAATTTTACTTTACATGATCTAAAAGCTTTTTTCATTTATAACATAATACAGAGTTCTCTTATAAAAATTCAAATCGAATGATATAATACAATTAGTATTGCCACTCATGCTACTCAGAATTTAAAAACTTAATATTATTCAGTTTAAGATTGAAATACCAATCCACATGGTATCCCTTAAATCAAATCTGTAATCATAAACTTACATATTCAGGGAAAAAAATGAGTATTCAGGGAAAAAAATGAGTATGAGTTTCTATATTTAGATTTCCATTCCCGCAAGAGGACATTTGTCTTTCAATTTACAAGACAAATCATACAAAATTATCAAATTATAACTATGTGCATTATATTGACGGAAATCACAACATTTCTCAGGCGAATCATTTGATTTCTTTCTATATACGAAAGGAAAATATCTCTTTCCACTGCATAAACTGTTATTTAAGAAAAATAGCTTCCTTCTTTCTTCATGTATATTATTGTTTAGAGAGAGAAAATGCTTTTCCACCTGCACCATAAAATTTTATTGTTTTATAAACAGTTATAAAATAGCTGTCTCGATCAATTGATAACAGCAAAAAACTTCTGTCGTGCTGCAGAATTTGGGACAATCATTTTCATTTCCTTTTCTTTCTTTCTTTCTTTTCTTTCCTTTCCTTTTCTTTTTCTTTTTGCATATAAATGTCTGAATACAAATTGAGAATCATAAATTGTTTTTGAAAATTAGTTGTTCAAAATATTATTTACCAACTTCTACAAAGCTTTCGCTTTCTTCTGTTCAATCTTAGGATATTATCATTTTTTTATTTTTATCTCCTTGTATACGAATCACAAGAAGAGATAAGCTTCTGCTTCGTCAGAGAAAAAAAAATCACCCCGCGAGACTTCGAGGAATCACTACACTTTACACATTTTGAAAATTGATTCCCCAATTTTCGGCATTTCTTATCTTCTCGTGAGTGTGATAACTCAAAAATGGAATCAGATACACAAATGAAATTTTTTGTTTGATTTTTATATCAAAACTATGTATTTCCATCAAAATCTAGATGGAACACTTCTAAATGACGTCTCTCTGTTTCATCATTTGTGTTTGTATAAGCAGGGTAACTTATAAAACCCCAATCAATTAGGTAGATGAAATTTTATATGTGGTTTTTATATCAAAATTGTATATTCCTATCAAAATTTAGATGGAATCTTTCCAAATGTCTATCATAATCAGCTCTTGTAGCAACAGGGCAGTTTAAAAACACAATAAGCTAGGTAGATGAAATTTGGCATACGGTTTTATTGGTAAAATTATAGATAATTTTAGACTTAAGTTACATTTTGGACCAAATTCGTCAACTAGTTGAGACACTGCAGATCTGTCTTTTTGAATTTGGGAATAAATAATTCAAAATCACACAAATTTGATGCATTAATATTAGTATTTCAGCATAATTGTAATCGTTTACAAATTTTGGATCTAATCGGTCAGATAAATAGAATCTATGCATTTCGGACATAAGTATTCGACAAAGTTAAACATAAAACGAGTTTTTTAATAAAAAAAATACTAATTCTACCAAAAAGTTCAAAAGATATCTTTCTTAATGGAGAATTCTCATACATCCATGGTAAGAGGAGAATGTAAATGATAAGTTATACATATTCTTAAGAGCAACGAATCGCATAAGTTCCTGAAATGCCAAATGAAAGAAAGCGCTAGAAGAAAGACGGATTCTTTAACTGAGAACGAGTTTTTTTCACATAATATGTGACAGGCATGCATCTCGAGCAGGGAAAGTATTTTAAAATATGTAAAAAATACATTTTAGTTGTATGGGCCAATAAATATAACCCTGAAAATAATTCTGAACATATTGTCATATACCTTCTTCTAGTCCTCTTAGTCATATTTGGTAAAGCATTTTAAAGAATAGATCTTTACTCTGAATAAAAAAACTGTTTATATTTGAAAATTTCCCGATTTTTTACTTTAAAAGTAACTGTGAATTTCCACATAATTCTTGAACTCATACCATCTGCTTATTCCTTTCCCTCATTCAGAGAGGGGGGAGAACAAAAGGCATTACAAAAACTATCAAAAGGCAAAGGAAATCAACTTTTTTTCCTTGTCATCGTAAAACGTGTCGATCAACGCATTGTCATAAAATGCATGTTAGCAACAAATGCATGATATGCACATTTTTTCCGTGCACAAATAAAACTATAACTAATTTTTCATCCGATAAGTTTAGAAAAAGTTTTAATGAAATCAGAAATACAATCATTTCAATAAATCAACCTCTTTCGATTGTTCAATTATAGCATTAAATGACATTAAAATTCATAGGTATTAAAATCTAATAATTGATAAATTTAATAAAAACATATTTTAAAATCATATGCTGAATAATAGAAATTCCTTTTTTAAAAATTTTCTACTCTTTGATTTTTATACTTTATTGTCACAAATATTGGATTTGCTATCGTAGACGAGTATAGACGAGTAATTTATGATTGAATTCGAATTATATTAAAATAGTGCATTGTCAACGAAAATACACAGTTTAGGGACTTTGACACCAGCATATAAATGATAAATTGATTTTTTTAAACATGAAACAGGCACTAAAATTGTATAGAAACGCTCAAATAAATAAAATTGTGTAGAAATACCCAAATAAAAGATGAAACTGAGGATGAGGTCATTCAATTTATTAATCCTATTCCGAATTTTGAGGAAAAATTCTATAAATTATCAAAACACAAAGCAAATGTCATATCAAAAATATTTAGGACATGAAATTTTATTTTGCAATAAATGCAAAAGAGAGAAAAAAATGTGGTTTTTGTTCATTTTTTTATGTACAACAAAAACTATTTTTATAGCTCCTTATGGAGCTTCATAATATATTTTTAAGCGATTTTTATCTTCATCCCGAAATGCATTCGTAATTATATCTTTCAAAACACTTACCCCTTAAAGTACAAGAATTGGGAATCTCCATATGTTCTGAAATAATTCCCAAAAAAAAAACTGTATACATTCCCCGTTCTTTCAAAGAAGTGATTTGTCTGAGCCAGAGCGGAACGGTTTGATAGATAAATATTACTTTGTTTGAAGAGCACATCCTCAGACGGTTTACTTTCGACGCCATTTATTGTCCGACTTCAAATAAAATAAGAAATCCTAACATTTATATGATAATAAAAATTGACTTTCTATGGATTTTCACTTAAAAAATTAATAAGATTATGTATGTATAATAATTATTGAATGTGAAGACCGTGGACAATATATTAATCCCTTTTTCCTTTGCCATTTATATTTGATCTTTAAAAAATCTTCTACTAAACTTTATTATTTGTTATAATCAATATTTAAAGATATTCTTTGCAGCTCTACTTAGATGAATGCTTATTAAAAGGAAATTGAATAAAAACAGTTTTTATGTTAAAAATGGAGATTTATTTTTTCTGTTTTTTATTCTTTGACTCATACTGAAAATAGTAGACGAAACCGAAGAAACCAACCAAGGAAATATTTATTTTAGATGTCATCCGTAGTTGTGCCATTCCTCCTCCCATTTTCGGGAGTTATTTCAAAAACATTACTTCCCTGTATATTGGTGCAAGTCCCCAAGTCACAATCACTATACAAACTCTCTCTGTCTCTTTTTCATGTGAAATCTTATGACTCCTAGATACCTAATCAGTTGTTCTTTCTTTTCTAAAGAAGTCCCAAAAATACCTTTCTGTGCATTCTTTCTGTAAGGAAGGAGGGAGAATACCGCAATCACAATCACGAAACTGATTTCCACAATTTTTATTTCATGTGAAAGAATATGATCCTTAGTTGCGTTATCAATGGTTTTCTGAGTTATGATATCTAAGTGCATCATCACTGATTGTCTATTATGACCCCCATATGTGTTGCCAATGATCGATTAACGCGTTCAGGGGTCATCAACCAGTTCCCTTTTCGAGAAATATTTTTTTTAAAGTAAAGATTTAAATGAAATCTGCTATGCATATTTCAATGTATCATGGCGTAACATAATTTCTTGAACGGCCAAGCAACACGTTCTCGTTCAAGTTAAATTATATTTTTATTCACTTTAATTGTTTCATTGAATTGGTCACGTTAGTATTGCAAACGATCAAAAACACTTTGTCTCGCATTTATTGTTAAAAAAAAACACATTTCCTATTTATTTTATTTCATATAATCACGTGCTCAAAATGACACTTTTTAAGGTTTTATTTGCTGTAGAAATTAACCTATTTTTTTAAAATCAGAGCTTTTGCAAATGCAATGGCAACGTGTTATTAAAAGTTGATTTTTTGAAAAGCTCGTGCAGATAATAAAATTTCGATTTTTCGCCTACGGATTTTTGTTGACGCCATAAACCTCATTTCCAAAATAACATCATGCTCTGACATGATTTAAAAAAAAAAGGTTGGTGGAGCTCCTGGCTTTAACAACTGGGCGGAATTTCTCCTTTCACCACCTTATAACCAAAACAACCGTCATGGTCTATGTTTATTGTACTAGTGTGGTGGCTCTCCACTGCGGAGCAGTTTTTGTGCTTAACAGTAGTTCGGTATTTTGTTTTAAATGATGTGTGTTTGATTAATATTTTAAAAAGTGGTGGCAACACCAACTTTTGTTATTGTATATTTGTAAGTGCTGGAAGCAATTTTGTTTATATATATATATATATATATATATATATATATATATATAATTTGAGATTTTTCTTTCGTTGGAGCAGAAAAATAGTTATTTTTCAGCTATAAAGGTCTACATTAATTTACCCCACCTCTTGCCTGTAACTGACCAGTTCCCATGTGAGATGGAATTTTAAGTAACTGTGTAATGTCTAGGGCAAACTAGATAGCATAAGTTGGGGAGCTGTTCAACGAATACAGCGTGTAGAGAACTGGTCTGTTGGTAAGCTCATGACAGCAGAATTAGAAATAAGAGTATCCCAATTGATCCCCTGTCGGTAAAATCTTTTTTTTTTAAATTGCAGTTGTATTCCGATGTCACTTGAAGGTAGGGAAAGTTTAGATTTTAAGAATCAGTCAGTTGAAGGTCTGAATACTATTTGTGATCGAGTTGCTATTCGGATTCCAAACTTTTGGATTAATAATGCTAAACTATTCTTAATGCAGCTGGAAGCTAGCTTTAGATTAGCTGGCGTTACGGTTGAACAAGCTAAATTTGGTTATTTAGTTGCCGCTTTGGATCCTGAAACTCTTACGCGTGCGACAGATAAAGTGTTTGAACTACTCCATAGTTCTTCCATATACAGCGCTTAACAATTGACCAATTTGAAGTGTCGCAGAATAACAAGCTTAAAATCTTAATTGTAGAAATAGGGGATAAATCTCCTTCCGTTTTACTTAGGCAAATGCGAGACAAGAGAAAGTCATTTGGTTAAGGTTTAAAAAAAAACATTTGGGTGGTACGCCTACCATCTCATGTGCAAGCTGTATTGGCTTGCTGCAGAAGCGGATTGTCCTAGGCCCGAACTTGCAATCTGAGAGTTTGTAGCCGTGTAACATGACCATTGGGCAAAATTGACACTTCAGCTCTAAAGTTGTTATCAGGATTATAAGGCTTTCACCGCAGGGTGTTAGCTCTGAAGGCCTTAACAAATTAGCGGTAATGGTTGATAAGATTTTTGTCGGTTGTTGTTAATTAAATTTCTAGTAATAATTTGGTTTCCAGTAAAGTTGATAATATGGAAAGGCAATTAATAAAAATGCAATAGAAATGGATGAGCTCTCTAAATTAGTTAGGTCAGATTTACGGCATGCATCGCCAACACCGAATCGTAAACGAAGATCATAGTAACATTTTACTGGTTTTCAAAACCGGGAAAATGGGCTGTGCTGGTGTGACTAAAGGTTTAAGGAAAAGGCTAAACATTGTGTAGCTCCTTGTGCGTTTAATCAAAAAAAAAAAAAAAACGGATCGCCCAGAGGAGTAGCGACGGCTTCTGACAAGTCGCAGACTCTTTGTAAATGATACAAACACTTGCATTGGATTCCTTATCGATACTGGTAGCGATGTTTCTTGATATCCTAAATCATTTTTGGTTAAGGACAAGAAAAAATGCGATTTAGTTTTGTATGCAGCTAATGGTACTGGAATCGCAACGTTTGGAACCAAATTGATGCCATTCGATATAGTATTAAGCCGCACATTTAAATGGCCATTAATAGTAGTAGACTTTACTAAACCAATTATAGGAGCAGACTTTCTGTAACATTTTAGTTTATTGGTGGATTTGAAAAAACGCTGTTTGATCGATCCTTTAACTAATCTGACAGCGAAAGGTAAATTCACGTTAATTTATATCCCTTTGATGAAAACCATTGTAGATAATTCGGGGAATCTGGAACTTTTGCTGAAGTTTAAGGAAATTACTCAAATAAATTTCTTTCCTAAAAATATCAAACACGATATCGTACATTTTATTCCAAATGTTGGACCACCTCTATGTGCTAGAGCACGTTGGTTAAACCCTGCGCAACTCAAAATTGCAAAACAGGGGGATTGTAAAACAAACCTCTTGGTTTTTTTGTTTTTTTTTTTCGAAAAAACTTTCACTTGCTCAGAGTAATTATTCAACGTATGACCGAAAGAGTTATTAGCGGTATATAGCACCATGCAACATATTAGGCACTTTTTAGAAGGAAGCGTTTCTAACTTGTATGTTGATCACAAACTTTTAATTTTTTTATTTACACAAAAGCAGGAAAAGACTACACCTAGATGTTTGAAAAAGTTGGATTTTATATCACAAATCACTAAGAACATTAAGTACTTGCCTGGTAAGGACAATGTTGTGACAGATAAGTTATCTAGAATTTGCGAGATGGAATTTTCTTCATCGTCTAATTTAGAATTATTGGCCAATCTTCAAGATTCGGGCCAAGAGTTAAAATCGATTTTAGAAGGAAATATAAAATTCAGTGGTAATTTGCTGAAAATACGGATGCCAGATAAAGAAATATCTTTATATGTTGATAAATCTACTGGCACAAATTGATTTTATGTACTAGTTCAATTAAGACGGGAAATGTTTGACGAATTACACAGATTGTCACATCCGAGAATTTTTAAGTGTTGGTGACAACAATTTTGTTTATATATATATAATATGATTTGGGATTTTTACTTTCTTTGAATCAGAAAATAAAAAGAAATTATTTTTTAGCTATAAAAGTCTACATTTATTTGCCCCACCTCTTGCATGAAATTGACCTGTTCCCAACGCGATGGGAGTTTCAAGTAAATGTGTAATGTCTAGGGCAAATTAGCCCGCACGACACTAGAATAATTTAAAATAGTACTTTCATTGTTAAGGTGAAAGGCAATTCATTAGAGTTATTTTATACGCTTAAATTTATACTATTATTATGTTAGACAAACAATTGGTTGTTGAAGGCAAATAACTCATTATTATGAATACGAAGGAACAGTAATTCATAATAGTAAATTTATTATCAGGTGGCGGCACTCATATATAAACAATTATTAATCAGAGAAACGTTTAACTAATAATTAAATTCATAAAATATTAAAATAAATTTTTATTGAGAACATATAGTTAGATTTTGAAATTTTGTACAATTCATCAAGAAGTGAATTATAAATGGATTAATGATCGAAACACGTAATCTTTACAGCAAGAAATAAGAGTAGTTAAATAAAATTTTGTAATAATTATCAAAATTTAAGAATATTTTATTCTAAAATCTTTAAGTTGTTTGCTAAATATGATTGTTCATCCCTTTAGTTTCAAAGTAAATGAATCTGAATAGAAGAAACAGCACATGTAGGGGTGTAAATTGTTACTACTTTTTGAAGGGGAGGGGGGGAATAAAAATGACGACGCTATGATGAATGTTGTTGACTTAAAAAGAAATAGTTTCGTAGCATTCTGCTTTGTAAATGGGTTCCTTCTATCTGATTTAATGTTTTTATTGCGTAATTAATATTATTTTTAATTGAAAACTGGCAGGTCATAATAAGTACAACCTTTAACTTTATCATATTCAGCCAAAAATGTAAAAAAGAAAGGAAACTTGAAAATATTGAGAGCAACTAATAAAGTAAAAGGAAAAGAAAAAAATTCCTAAATGATAATAAATACAAAAAAAAATCACAATGCAACTTGTTTTTCTGAATAATAATTTGCCATTAGAAGTTTTTTAAAACAAAAATCCCCCATCAAGATGCAATTTATTTTTCCGAATAATAATTTGCCATAAGAAAGCAGTAAGCCGAATTTTTTTTTAATTCGTCTTACTTCTTTCTTTTGCGGAACTTGAATTGAAGCGATTTCTTTGTGATATCTTGAATATCAAGTATATTACTGTGTATTTTAAAGAAAAGAGCAAAATTAAATTACCCAAATGTTCATAACGTATGGTGAATTCGGTAATTTCAGTATGATTTGAACATCAGTTACAGCGTGCTAAATTATCTTTCGCAAGGTTCTGGATATAAAGGTGATTTTAAAATGTTACGAAGTTGAAGATGAAGTTATAATTATTACGCTATTTTGAAGTTTTTATAAAATGTAAGAATTTTAAATCCACATGTAAACATTGTTATTCTTTTCATAAAATTTCTGATTGAGATTCCACATCATTTTTACTGATTCAATTGAATAACCATTTCTCTTTGTTGCAAATGAAATTTTTTGAAACGGCTGAAACACTGGAATAAATTTATCTAATTCTTCAATCATAATAAGTATTATGATTAACGAAATAAGATACAATAACGAAGAATTTTTTAATTTTTGCATAGAACTTATATTAATAACTTGGAATTGACTTTCTTTATAGACTTCATCAAACAAGTGAAAGTACTTCGTTCCACATTCTTTGAAAATTACTAATGTGTTACGAACTTCTGAAGAAGCGGAGACTCAAGTGATATGGAGGAACGTTTTATAGGCATAAATGTCGAAGAAAACCCCGAGGCATTCAGTGGAATTAATCGAAATTAATTTTCTTTAAAAAAAGAAAAAAAAACCCACAGAAATTTTAAAAAAACATACCTTGCATATCAAAGAGATATATAATATCAACATGACAGAGATCCAGACCATAGTATAATTGTTGCATTTGATTATCTGAACCGAACATTCGAAGCTCAAGGGACCGGTAGGAATGAACCGATCGCTTGATCACACAGGACATCTGATTTATCCCTATCCCTCATGGTGTATGTGTGTGTGTGTGTGTGTGTGTGTGTTTGTGTTTGTGTGTGTGTTTGTGTGTGTGTGTGTGTGTGTGTGTGTGTGTGTGT
>JAOUZG010027617.1:4897589-4941093 GCA_026289955.1 Argiope argentata
GTGTGTGTGTGTGTGTGTGTGTGTGTGTGTGTGTGTGTGTGTGTGTGATACCCCACTTAGCTATTTTATTTAAGCATCATCTACCTTCATTTTGTTTTTTCAACATCCGATGATAAATGTAACGGCTGTTACTTTCTCACCCTCCGTGGGAGAGATGAAAATTGCTGACCTAAGCAAGTCCTCGGTTATAACTGAAACACTATATGTATGAGACCCTAGTCGAAATGGACCTTGTGCCACGAATAGTGGTAGCGGCAGACATTGTCCGTGATTTGCCAGGAGTTTTTTGAAAATGTTCGTGCAACGGCACCGTTAATCCTGTTTTCGTGTAAATGATCATGATTTTGAGCAACTACAGTTAACTTGTCCTTTACCTTGTTGGAATAAATTCCCATTTGTTACCATTTAGCTAAACTGTTTCCTTGTTTTCACTGCACCTGCCTATTTTCCTATGGGAAATCGGTTTCCAGACTTATTCTCTAACTCCCTACGAAATCTATATTAATAAAAATGCATCTCGAAATGCGTTGCTAAGCGCAAAACTGGAGAACGGCTCGACCGATTCGGCTAATTTTTTTTTAAATATTTTCGTTAAGACACGGGGATGGTTCTTATGGAGAGAAAAAATGGAAAAACTGCCAGGAAAATAATTAAAACGACACTTTTCTTACTTTCCCGCCAAAATTCTACATTTCCTTCCCCCAAATCAACTGAGTAAGATAGCAGGAAGTAATAAATTATGATTTGTTTAGAAAGAAATACGCGAAGTCAGTTGGTTCTCATTTAAAGATAACGAGATGTTTAAAAAAGAAAGAAAATAGTTGCTTTTATTATTAGTCTGTATGGATATTTAATTTATGCCTGCTCTCAATAAAGTCTGGGCAGGGAAGAAAAAAAAAGAATGAAAAGAAGGGTGTGTGTGTGTATCACCATTATTTCCTCTGTGAGCCGCATTTTCCAAGCTGTTTTTAAACTTTTGCATCTCTTGAAAACCAACTGTGTCTTTATTTGTTTAGTGTCTTTATATTTATGAAAATTTGAATCTCATTATTCTATAAAAACGTAGAATTTTAGACCTTTCCCTCCACAATTTAAGTAAAATATCAATTCCGGGACAATCAATGCTGGGATAGGAAGTGAAAGATGAGTAGTGCAATGAACAGATCATCTGAAGAAAATTATACTAAATATTACTATAAATGAATTATTTGATTATCAAAATTTGTTTGGTTTAAAAATATTTTGGTGAAAAACCTGTTATGAGACACAGCTACATAAAATATTATATGAAAATTTTAGCGAGCATTAATACTGGCGAACCGACTGGTCGCCAAAGGTGGCTAGTTCTAAATAATAAGTTTTGAATCACCATGTATATTATCTCTAATATAATTGCTTATTACTGATATATAGACAGAAAATGGTGCAATACTTTTCTTTCAATTCCTACTATTAGCTCTCACTTTCCCTATATATATATAATCTTGTTCAAATTTTCAATCGCTAAAAAAATACTTCTTATTCATCCAATCAAGTTCAAGTAATTTTTTTTAGACTTGTAGTAGATGATATTTGATGTTAATAAGTTTTTTTCAAATATTAAATATTTAACTTTTTATTAATTAATTAAAAACTAACTTTCTGGCCAAAAATTTTAATTTCCCCGTCTTCAAATAAGTAATGAAATGAGTTTGTTTTTTCGGCACACTAATGTGGTTAGGCTTAAGATGTATTCGGTCGATTATTTTAAACGATTCTGTTTATTTTCATAATGTTTGATGCTTTTAAAATTAAACATTGTTAATTAATACACTTTTCCGATTCATTTTGAAGTACTTTCAAATTAAATTGATACAGAATAAAGAAAATTAGAAATTTCTAATCTGTATTTCATTACCTCGACTGGTGTAGAAAATTCAAGTATTTTGCGATGCCACAATTGACTTTGAATCCTCACTTGGCGTTGAAAATTCAATGTTAGTATAATTTTTGATCAATTATTTATTGTAATAGCAATTATTAGGCAGGGATAGCCTGGTTGGTAGGGCGTTGGATTCGCATCCCTTGGGCTGCGAGTTCGAATCTGCCAAACATGGACTCTTCGTGTGTGGTGGATGTTAAATCTGTCGTGGTCTCAAAGTACTCCATATGGAGAGTAATACCACTGGGTCAGAGGCGATCGTTCTCTGTTTCAGATCTAAAATACGATTTGTGGATGAATGAATGAAATGCACGAATGAAGTCCTCCCCATAAAAACGGCTTGTGTCGAATGTGAGTTAGAAGTCAGACTTCTGCCCTCGGGTGCTGAGAGGTCCATACTATTTGAAGTTATTGCACCTATCCTTCTGTTGTAAAGCTGTACATGAGAACAGCAATTGTAATTATTTAATAAAAAGTAACTAAAATAAAAATCTTCTTAATAACATAAGTAGGAATGGATTTTTAAAAATTGTTTTTATATTGCTTGTTATTATATAAAAGAGTGTTGAATTTCATTCGCTAATAAATGAAAATGAATTTCCTTCCATATTTTATCGGCAACTTACAGTTTTATGCAATTCCTTTTTATTGTGAAAGATTTCATTATGCGAAGACATGTATTCGAGATTCATACTACAAACGTGAAAAGCAAAACTTCATTCTAAACCTTCTTTCATTTATTCCACATTCCTTTAATTTTCATTATTGTAGCATTTTTTGCGTAATTAAGCTATTAATTGTTTATAAATTTTTCTGCTTCAGGTATTAATAGATATTTAAAAAAAGATATAATTATAGGAATAATTAGAATGCATAATTATTGCATAGAATTTCATCAAAAATATCCAGATTAATTATCAAAATTTTTTTTTATAATTTTCTTGAGGCAACAGGCAACAAAATGAATTCAGCTAATCCTCTAACTACTAACCAACCATACAAATTCTTTACTGACCTGCCAGTTTCTGTTTAATCCATTCTCCGATATTTTACGCAAGTCTTTCAAGCGTCAATATTCTCGCTTTGCAGCTAAACAATTACTGTTGTCTGATATAACAATTTACCAATAAATCTCGATTCTCGGAAAGCGCTATTTTGTGGTAAATATTAAAACTTACTTTTTGCAGTTTTCTTTATTTCAAAGCCCATGTAACGAATAAACCAAATTGCAAAGAAGTACGCCAATTTGAAACAAGCTTTATAGAGGTCTGACTAGGGTTATTTTAATTATAACCATAATTTATTTTTAAGAAAATAAAATCCGAATTATTTATTGATTCTCATATGCCGCAGTTTTCATTCTATGAGCTAATGAGCAAAATATCTAGCTTGCCATAAGGGCAAAACCGTCTTGGCAATTTTGAAAGTTATAAAGGTACTCTTAATAAAATATTATGGCCCTGGAAGCATTAAACAAATTTTTGATCTTATATTTATTGCTGCGGCCGGATATTTTTTTTATATTCGTACATTAAAACAAGGTGGAGAATAATATTTAAATGCACGTGATCACTAGCATTTGAATGCAAAATTTGTGAATGTGGTTCTAAATCCATTGTTTTACATACACAACAGAAAAGTAACGGAAAATCTACTCATTGGAATCAGCCGAATTTATACTTACATTTAAATGGATTACCATTAAAAATTTTGAACATAAAATTCTAAGTTTTCACACACATTAAAAATTGCTTATTAATAATGAGTTAAATAGTGTAGAATAACTTACAATTATAGTAAAAATTTTGGTCAAGAACCATATTATTTCTCAAAATCTGAATAAAAGTTGGAATTTAAAATCTGAATAAAGTTGGAATTAAAGTTTAAAAAATTTTTAGCTCATAATTTCAAGAAAAAGATATAAATTAATAAGCTTTCGTAGAAGGAATATTTTTGGATCAAATAATGAAATTTGACAAAAGGAGATAGTAAGTTTGGAAATTTTGCACTTTTAACCCTTTGCACTCCGAAAAATAATTAGATGCAAAATTATTCACCTAGTACAAAGATTTGTTTATTGTTATGAAAAATTAATATACATAATTCTTTTAAGTCGAATTTCTTTGAAAAATTAATTTACTCTTAACCATTATGTAGGCGTTTTTAACAATTAAATTTGAAAAATAAATAAAACGTCACAATGATGCACAATCTTGAATGGTGAGTCAGAGGCACCATCGGAGTGCAAAGGGATAAGTAAAGTTAATCTTTACTTATAATAAAGCACAATGTGTGTGTGTGTGTGTGTGTGTGTGTCTGTTGGCGATGTACAGGCCAGACCGTTCCACCTACAGCTACCAAATTTGGTACATGTATACCTTGGGTGCCGGGAATGTGCACCTCGGAGCCCTTTTTTTGAATTTTTAATTAAAATTTGAATTAATTAAAAAATAAGCGAAATTTTGGAGTTTTTTCACTATAACTTCCGAAAATATTTCTGCACAAAATTGATTTTTGCATCACGTTAAAGCTCAAAAAATTAGCTTTCCAATTATAATAATGTTTTGACCTATAAATTAAAACTCTATTTTTAATGAATTTTTAAACATTTAATTTAATCGTTTTTTTAACAATGTATTTCATAAAATAAAAATAAAATTTTATCTTCGCGAGGATCTCAAAAAAAGTCAGCTTTTAATAAAATGTTGCCATCACATTTTCAGAAGTTCTGATTTAAAAAAGTTAATTACTACCAAAAATAAAACAGAAAAATATAATTTTCTTCACGTGATTATATGAAATGAAATAAATAGGAAATTGATATTTTTTAAACGATAAATGCAAGAAAAAATTTTTCTTGATCGTTTGCAATATCAAAATTATTAATTCAATTAAAGAATTAAAATAAATAAAAATACAAAATAAAAATATATTACAAAAGTGCGACAGTTAAAACTGAAAAAGAATTTTTAGAAAAGCACCAAACGATAATCTTCTGAGAACGAGATTAATTATTTAAAAGCAAGAAATCTTAAACGAACTTTGAAAATGACGTCATTTCAAAGAAACGACGAACAAAAAGCAATAGATAAACAGTAGAAGTAAAATATTTTTGCATTCTTTTTTTTAATTTTTAGAAAAAGATAAGACATGTTTTGAATTGTTACTTTTACTTATGTGGAGAAGATATACAGTGCAAATCAAAGAATTCGCCTTCGTGATTGTAATTTATCTCCGCATTTTAATGAATCATCTGAAATAAAAACGCATCTGCTTTCGGTGAAGCATACATAATATTAAAGCTATACCCATAAAGGTAGGTAAAAGCAGGTCAGCCATTTGAAAACGCATCTTCTTCCAAACAAGCATACGTAATAATTAACAATGCAAAATTTGTAAAAGCATATAAAACTATTTTTACACGCATATTTCGGAGTCATCAAAACTTTCTAACCAAAACAATATCATGTTCTCACATGAGAAAAAATAAATCAACTATCATTCCAAATTAAACATATCAAAATGTCATTTTCGGCACGTTATTGTATAAAATAAAATATATTTTTGGAAAATAAATGGATGGAAACGTTTTCTATGATATTTTACTATACATATATTACTAATCCAATTAAACGGTTTTATTTAAGGCAAATATGGCTAAACATCTACAAGGCGTCTTCTGTAATCGGAGTCCAACATCTAATTTCTTAAGTTTTTGGAAGAGACATAACTCTCTTAACAAATGGTGTAAGTGAAATATATAATTAGTAGATTGAGGGAAAAAATGCGAATGGATTAAATTTTTACATACATCATCTGCTCTGTGAATCATATTTAACAAAATATTCTTGAGACAATAAATCCTTAAAATAAAAAAAGTGTTACTCCAATCAACCAAATCAATCAAAATTTCAATATAACTATTCGATAAAAACTGGCGAATTTAGATCACTTTATCAAGATATCAAAGAAGCCAATCAGGATTACTCTTGAATAATTGGTCTAGATTATGAAAATGATCATTGTTCTAAACTTGCAATATTCAGAACTGAATAAATCAGCCAGATTTGAAGAAGATAGAAATGTTTATTTATTTATTTAGAAGTTGAAATATTAAGAATATTTTACGAATATGAATCGATAAGACCAAAGGAATTTAAATCATAATTTTTTTATATATATTTATAAACCTAAAAAAATGTTATTATTGAGAGCATTTACATACATCTAAAAATAAAATTAAAAACTGAAGGTTTCAATTAATCTGTGAAATGTTTGCTGAATAATTCCTTGAGATATTATAAATTATAAAGAAATTATAATGCTTCAATCTCTGTAATGAACATAAAACTTCAATGTCGAACTACTCTGCTTTCAGTTCTTAGTTTTATTTAAAGGCAAGCTTGAATTGAGAAACTTTCTTTATATTAAGTGCACTTCCATCATTTCCACTTTAATTTAAAACTGAATTTTACGTGCACTGATAGAAAATCAGAGAGAGTAGCGGAGTTCAAAGATCAGGACTGCTTAAGGTCTACATAATAGTATAAGTGAATTACATGATTATCGAAATTTGAAGCTTACAAATATTTTGCTGAAAAACTTAATAAGACACCAAGTTACATAAAACAAATTGATTTAACCCTTTAGACGGCATTAATATTGGCGAACCGACTGGTCGCCAAAGGCGGCTAGTATTTCAATGAATTTATATCTCTTAATGACATTGTCGAATTAACATTCTTCCAGAATATGTTAGATCTTTTCAAATGTATGATTATCTGATAAACGATGCGAAAATAAAGCTGGGTGACTCCTTTTTTCCTCCAACTGCAAAATCGATTTCTAGAGTATTGAATTCTAACAGCAGCTCAAAAGTTGTGCATTGGCAGGTTATTCAACGAAAATATGTTTTAAAAAATTATCTTCATTTTTATGCTTGCCTAAAATGTCTAAGTTTTGAAAAATATCCTTTATTTTAAAATGATACTATTAATTTTTTCATAGTATAATTATATTATTAATTTTAAAATTACAAAATTACCTTTATTTTAAAATTATACTTTTCGGTTTCTCTTGGCAGCTTAATATTTCCTTTTAGTTGGATGCATTCTAATTTTGAAAATTAGGATTGAGATTAAATTATTTTAGTATCTTTCTATAATCCGATTTTTCTACGTGTTGTCATCATAGCCAAAACCTCTTTCAGGATAAGGAGAAGACTATATTTCATTCAACTAAATTACAAGATCAATGATTCTTTTAGATATTTGAGTCGTTAGAATAACTTTCAAAGTAGGCTTAAATACTACCACTGATATTTTATAATTTCGAGCCAGATTAGAGTAGATTTAATTATTATGTAGTTTTCTACCTCGTTTGTGTACGATTCATTTAGAAAATAAAGAGCCTTTAGATGATCCAGAATGGCTTACAATCAGATGTGAAATCCTGTTTGGATTACTCAGATTATCTTCAGAAGATTCTGTTGAACTTTACCATTGATAATCAGATGCATTTTATTTATGTTGGTTTAATTTGCATTCGGTCTTTCCCATCTTCCATATCTGTTTGAGAGAACCTAGAAATAAAGTGGTTTAAAAACTATTTAGAAGGAAGGAATAAAGATATAAATACAGTCATACTGAATGGCCAGTAACAATTTATTTTTTCCAAAGAAGGCAAAAGCATTTATGAACTACCATAATGATGATATGCTTTTATATCAAGTCATTGTAAGAGTCCATCCCCTAGTTTGATAGATGGTGGCATGGTGCAATTTATTTGGAAATGTCGATGTTTTCTTTCTCGCACTTGATCTGCCTGATGACGACCCACCTACCATAATCCTTAAAAGGGCTTACAACCGTCGCCAGATATGGGTAGTAATTCAGGGGAATCGAAAGGGCTTTACAGTTCGTTTAACTAAAATAAAATATTTAAATTAAATAATAAACAAGCCATCTCTGGAGTCCAAAGATTTAAAATTAACCAAAAAAAAGCAATGAAAACTCAAACATATAATCACAATGCCCAAAGAATGAAGGGTATAGTATACAATACGACAATATCGAAATCTAATAAGTATTTAAAATGCAGTCAATTTACAAAAATACAAAGCTGATAAAAAGTAAGTGAACGACTAATTTAAAATTCTAAGCACGGCAAAGACATCGCAAAGAAAAAGAAAAATCATCACTAGAAAAGTAAATAAAGAACTTCAGCAGAAACGTACAAAAATTTTTAACAGCTAGAATCCTACACAAAATTAAAGCAACGACAACTCGAAATAGTGTCAGAATAAATGACTGTATAAAGCATCAAATAATCCAAACCACAGACCCATACCCCAACTTCTTCTGAATATATCTCGAGATTTCCCAAATCCTCTGCGAAACTTCGTTCCAGAGTACACGAAGGAACCAATGAGGTTTGGATTCCCCAGGGGGGCAGATGAGGTTACTGGCGAGCGAACCAAAGACATCGGCGTCTCCCAAACCGCCACAGATGCAAGATGGATTATTTATAAGAAAACTATGTAAACAAAAAAGCATCATGTCCAGGTACAAAAAATAATTCTTACTTATTATAATGAACTCTATGAATATATGCACCGACTCTTACACCTTTGTTTGAACCATTCCGGTATCGTTGATGTTATGAAACGAAGCGAAATGTAACCACCACCAGGCGGCGATGTTGTGACGTCAGCCTGCGAGCTGCGTAATTTTTCAGTATGGATTGTGATCGCGCCTTAGCTGTATGATTTATAAGTGTATCTGTGTCATCCTTTGTCAATAAACATTGTGTTTAAAAAAACCTTTGGTAGATTCAGAAATATTTGATTTTGAAAGATTCTATCTTTAGTTTGGTTTTCGAATATAGTGGCTTCCGTGACAGTATTGGGTACTTTTGATTTGAATTTTACGACAATGGATTTGACACAGTTAAAAACACAACGAAAATCGTATCGTACTCCGTGTACGGTATGTGCGAAAAAGCTTGTAGAAGAGTTTATGAAGAAATCCCCTAAAATGAAAAAAAAAATAATAATAATAAGCGATAAATTTTAACGTTTGGAAACATGGTAAGCCGAACTTACGAACCGAATTTCGGAATTGGAGGATGCTGAAACTGCTTACAATGAAGACTTTTTGCCGGCTGAGGAATTTTGGGATACATATTCTGAGCTTAGTTCTCAAGTCGAACAAATGTGCTTGATGGAAGTTAGCACTAACGAATTCCCTGGAAGACGCAAATTCAAGCTTCCGAAAATTGAGCAGAAGAAGTTCAGTGGCGACGCCAAAGAATACCTTTCCTTCTGGAGACAATGTTAAAAATTCGATGAAGTCCCAAGTATTCCGATTGAATACGTTCCAGTATTTATTGCAAGCTGTCGTGCCAGAAACGAGGGCAGCCCGTGTTGAGGAAAGCTTCCCGGCTACAGCTGAAAACTATCCCAAGGCCATTGCCTCAGCTGAAGGAAAGATTCGGAAGGGAAGACTTACTTTTTCAAATATATGAGACAGATTTGCTATCCATGGTGATAAAAAATGCGGCCTCCGGAAGTTCCAGAGCCTACCTTCCAGCATTATATAACGAACTAGAAGGGAAGATTCGCGCTCTAGAAAGCCTAGGACGTACCCAGAAAAAATATGGTGAATTCTTGTGTCCCCTAGTGGAGTCCTGTTTGCCAGAAGAAATTTTATTGTCCTGGGAAAGGAGCCAGAATCAGCATAGCCTGTCAGAGACTAAAGACCCACGGACTTTAGAGGTCTGAATGAACTTCATACGCCTATAAGTAAAAGGTGAAGAACAACCGATTGAATCAACAACTGCATCAGCATTGGTAAGTCTTCAAACTCAAGGTTGTATTTTTTTAAAATTGTATTTTTTGTGACAAATCGCACCCTAGTAAGAAATGTTTTTCAGCTAAGAAACCTTCTTTAGATGATAAGAAATTAATATTTTAAAAAAAAGGTGCGTGTTTTTCTTGTTAAAAAAATTTGGGCATATAAGTAATTTTTCTAATGTTAAAAATCAATTGAATTGCTCTCATTGTAATAGCCATCATATTTTGATTTAATGTGTAATAAAAATAATGAATCTAAATGTATTGCACCAAAATCTGAAAATGATCCCATTGCTTCCCTCTCTAATTGCAGCTAAAGCAAAACTATCTTTTTGCATTCACTTAGTATTTTTATTCGACATCAAGATTAGCAGAAATTAATCCATGTTTTCGATTATGGTTCGCTATCTAGCGACATAAATGAAAACACCGTAAATCAACTCATTGTTTCCCCATTGAGAGCCGAAATTGTGATTCATGCGTTATTCGAGGGGGGGGGGAGTAAAACCAATGAATCATGATGTATTCCCGGCCGAGGTCAGTAATTTATACAAAACTTTTTTTCGTAGTTTTGAAGTTCTTTCAGAAAAAAGAATTAGCTGCTTTATTCCTAGGATTGAGAATAAAGATATAAATGAATTGAAAAGAAAAAAAATAGATTTCTTGGATTCTTTTCGAAATGAAACGGAAATTAATCTTTTGATCGGTGCAGATGTTTTAGGAAAATTGGCAGGAAATGTAGTTGAATTAAAATCTGGTTTAACTGCTGTTGAAACAAAATTCGGTTGGACTGTTTTTGGAAAGAATTCGCATAAAAAAGATAATATTTTAACGAAATTATCTATCTCTATTCCTAAGCAAAAATTAGGCACGTTAATTGGACTGATCCTGTAACATTTAACTACATTCATGACCATAAACTAATAAGATAATTCAGAGTCAAGTGGAAATCGAACTCTGAAATACATATATCACCTGTAAAATAACTACATAAATTTTCAAAAATCATATTTAAATTGCAAGAAGCCACTAAATGACACAATGACGAGAGTGTAAGAGAGTGATGTAAAAAGAATACAGGCAAAGAAGTAAAATTGTTCACAAATGCTTTATAAGCCTTTCAGTGAAATAACCGCATAGTTATAACACAAAGGACGCATTTTGGATGATCGTCTGGAATAAGGGCGTACCCAGCTGGAAGTATCCGAGGAACTTGGAATCGCCCAGAGTGTCATCTTCAGACTTTGGCTACGCTTTTAAGATGATGGTAATGTGAGTAGACGTTACAGAAACAGGTCACCCCCGAGTTACATTGCCAAATGAGGACCAGTATTTGACAATGCCAAAAAAAAAAAAAAAAAAAAACGGACGGAGCACACCATCAGATCTGTCTCGTCAGCTCTTTAACCACCGATACGACAATTTAAAGGTAGACTACGTGCAGCCACTTAGGCCAGATTGGTCTATACGCTCGTAGGCTTGTCAGACGTGTTCCTCTTACTGTAACTCACTACCGCTTGCAGTTATCTTGTTGTAAAGAACATGCATTGTGGACTCCGAAACAGAGGGCTTGTGTAATGTTTTCCGACAAATCTATGTTCAGCTTGCCATCTGATTTTCGCCGGACTTTCATTTAGAGAGCTCCAGGTACCAATTACCACCTAGAGAACATCATTGAACGGTGGTGCAGGATTGCTCGTTTGGGGAGAAATTATTCTATGCTCCAGAACTGACCTTCTTGTTCAAATCGGAACCATGACTGGCCAAATATACCGGGACATCATTCTGGAACAACTCGTACGTTTGTTTTGGAACGCCATGAGCTCAGAGTTTGTGTTTATGGATGACAACGCCCGTCCTCACCATGCAAGCATCGTAAACGAATGCCTTCAATATGAGGATATCACCCGTATGAACTGGCCAGCATTCGCACGGTACTTAAATCCAGTAGAGCATGTTTGGGACATGCTTGGATGACGAGTTGCAGCCTGACAACCACCTCCTACATGACTATCGGAACTTCGGAGAGCATTGCTTGATGAGTGGTGTAATATACCCCGAGATCAGATCGATAATTTGATATTAAACATGCCTAGGTGTTGTACGGATTGTATTGCATCGTCTGGGAGACATATTATGTGTTAACCATAATACTAACCATGTATTATTGGTTTTTAATAATAGATTTTTTTTGTAATTTGCCCCAGGGAGAAAAAAATCACAATTTTTATTAATGATATCAAACATATATCTTTTTTGTTCCTTACCTTTTGTTCAATAAATAAATTTCACAAATGTTACATTTGTTCTGCTTCTGACTCTATCTTTTCCTGAACTGGCATTATCCTTAATTTATGAGCGTGAGTGTATTTTAGTTAATGAAACCTATTTAATTGTATGCAATTTCGCTTTTTTTTTCTTTTTTGCTGAGTGTCTTCCCCATACGGCACAGCCGTTGTGGAGGGCTTTTTCTATCGCAGTATACTACCATTCGTTTAATAAGTTAACAGTGGTACCTCAATTTGGGTCAGTTATACTCAGAGGTTATAATTAAAGTTATAATTATAAGTGGTTATAATTAGAACTAATGATAAATGAACAACAGGACCAAATGTTATCAAACTTGGTAATAGATTAAAGAAGTTCATAAAAAAAATTTTAGTAAAAAAACAACAACCCTTATTACCAAGGAGAAGCGCTGCATGCAATATTGTTAAACAAAATATTACAAGAACACATCGGTTTAAAATGTGTTTAATCGATTTTTTGAAACATCTTACAAAGAATATTCATTGTGGCGTCCACCATTTTCTGAAAGCAAGCTAAATCGCATTACTGCACTCTCAACAGTAGCCCTTAGCAAATCAGAAGGAATTTCCTGCACATGTCTGTGTTATTTCTTTCGATTCTGCCAAGTTGTTTAGATTATCATCATATATAGTGCTTTTGAGATAACCTTATAGCCAGAAGTCACAGGGGTTCAGGTCTGGTAACTGAGATGATCAGGAAGTGGGAAAATTTCGTCCTATGGTATGCTTATTCGTGAAATATCACTTTAATTGTGTGATACATGTACCAATGTACAGTGGAGCTCCATATTACATAAAGATCCTGGTCTCTAGAATGCCACGTTGCAGGATTTCAGCTATCACGAAACGTTTTAACATTTTCTCTAAGCGATCTGCAGTCATACTGCAGGTAACAAGTTCAGCCATTGATTGTTCTTCAAAGAAAAAGGGTTCAAATATGAAACTAGTTGTCACATCACACCAAACGGTGACTTTAGGAGAATGCAATGGAACTAGATAGATAACAGAAGATTTGTTTGGCTCAAATCTTGCAATTATGGGTATTGACATCACCATTTAGTTAAAAATGAGCCTCATCTGTCTATAAAATGTTCTTCATAAATCTGCAACAAAAGCTCATCAGCATAAATTGTCTTCTTCCTACCGTGATCCAATTACAAGTTCTTGTGAATTTGCATACCCACCCCCCTCAAACACAACGTTTCAAAAGTCACAACTGGAAGTTATAAAACATGTGCATAGCCCACAGGAAAGATTGAACACATTTTAAACTGATGTCTTAAAGCCCAATTTTGTTTAACATTATTACATACATCCCCATTTTGCCCTGGTGGTGAAGGTTTGAACCTTTTTCTTGCTGGAAAAGAAATTCTCGTGACCTCTTTTAAACTATTACCAAGTTTTATGACATTTGGTCCAATAGTTTTCCTTTTATGAGTATTTCAAATTGGAACTTTGATTATAATCCCCCTATGTAATTAAAATTATTATTTACATAAATCTTTTCATGTAAATTTAGAATAGATGGGGACCAGTTAAGTGGATTATCTACAATTATTTTCTGTAATTTACTCAGTAATTTTAAGTTTTATTATCTAGTTTGATTATTAGTGGTCGTATGAAAGTAGAAAGTTCCCTTTTTTCTGTTATTTTACGTTCCTCTGAAAATTGTAGCGTAAGTTTCTTCTGTTGAAATAACCAGCTTGTTTTCTATTAATTTTTAATTCAACGCATCCAACTGCATTAACAGAAAATTTCAAGTTTCCATCTGGAATCAGCTCCAATAATCAAAGCTAAATTATCCACATAGGCCTTGAGGTACAATACACCATTATTTTACAATAAAGTTTCTTTAAAGTAAAAGTACATAAATGAGGCACCAGGACAGAGCCTTAACCACTTGCGCTACGATTTAACTGTCGTAGCCGTGCCACGCTTCACGATATAACATGCGGTAAGACGTTACATTGCCGCCGCACCGCGTCTGTAAGCGCAAAGCTTTAAGCAGTATCTTAGCGTATTGGTAGGATCTTACATAAAGAATTTAACACCGATATGAATAAATATTTGCAACAACAATAACACTTTATTAATATACTTTTGTGTGATAAATTTCAAAACATTTGGGAATATGTAATGCCAACAAGGCATTGCTTGCACTTCCAAGTAGTTTCGCTGCGTTTTTTATGTTTGGCGCACACTTTACACCGTCTTTGAGGATTTTTTTTTTTTTTTTTTTTTTTTGCTTCTGTGGGTGGAATATTTTTTGGAAAATGGCCCCTTTGTTTTGATTGTAATCGAAATGGTGTATCACCAGCAGACACCCTTCCACGCTTTGTTTATTCAGGCATACATACACTTTCTAAAATCTGTTCTGCCACATCCAATCGAAATTTTGAAAACGGGTATTTTTGGCTTTTTGGTATATTTGATGTTTTCGAAAATAAAACATAAGCGTTAGAAAGTGCAATATCCATGAGCTAACAATATATTTTCTTATAACTCTTTATGTACTTTCTCTTCTCATAAGGGAGGAAGAAGATAAGGAGCTATCTTGGTGATCTACCCCGCCCATGCCATCATTATATTCCAACACGATATTGGGCTTTGTGACCGTGATATTATTGTTCCATCTCTTCATCTCCACTTCCACCATTTCAATTTTTTTGTGTTTCATGGACAATAAATATATATCTTTCTTATACTTTCACCTTCAGCTAAAATACCTTTGCACGATCTTGAAATAGCTTTGATTTTTTCAACTTTATCGTTGGGAGCTCTTTTGACATATTTTTTCTGTTGCATTGCACTGCCCCTATAGCATTGATTTGCATGGAGTGCAATTTTTAAAAAAAGTTCGGCGAACTATACCAGTTATCCATCAATAAGGTGTGTCCGAAATTAACTATTGGTGTCCATATAAAAAGGCTAACATTTTCAGAAGCACTGGTGATGGAATTTTTCATTTATCTTGGCCTGTGTATATTTTAAATTTCATACAATAGACTGCCACAGCTTATAAAACTTTACGCCAAAACGTGCCCTCTTTGATGGATTAAACTGTTCGTATGACATTCGACCGGTATATTTCATAAACGATTCGTCTAATGACATGTATTCATCAGGAGTATAAATTCTTATAAATTTTTCATTGAGATAATCTATTATAACTCGCAATTTGTGTTAACGATAATCTTTATCTCTAACTTCATTATTTGAAAAATGTAAAAAACGGGACAGCTGTGCAAATCTCTGTAATGACATTGTTTTCTGAAAAATGGGAGTTTCGATAATGCTTCTTCTTGACCAATAGGATTGGATATTCGGCTTTTTTACCAGCGCCATCAAAATGCATAACGCAAAATAATCCTGAATTTCATATACATGCGTATCCCTCCAATATTCTCGGATTGTTTCAATTTTCGGGTTACATCTCCTATTGTTTGACTCGCGTAACAATTGCTTTCTGCTACATTGATATTCTAGAAGTATTTTGATAAATGTTGCTTAAGCATTTGAAAAGCTGTGATTTGTTCTGCTATTTCTATGTTGACTCCTGGAACCCGTGAGTACTGCCGAATTTTGCATTCATTTTCCTTGTTTTCCCATGACCATTCATCAGATGTAAAACTAATTTCATGATCAGCCCCGTCAATTCCTCCGTCATTATCTGATCCTACTCTACGCCGATTCCGAACAGGGTGAACAATTTCCTCGCAGTTGTTATCAGTATCGCTATCAGACGTAATAACTAATCGCTTTCTCTTTGGACTTGCCGAAGCAATATTTCTAAGATTCTCGTTATTTTTCATTTTATAATATGGGTTGATAAGACTAGAATTTAAAAAAATCTATTATGTAATTTTTCAACGTTATAATAAGATGGCAGACAACAAGAATTTTTGTGTAAAAAAAATCCATGCAACATATTCAACGCAACTCAACAACTCAACGCATTGTCGTGCACTCTGGAACTGCAGCTCGAATAATGAATGATGCAACCGTTAGCCGACATGAAGGACACGTGTTTTTGTTTCTGCGAAATTACCTTTTCACGTGGTATTCACGTCGCTTGTGATTTTGGAACAAAAGCATCTCGACGTGCGTGGCACGCCTTTGTAACGCAAGTGGTTAAGGATATCCCTGGCTAAGCTCAACAGTAATACTCTCTAAATAGTTTCTAAAAATTACAGATCTATTGCTTAAATTACTACGTAAGAAAATTTGAAAAAAAAAATGAGAATTAAGCAATGAGAATAATATACTCCGACCAAGGTTGTCAGATTCTGCCCTGACATCAATAGACACCAATGCAATTTTATCTTAATTTTATTCGTTATAAAATCCAATGAACACCTAACAATTTGATAATTTGCGGAAAGGAAATTCGTGTTCATGAATCAAATTACTAATATTGATAAATTTATTTAATTCTGAAACAAAAAGTATTTTAATAATTTTCCCAATGGTTGGCAGTAAACAGATCGGTTAAAATGACATAAAGAAGGATATATTGTTGACTAGCCTAGAATTTCTCAATTTTAAGAAAATGAAAGTATCTAAAATATTTATAACTTTTAGAAAAAAAATACAATATCTCGTTTTAAAATTGCAATTCACATCCTACAGCCGACGCAGTCTCTTCCTTTTTCTAAATTATATACAACATTCTCAACTTTTTTACAGCAACTTTTTCAAGTATCTGAAAAGAAAAATTGCTCGTAGAAAGGAGATTGATATTTTTATTTGTAAAAAAAATATTTCATCTTGCAAGTAATTGTACCTAGGATTGAAGTTGAGCTGATCCCTCGAATATTTATATAAACATTTACTTTTTTTTCTGAAAAGCTATTTTAAAAGTATGTTTGAATTTTTCAATGTAATCGGAACGGAAAATCTCCCATACTTTTTTCTTAGTCTGGTTAGTTAATATCTTGAATTCTTCCTTTTCGTTTCTATAAATAAGGCTAGCGGCTTGTACCAGCTTCTCAGATTCTCCAACAGTTCTGTCTTTTAAATTTCCTATGAAGAGCGATTATTATTTTCCTTTTAATCCTCAAATCATTATTCTAGAATATAAATTTTTTTAATAATGAAATGGTTTTTCCTTAAAAGATCCAAAGGCAGAGCTGCAAAATGACTGATTCAAGTTTTCATAGAAAAGTCAATACCCTCTACTGTACAGGCTTGCCTTAGTAAATTTTCTAAACGTTCAACGTCTTTTACGAAGTCTCGAGAGAAAACCTTTAATTCCAAATTTAGTTTTGATGATAAAATCTTTAGATTATTGAAAAACACCACTCAGCAGCACACAAACGTACCTATGATACCTCAGAGATTCCATATACAACACAGATTAGTATTGTATATACTTACAAAAAACACTAGAAATTAAAGTCAAGGAATCCTGAACCAATATATGAAATAAATCTTCAGTCCTTATTTAGATGATTACAGAAAGTTAAATTCTTGGCTATAATATAATCTAAAATGACTCTACCCTGGCTGTCTTCAAAACTATAGCCTCAAATCTGGGATGTGGCATTGAAGTCTCCTAGAAAAAATTCTAAAATTCAGGCAAATCCTGTATCAATCGTCATTAATGTCATGTGACTTTAGTTCCAGCAGCTAAATGCTTTAGTGGCGATATCATAAGTTCTTTGATAGAAGAAAACTATAGAAAGCGATTGAGAATATTGGAGAGAAGCTGAACATTGATATTTCGACAGCGTTTCACTATTTAAAAAAAGTTTGGATACGTTTCCAGGTTCGATACCTGAATACTCGAGACCTAAGTGCCCGCATCATCACTTCTGTACCCTAGGGAAAACAACTAAGAAAGATGTTTGGTTTATGATATATTTTACTCATAACCAGATACATATTATAATTACCAATATTTCCTTCAATTACAGGATGCAGTATTTTTTTAAAGGTATAAAAAAGATCATGAAAAGTCTTGATGAGTTCCTTCGAAATAAACAAAACTTTTGCCGAGCTGCCGACAGTAATTTTGCCATGTGGATATCGTTTAGGGAATTTTTTAAAATTTTTTAAGCTGAAATATCATAAAAAAAGGGCGTCTATGACTTTCGTTGTATTTAAAATGTAAAAAAAAAAATCCGCTGTGCACACACCACTGAATAAAAATAGTGTTTAAGTATTATGTGAAGCGCACTGTACTGCAACAAAGCATTAATTATGAAGTTTGTCTCGCAAAACCTTTCAAACTTTCATAGCCGGAGATATGAAGGTGTAAAAAAATTAATGAATGTTATCTTTCCATATGAATGGCAAATCCAGATTCATTAAAAAATTCTGATGTTCTAGATCCACTTAGCTGCTCAACAGCTTTTAAAATTCAAAGGCATTAAAAACGAGTTAGAGTGAACTCAAAGTGGGGACCAATGTTTTTATATTTGCCCTTAAGAAAATATTCGTATTCATTTTGATAAACTTAAATGCAGAGGTTTTTTTAAGAAGTTGCATTTTAACTTTAAGTTTATGAAATAAAATATTTATTTATTAAACAACAAGCTCCGTACCCTTGGGTGCGTTGAATAACAATACAAAGATAATAATAATAATAATAATAATAATAATAATTCAATTATTTCAACAATAAAAATGTTAAAAAAAATTATTATGGTAGATTCAAATCGAACTTTAAAAAATCCGTAGATCAAAAATTTAAAAGAAATACCAGGACTTTCGTTTAAATTGAATTTATAAAATATTTAGTTTATTGTTTTGCAATATATATATACATAAAGAAATTTTGGAAGCACATTATAAAATTTTGACTTATAAAAACTTGTATTGAAAAAAATTAAACAAAATGCTTGGGACAATATGGTCAAGTTCAAATTAAACATATTTGCTCTGACTTTCACATTTAAATTAATTTATTTTTAGTGAAATAATATTTAAGATTTTACATAATGTTTTAATTTGACCATGATTTTTTAAGTGGGTTGTATTTTCTTTTTCTAAAATAATTTTTAATGTCTGTTTTTGAAAAGATACATTTGAAGTTCAATTATTTGCATGATTTTTAAAATTAATTCATAAAGGTATTAAAAGTTATTACGGAACTGTTTTATTATTATTTCTGGATGATATTTCACATGTTTAGAATGAATAAAGTATAAAAAGTTTATTTTAATTGCAAATACAAGTGAAAATAAGATGTATGATTCTTTTATTCGAATTCATAAGAAGTTGAATCAAATAATATTTCAGCAGTCTTTTCTTTGCTGTTTCATAAAAATAAACAGCCAAATAAAAATTTTTAAATGGAATCT
The DNA here is from genome assembly GCA_026289955.1 of Argiope argentata. NCBI lineage: Eukaryota > Metazoa > Arthropoda > Arachnida > Araneae > Araneidae > Argiope > Argiope argentata. The sequence goes on from JAOUZG010027617.1 coordinate 4,916,976, forward strand.
GCTAGGAATAAATAATTTTCAAAAAAAGTCATCACAGAGATAATCAGTCAAAATCACTCTTATGAAATCATTCCACTGATGCATAGGCAATGATTAAATTCAAATATACAGGGTATCCACTTTAGTAGCTCATTTCTAAAGATGGGTGCATAATTCTATTTGGAAAAGTGTTTATATCTTTTATATTTTGGCTGTGTCAGTCATTAAATGCATAGTTAAAAATACTGAAATTAATTTTTATATTCTTCCAATCATATTGTTACATTTAATATTACACAACTATAGGCCATAAATTAAAAAAAAGATATTCCTTAAATCCAAATAATTTAATTTATTTCCCTAGAAAATAATATAAGGACCAAGTCAACCAAATTTCATAGTAATATGATAATTATATTTTCAGTTATTTGTTTTGAAGTGAGCAAAAAATATGTAAAAATCAGCTTTGAGAAATACATTTAAAGTATACTGTAACATGTTTTAATAATAAATTATGTGTGTGCATACTTAAAATTCACCACATTTATAGATTATACTTCTTCCTCCTCAGATTTTAATAATTTTCTCTTTTTTTCTACAATTTTTGCATTTGGCAGTGAATGATTGGCCTAGATTCATTTATTCTGTTCAGCGAATGCTTTAAATGCATTTGCACTTGGATACACATCAATAACAATAAAGATATTCAGCAACCCTATAAAATCTTTGTTAAAATGTATTACAGACATAAATGCCCCTAATCTGAGGGTTCGAAACTCAACTATGACATGTTTAGGTACAAAAAAAAATATTTATGAACGTTATTTTTGTTTTTAAAAGCATTTTTGATGAAATGATAATATTTTATCAGTAGGGGAAGCGGAAATTTCCATAAAACACCGTGGAAACTCGCAGTGACATTTTGCAGTGCAAAAAAATGTTCCGCATGTAAAATTAAATTTGTGTTAATACAAATACTTGCTTTTGCTCCTTTAAATCGGTTCTTCTGGTTATTTAAACGTCCGCTTCTGATTTACCAATAATTACGAAAATATTAATATCTTGGCTTCTAATTAACATAGAGATAAAAGTAAACCTTTTTTGGATAACTGAAAGACTGATATATACAAAAAAACACACAATTTTTTAATGTCATTTTGGAGAAAATCGATGTTTTCAACGTGTTGCGAAACCTTACTTGAAAAGTGTTGTGACTAACTTATTAAAATATCCTAACAATTGTTTTGTTTATAAACGATCTGGTAGAAAAACGTCTCTATCTAATCGACCAAAAAGGGCCATAATTATCAAGCCCTTTTCTCAATTGAACGCCAATCTTCTACTCAAATTAAAAAGAAATTGCAACTGTCTTGTTCGAGTAGAGCTGTGCATAATACACTTTTAAAATCTTCATACGTAAAGTGAAACTAAGAAAACAGCATCAGCTAACAAAACTACAAATGCTGAGTGGTGTAGAAAGGTCAAAAGTGCATATTTTTCTTTAAATAAATGGAATGACATAATTTCTCAAGTGAAAAGAAATTTAATTTGGACGTATAAAACGACTTCCGATATTATTGCATGATTTGCCGCATGAACGGACAATATTTTCTAATGGTCAATTCAACAGATAATATTTCTCAAATCGTGATTTATGATTTGAAGAGGATTTCCTTATGATGAAACAACTCTGACAGCCATTTTTTAAACCAAAAATTAACTCTGAAAGATATCAAGACACGTTTGTTGAAAAATTATTACCAGAAGCTCCATTCATTTCAAGTGGGCATTATATTTTTAAACAAGATAAAGCTTCCACCATATATCATCACCCATAAAGTCACGGTTTCGAGCAAATGAAATATTATTTCATTGATCATAAAAAGCCCCGACTTAATCCTACGGAAAATTTGTGGAACAAAATGATTAGTGATATTTAACCCAGTGTGCGGTATTACATCAATAAATATCTCTTACTGTATAAAATAAAAAAATTCGTGGGAAAAAATATCGAAACCCCTTTTATAAAGACTCGTTTTTTGTATGATATCTTAGTTGATAGAGATCATACAAAGAAAGGACAAATTTCAAAATAATTAACTTGTGAGCTTAATTTGAACTGAATTTTAGATAGCATTATTCCTGGTGAACTAATCAGTTGGTTACCAAAGGCGATTATTATTTAATATTTGTAATAATATTGTATTCTATTGAAATAATAGAAAGTTTAGATAACCATTCTTCTTTGCTAATTGATCTTAAATAATTTTTATTAATTTCAACTCTCTGAAATTTCTATTAATTTTTTAACAGTTTTTACAATAATTTATTTAATGTAATATTAAAACTTTTCTTTCCGAATCATCTGCTTTCAAAATAATGTTGTCCGCTGAATTGATCCCGACTTAGTTTGGAAAAGAATATCTAAATTTTAATTAAAAATATTATTTCCTGTAAACTGCATTTTGGAATTCCTTCCAAATGGGCTCTGTGCATCTGTTTAGCTACGACGTTGAATGTTTAAATATTATGTGAGTCATTGTTCAGCTGATTTTTCTTTTCTTGTGAATAGAGGAATACTTCGATATCTTTGAAATGATAATATTTTGTAGTACGAACAATTGCTTATAGCAAGAACTAAAATATAAAGAAAAGTAAAGAGAGTTTTCACTTTTTCCAATTTGTCTCAATGACAACTGGCAATATGTTCACCGATACGAGATTCAATCATAAAAACATTTTTGGTATTTCTTAATATCTGTAGTCGGCGCATAAGGTAAATATTAATATATATAAAAATTTTTAAATCGGGAAAAGATTTTATTAGATTTAAAACACACACACACACAGTTTTGCAAATACCAAATTTCGATTATTTTTTGGAATAGAAAGAGCATCTTTGGATACCTTTTTGAAATTTTAATTACAGTTTTAAGTGATTAATAATTAAGCAAAATTTTAGAGTTAATCACGGTAATTCCGAAAAACAGTATCGAAAAATTTTCACACCGTTTTGAAATTGAAAAATTTTTTTTAATGATACCAGTTTTTGCAATTTTTCAAAAGTTTTTGGCAATTTTAGAAATAATTAAATTAAATAATTAAAATAAAACTAATTTAACTTTATTTAACATAACTAATATTTTTAATAAAAAGCTAATGTTTTCCATGTATTATTAATTCTTGAAGAATATTAAAATATTGAATCAACACTGCAAGTGACAATACGGTGGCAAAAAAATAAAATTATTTAAAATATCTAAAATATATTCATTGATATGGATTAACAGCACTAAGAATAATTAGTTCTCTGTGTGTTAACATAGTTTTTAAGAAATAAAAAGTAAACAGTTTCTTTAATTATAAAAACTTAATTAAAACTTTCCCTATTTCTCTGTGGTAACACCATGCGGAGTAAAATAAGTATTCCTAGAAAAAAATAAGTATAAAAAATTTCAGTCAGCCCTCTTTTCTTAAATTTGTGAAGAACTGTATTTCATGAAGAATTAGTCTTTTGAAAATGTCAAGATAAATTCACCAAATTTATTACCTAAAAAAAAGCAGCCACATTCCGAAATTTTCAATTTTCATGGCGATCCCTGAAAAAGTCGCTTTCTGGTTTGATAGAGAGAGCGAATCAATGACGAAAGAAATCAGGGAGAACGCAATGTCCGGTTAATTAAGCTGAAAGCACAGATTAAGAGGGTCTTTCGAAATATTCTCTCTTTTAAAATCTTGTTTACCTTTTGAGTTAATTTAATTTCCCTACGCCTTCTTGTGATGTAATTTTCCCCTAAAATCTTTTACAATCCATTCTACTCATAAAGTCAAGTCCTGCAGAGCTGAATTTCTTTTCAAGCGTTACCCCTTCCCAAGCCTGACAACCAATTAGAAAGTCAGCCGTGAATCATCATCTCTTCCTTCATCTGCTCTACAACTAAGACAATCGAAGATCGCTCTGTACTCCCTCATTCCACCGGACTTTCACATTTTATCAATACCTATCTTGCTTAAGGCAATCTGAAGATGCTATCTGTTGACTAAAGAACCTGATGTATTCATATCATCTACCGTCCCCCCTATCACTAAAGAGGGTCATTTCCCAGGTTTGGAAGGGAGCAGTGAATTTTTTTTTAAGAGGAAGGACCAATGGTAAAAGAAATAAGTGCCATTAGATTGGCAGCACATTATAAGCAGTTAAGTGCGTTCCATGTCTTTCCACTGCAATCAAAATCTTTATTTTGGTGCGATCAATGTGTAATTTTTTATCAAAAAAAAAATCTTATCTGTTTTATTATGATTTTTTTTTTGCAAAATTAACTTTGTAGCTATTTGTATTGCGTTCGATAAATAAACGTATTATCACTTGAATTTTTTTAAAAAAGGGACTTGAGAGAGAATTTAAAGAACTATAGTTAATAAATTAAACTGATGATAATGAGGAGTTGAGTTGCATTAACGACCCGTTGTAAAATAGCGCTAGTGCTATTTGGAGATCTCGTAATTTTGAACCGTGGTCAGATGACGAGAATGGCAACTGAGCTAGCACCTCCTCTCCACACCACATCAGATGACAGTGAGGAAGCGGGTTTGTTTTAGAATCAGAATTGAAAGGAGATGGGCGAAATCTAACTAGAGGAAGTAACTCATCCATTTCACTCCCCTGCGACGTGAAATTGCAACAATGAAACTAAGATTTCTTGACGGCTGGGTGGCATGCGTTGAGTTAGGTGCATACTCAGTGATCTAATAGTCATTTAGGGGTGGAACAATGAATAAGTGGAGACTCGGAAGGTGTCTGAAGTGGATATACCCTTTGAGCATGCTCGGAATGAAGTCAAATGATCTTATAATAATTAGTACCCATTCTCTCTTATTTGAATCTCCAGAGCATGGACATAAGACGTTCACGATTTTTGGAAAACATTAGGCTGGGTTATTTATTTTGCAAATTCGAGTTAATTCACTACGATTTAATAGTGGGATATTTGTCATGTGCCTGGTGTTTATTGTATTATCCATGTGTAATATAAGTATATTGTAAGCCATTTCAAGTGAAACTAGGATAATAATGTATATTTTCAGATTTAACTAAATTAGTTGCTTGTAATTTTGAGATTATTTGAGTTAATGACATATTTTCGGAAGATAAAATTTGTGCAATGATTGGGCCTAACTTTAAAGTGTAGTTACGATAATTAAGTGCCCACTATTTAACCAAGTAACCTATTATTGTTTAGTAAATTCTTATTGTGATTCATATGTATTCATTGTTATTCATTTATTATCTTAATTTCATGGTTTGGTGAGAGTCATCTTTGCAAGTATCATTAAACTAAATTTGCAACTTAGCAAAACTTGAAACCACGGCACTTCAAAATATTTGAGAAAAATATAAGGACTATTTATGAATTGATTTGAATTTTTATTTATGTAGTTAGATGATCTGAAAAAAGGATTGACTTTCTTTTTTTGAACTCATGTTTTAAACTGAAGGATTACATTTGAGATACCCATTTTATTTTGGCAACTAACCTTTCCGAATCTCTACCGCTGCTCATAATGCCGTCAATGGGTGGATAGGTGAAAACATTTCCTCTTCTGAAAGCGTTCCAACTTGGAAATAAAATTAAAAGTTAACAGAACATTAATAAAAATTTGATTTTATTGTTTACTAAGTCTTAAATAAAACACTATAGTGCTTAAAAAATATCTGTCCGATTTTCTTTCCAAACTCTGTTCCAAATGAATTAAAATTGCATCCTAATCATTTTTGAATCCCTGAATTTTTTTCAATTTTTTATCGGATTTTCGAAGTAGTTTCAGAAGTATTAAGAATAGCGTATTTTTAAAAGCGTGCGGGCTTCTTAAATATCCCAGATGATATTTTTTAAAAAATAGGCTCATACGTGCAATAACATTAGACAATGCTATCTTAGGGAGGATCTAATTTGCAAATAGATTTGTCGTCAAAGTATGCTTGGCGGAATGCTTCTGTTCTTTTCTGTTTGTCATTGAAGTTTTCTACTCAATACTTTTCAAATTCTTGTTGAAAAATTCTACCATTTCATAGCTAACAAAAGCAATAATCGCTGAATACAGAGGAGACAAGAAGTATTAAGGTAAAACAAAAATATTAGATCTTAGAAAAAGCCAATCAAAATTGATTCACAATTCATTTTTTGCACATTATACTGAATTGATTGATACAATAACTGAATTGATTCACAATTCAGTTATTTGATTTAGCCAACTTAGTCACTAAAATGGTCAGAAAGTTAAAATGAACAAATAAAAAATTCCTTAAGATATAATAAAAGAATAATTATAAGTTTGCTTGAAATTTAGGAATGTAAGGGATGTCTAAAATAATATCAAAACAAAAATTGATTAATAAATGAAATTAGAAAAGAAAAATAAAATTGACAAAATAAAAAAAAACCCTAACATTTGAAAAGAGGGCTATTAAATATTCTTTTCGTATTTCGAGAAATTTCTAATTCAAACAAAAAATTTTGGGCCTTCTCAAAGACTTTTATCTAGACATGAAACCATCTATTAACCAAAATTAAAATATCATCTAATAAATAAAATTTACAAAGAAAAATTAAGCAAGTTTACAAAATATATGCATATTATTTATTATTAAACGTAATTATAAAAAACATAAACATTATATTTAATATATACAGTTATTTACGCATGTATAATGTAGATTTAAAAAAATTCTTAAACTTTTTAAATACTTCCATGAGAGTGTTTTTCTCAATTTAATAATATGGAAATATTATTCTTATTTCAATCTTCCATTTTACTCGTTTGGAGTTCAAATACATTATTGCTTAAAAAAAGACAAACAAAAAACTGACCTTTACGATCTAATGAAACACAACATCCGAAATCTAAACTCTATCTGTGCAACCATTACAGTTTTTTGATGTTTGGGGGAGTTCCAGCCGACGCAACAAGTCCTGATAAACGATAGAACTTCGGACTCCCTTATCACATAAAATTGGAGCTGCGACTGTGTTTAGTTTTTTTTAATGATTATTTTTATTTTTCTCGTAATAAACACTGGGATACATTGATTTAATTCATCAACAGCGTTGTAATCAAAAATAAATACATTTAATTATAACGAAATATGACCCATTATTTTTATTTTATTTATTTGTGGAATGAGACATTTTAAAAAAAATAAAGCTTTTTTGCTTTTAGCTAAAACATTTTCCTCTTAACTTTGCTGCGATGAAAAGACGGCGCCCCATCAGTTAGGGAAAGAAATTTTCATACGTCTCGCCGGAAAGAGCAGTCATGATTTTGAAAATGAAATTGATGAAGAGCAGCAATTCCCAAACTTTGTTTCCTCTTCCACTCATTGATTTTGATGCGAGAAATCTCTTTCGCACAAAAAAAAAATCTTTTTAGATGAATTAATTTAACTTTCGTTTTTACATTTTTTGTAATAATTCTTCGTTATTAAAGAAAAATAATTAATTTATGATGAATGATAACTATTATTTATCGTAATGATTAAATGCTATGTTCATGGAGCTGTTTTATGAAATGAGATAATATTTATAATGGTATTTGTTGTTAATATACGCTTAAGAAACCTTGAAAGATATTAAATATTTTATTGTTATAACAATGAGTTATCTCTTTTGTCCAGTAGAACCTTCATATTTTCTCTTTGCAAACGTAGAAACAACATTTTATAGGTTTTCTTCTCTTTGAATCCTTTGTGTTTTTCTTTATTACCAACATAACGTTGACATTAGAAATAGGTGGATGAAATTTTAATGACACGGAAATTGTTGTTTAATCTGATAGTCTGTGTACAGAATATCTTAATGATGAATAAAAAAATTACAACATGATTTTATGAACATAATTTTGAGATGACTCCAAAACGGAAGATAATCGGGCTTTTATCAAATATTGAACAAAATTCGATTTATTTAAGCAATTTATAAGAGGGAACATAAAAAATGAATGAAGTTGAAATCAATATCTTTTTTAAAATCAAAAGATTTTTTCTCTTGTCTTTTCTGTTGTTCAGTTTTCAATTAATTCTTTTCAAAAATGATTTATCCTCTTTCTAATATTTAGATATTTGCCTTTTATGATATGTTCTGAATGACAATACACAATTTTATTATTTTCAGAATTTAATTATTCGTCAATAAATAAATCTAGATTTTTGATTCCACACAGAGTCTGAAATTTGAGAAAAATTTACTTTCAATATTTCATAACATTTATTATTTTGAAATACATTATAAACATTATGATTACATTCAGGAACATTAAACTAAAGAGTAGAATATATTGGAAATTAAAATTTCTGATTTTTAGTCCACTCACAAAAGTGCGTATTTAAAACTTGTTAATCATTAAATATTTGATATTTAAGTTTTCAACTAGAAAAAAGTTGTCCGATTTTTCCAGCCCCTGGTGATCTCAACAAAGCTTGGCTGTGGTAGAAAACTTATGTCGTCAGAATTTATACCTTATAAAAACCTGTCGGCTCTGATGAACTTATTAAATTTGGAAAGTAACGAATAGAAAAGTTTAAAAAATTACTTTTATTAATCGAAATATCTTAAAAAGAGAAGCGGTCTACAAAAACATGGAGATTAAAGTAAAAATCGTAATAGCGTGATTGGGGGCAGCAACTAGAAAATGACATAAAGTAAAATAAAAATCATAACAAACCAAAAATTCTTAAATATTTATTATATAAAATCCAAAATATGTTCGCTGTAAATGGGACTGCAATTACAATTCGCTTGGAACATTCATAAGCCTTAGTAATTGTATTTTTATTTTGACCTTACATATCTTTGCCAAAAATTATTTTTCTTTCATACACTAACATAAATATTTTAAAGTTTATATTTATTATTTAAGCTGATTTTTTTTTCATTTTTATGTGAGTGGAATTGCATAGCCATTTTTTTTTCATTTCCTGTAACACTTAAGTTGCCAATTTCGTGTACTTGTATATTCTTGATGACAATATGGAAATGTACTATATATTTTGATGTTTTAGAACGAGTAAATAACCAATTAATTCAATTCAATATTGATTACAAACAAATGGCACCAATTTGCAGTTAATTTGAGAAAAAATGATTTTAAGATATGTAATAATGAACTATTAATTAAAGATAAGAATATGTATTAATTAATCATAAAATAAATTTTAGTAATAAGTGTGAACTTTTGAACTAATCAAAATGAAATTTCTGTTCTTTAAATAGCTGCATTTTTTTAGCTGTTTTATTTTCTGAAAAGATATCATGAGAAGGCAACTTAAAGGTTCTTTGATATCAGATACGCATTATTTATTTCCTTTTTTTTTAAATGTACTGATTGAGATTTAGGACAAAAAAGACAGTTAATCCCTAATACAAAAAAAGTAAGTTGTTAGAAAAAGAAAAATTTCAGGAATTGAAGGAGAATTTGCTGTTTATTAAAGATAATTTCTTTCAAAAATGATAGTGAATGATGATTAAGATTGTGTTTGTTCCATGGGATTGTTCTATGTTCAAACAGCTTAAGTTCAATGTCGTGCGAACAAAATAACTTCATTTCAACATTTGAAAAGACGCTTGAGTGATGGATATTCTTAAAAAGTGACAACAAAAACTCAAATTGATAAAAATTGTTTGAATTTACTTTAAAAAGTTAATTAAAAATTAAAAAGAGTTCAGTATTGATACTGATTTTATTTCAAGCTAACTGTTTGAGTTTTAAGATGGTGTGAAAGCAATTTTTGTGCGGTGATTTGATAAGAAGTTGTGGCGGAAAAACGTTGAACTTTTAAATCCCCTTTTCACCTTCTTTAGAAGGGCTTAGAAACTTTTTAATAGCTTAGTTAACTTTTTTTAGGTGCTCACAAATGTACGTATTAAATTTTATCTAAATCCATGTAGAGATATGGGATTTATAAATTTCAAACAAGCAAAAAAAAAAAACGGATAGAGAGAGAAACAGATGAATTAATTGCTTATCTAATAAGGTTTTTTTATAATTTTGAATAATATGATTCAAAAATATTGTTTGTCATTATAATTATTGATAATAGAATTTTGCAAATTAATATGCAGGTAAAAAGATGTGTGTCCCATTTGCTACATTTGCACTTGACTAAAAGTTTACTCTTGAAAATTTCTCATTACACAAATACTTTATGATATGAATAATTTAGGTACTTCTATTGAAGATGACATAAATGTAAACATGTAGACAGTTCTTTATCTAAATGCAGTTTGTGTATTTATAAAGAGAATATATATTCCAGTATAATTGTACTTTGGCCTAGAAAAGATACAGAGCTCAATTTTATTGGTGCTATTTGTAAACTCAGTTGGCAATGTTTAACAAGCCTTTAAGTTTGCACCCAAATATATTACTCAATAAGAGATGAAAACTAAGCTACAGGGTTTTTGCGTTTAAATTAAATGCTACTAATCTGAGAGAAAAGATTAAAATTATGAAATTGTAATATTAACAAGACCTACAAAAATGTGATGATAGCTTTATTAAACATTATGATAGCTTTATTAGGTTAGAAGTAAAATTTTAAAAAAGTACATATTAGGAAAAATATTTTTCTTTTTCTTTTAATTGGAATGAAATTTTCAGAATTTCGTATCAATGTGTTTTACTTTAAAGGAAATAACTGATAAAAAAATTCAGTTCAATGAATCCATATTTCTTTTCGAAACATTTTATTTAGTTGATAAAAATAAATTCCTCAAAAATTACTTAAAAGAACTTTTTTATCACCCAAAATGGATTGGATGAAAGAAAGATAGACGGAAGAAACTTATTTTTAAACTGTTTTCTACGATATCATGAAGTGTCATATTGATAAATTTTTAAAAAAAGAGAGAAAGAAAAATATGAGAATTAAATGTTTAAAAGAAAAATGTCTTACTTTGGGCAATTGATTCACGAAAAACATTATATAGCAGGTATTTAAGTACAAAATGGTCACCATAAAACGAATTCAGATTTGAAAATTATGAAAAATTTAATTTCAAAATTAACTTACACTGCTTAAAAAAAATCAACTATTATGATACCCTTTGAAATCGTAGAATAATTCTCCAGTTCTGATGGATAGAAAAGTGTTTATAGAGATTTTTCAACTACTCTGTTCAAAGAGGAATTTAAAAAAATGGTGCAAATATTAATTTGTAGAACGATTTGATAATTATTAATTACTTTTTTGAAGAATTGTATCGATTTTAAGAGTTAATTATTAATTACTTTTTAAAGAATGTGCATATTTAAAAAGTTATCTCTAATTATTTTTTGAAGAGTTGTATACATTTATAAAAGCAGAGGTTTCTTCTAATCTAGCAACCGCCTTCCTTCAAAAAGGAAGACGGTTTTACCTTGTGTAATTTGGTTTTTTCAACAAAATTCTAATAAATAAAAAAAAGAAGACATTAATAAAATTGGGAATATCGAGATAAATATAATTCACATTTTGCAGGCATATGCAGTTTTTCAGTATACAGCTAATAAAACTGTTAATAAATTTACTTAACAATAAGTTTTCCATGCAGAATTTTTCTAAATTAAGTTTGTACCTAGATTTCTAGGATTTGGAAATATCTCTGAATAATATTGCTGCATAAAATTATTATTATACCATCAATGCGATTTAGGATTTCAATGCTAGGTTAGATAATGTAAATTTAAAAATACAAAAAAAATTCTTATATTACATATAATTTTTATGATTAACTAGTTGATACGATTGCGTTGCTAGGGATGAAAATTATTTCATGTTGATTATTTTCATCGTAAAAACTACTTTTGTATAAAATATTATTCAAATTAATATGCAAATAATCATTTTATCTTCTGTTTTAGTTAAAGTTAGAATATCACTGGAATTAGATGGTTTTTAAAAATCACTCGTAGCCAATTTGTATCCGTCAGTTATTAATATTTGTTATATTAATACTGTAAATGTTCTTATAAAGTATAAGAGAGAATGTCTTTATTTGGTTTAAGCATAATTTTAAGAATGGCTAATTGACTTCTTTAAAATACAAAAGATATATTCAAATAAAAGAGAAATTAAAACAAATAGTGATAAAATAAATGAAAGTGTTAAAAAAGTGTAATTATTTGAATATTTAATAAGATTTTAAAAGTCTTTCGCATTTCTTATGTAATAAATGTGCAAAATTTGATTTAATTCGGCCTATTTGTTTAAGAGGAAATGTTGCACATATATACATAACTATTATTACCTTCATTCATTTTAAGATATATCACGACGATTTAGTAAAATATAACAAAAGCAACATATATTGCAATTCAAAGTTTATCAAGCATTTTTTTAAAATTCTATTTTTGTGGCGAGTATTTTTATTTTCAAATTCAATTTCGTTTCCCCCAAAAAATCGCTATTTACACATGAAGATTAATTTTTTCGTATCATTTGCTATAGCATAAAATACAAATATAAGTCTGATTATCAGTTGTTGAAATATTTAGTAGTGCGATATCATTCGCAAATAAAAAGTACTACTACCAAACTTTGATAAGATAGCATTAAATAAATATGTTAAATAATCATAGAATTTACCTGTGATATTCATTTTAATAAGAATCAGAATGCTACCACTCCTTCAGATAAAATTTCTCTAATTTTCTTAGGAATTTCCCTCATTTTTCTGTTACAGTAAGCTGAACTTTTTCACTGAAATCAACGCCATCGCAGTTTCAAAGAATGAAATAAACCCCCATTTGTTGCTTCTCGGATGGAATCCACGTATTTATTCTCTCCACTTCGTACTTGTAGATACTTTCGCAGACTATAAATCAACAGAACTGCGGAAATATTCTATTGTTCTGCCAACTTCTTCTGAGACAATATAGTTTGCTCGCTCCTCAAAGATTCTTTTTACATGTTTTTCATTGCATGCTCACGAAAATAGATTCCTTTATAAAAATTCCTTTTTTCTTAGTAGTTGTGGAGGAGTTTGAAACGTTAAATGTTTAACATAAAAGCTCTTAAAAATTTCATTATTGATTTAATTTCTATCAGGAATAATTTTTCAGTTGCTCTTTCGGTAATTATCTTAATAATTTAAAATAAATTTCCACGTCATTTCAACATCGATTAGCAAGAAAGAAATTTTACATTCACTCCAATTGAAAGTAAAATGATTTATCCTTAATATGCTTAAAATTAGCTAATGTACGATTTATGTGCTTATAGAGAGGGTTCAGTTTGGTTTTATTTATTAATCTATTCCAATTTGTTGTAAAAAATAAGGGATACCATGAACTTGGAAACTTTAACATTTTTGTTATTTATCTGTTTTTCGAAAACTAATTGTGTGTAAAATACTTGAAATATACTTGAAAATCATTAAAAACTATTATTCTCGATCTCTATTTTTACATTCTTTGGAAACATGACAATTTAAGTCAGCATTTATATCCTTAAAAAATAAGATGTATCGTTGGTAAATTACTTTGAGAAATTTACTAACTATTCCTAATCAATCAAAATTCTCAAAAAACACCAGAATTTTTTTTGAACAACGAAAGCATTTTATTCATTAGTATTAATTCTTTATTGTAAATAGAGATTTTTAAATTTTAAGAGTCTCAAAGTCTCTCTCTCTTTTTTTTTACAGTTTTGTCGAAAGAAGTAATTATTCCGCAGTCCTCATTTTAAAAAAGGTAACTAACGCTCGAAATTTTGTATATTTTGTTGCGCTTCATCATGCACATTTGAGATTTAAAAATATTTCACTCTTATGAAGATATGATACTTCAAATTTCTCATCTACAGGCAAACGAATGAGTTTAACAATAAAGTGTTCTCCCCCCCCTAGTAACTTAGCCAGAGTAAACAGTCCAAGCCAAAAACCATACCATCAGTCTCCCGATATTCAGGTGTTCCATAATTGCTTTGGACAATAAACCGGATAAAATTTTCAAGCATGGAAGAAATACTAGTTTCGATATAATTTATAACCTTTTGTGGATTCTTTTATCCCCTACAAAACATAATCTTTTGGACTCTGGATCAATCTGTCTTGTCATCAGTCAAATTTGACTTGTCATAGTTTACTACGTTCAATGAAGAAACATGTTCTAAAGAATTCTTTCAGCTGATTTACTAGTTAGGGCTCTAAAACTATTTTGGCCCAAAATGAAAAAAAGTCGTTGATTTATCAGAAGAACTGTATCAATCCTCCAATTCAATTTGTTTTTAAACTTTGCGCTTTCACAGAATCCAAGAAATCTTCCAAAATGAGCCGATTATACACAGCATCAAGAAATATTCACCATTATGCTCAAATCAGAATCTCATCACGTATTTCACTAAATAAAGCCTTTCTTCCAGGTTTCTTCGAACAAAGACGCTTGATTTTATACTCAAGGGTTATATTTTACAGATGTTTTTCTATTTCCTTGGACAGTAAAATGCCCTGATAATTTGGGGCACACTCAGTCTTCCAATTTGGTCTAAATCTGAAAAATATATAAAGAAAATACGAAAAACATAATTTGAAAATAATATGGAAAAATTTGAAACAAAATTGACCCTCAGATAGGATAACCTGCAGCTCTTTTACCTCAGACTTCTAAGGCAATGCTTCCAAGAGTTATATTATTAAGCCGAGATGTAACATAAAATTCAAATCTAAAAGTAGTTTTGAGATGGGATTATGTTAAGCTAAAAAATTGAAACCAATAATGATGATTAAACTTGTAAATAGCTGTTAAAGGTGAAAAAGTGCAGAAATGCTTTCAGGGTGCGATGAAACCGTAAGTACATTTATTGCTTGGTTTAGGAACTTAGTAAGGAGTAAAGCATATTTTTTTCAAAACTGGCAAAGTTATCCCGATTTAAGGTAAAATTCGAAACATTGAAAAATTACCTGTGCTATAAATATAAAACTGAAAATTATTAATATTACTTTTATTTTGCTTAAAATTATGTAGAAAATCGACTTATTACTGACAGTTCTACTATATATCGTTTGATATTTGTCGCTTTTACAGATTCAGAATTAGAACAATTTAGCTTGCTCTAAAATTATTAACTGGTGTCTTATAATCGCATCGGAATGCCGAGAGTTAAAAAGATTCAAAAGGTCAACATATATTAAAATATATATTTTCAAGATTTTTAAAAAATGAAAAGGGTACAATTTTGGAAGTTAAAAGAACATATCTTTGTAGAATGATATCCAAGAAAAGTAAACCGCGATCATAAATTGGATTTCAAAAAATTTAGAGAATCCAGAAATAAGAATCACGAATACTGAGTGGTCGAAAGTATTCAGGTATAGCTTCCCCGATATTCGAAAAATTTATTGTCTGGATTTGAGCAATAACATAAGCTAGATAAAAGGAAAACACCAAAAAGATGGGCACAAAATGTATATTTTGTATGGTGGAGAATATTTTTTTCACGGTGCTTGGGGAAGCGTATATTTTCTATTTGGTTTTTTTCACAAGAACCAGACATTTGTTGTTTTCGAAAGCATAACATATATTTCAAGAAGCAAAATGAAGTTATCGCTTAAAAATGAAAAACTTTTTTAGGAGAATTGTTTTCTAAAATATCAATTAAATTAACAAATTTACTCCTAAGGGAGTTTGTCTCGAAGAATAAAATCCCTTTCAGTCGCATAAAATATGTTAAATATTTAAAATGCAATTGATCCAAGAACCAAGTCGGTACATTAGAGATATTTCTGAATTAAAAATGTATGTAGAAGTCGTGTCAAAATAGCATTACATTTCCTAATTGAGAGTTTTTGAATTTCTTGATTTGTATTTGTGTAACCCAAATTTGATTTTGATATAATCCAAAAGCTTGTCACGTTCTCAAATAATATTGAAGCTTTTTTTCTTTCTCATTATCTGAAATTTCAATGTAACCAGAAATCCAAAAGAAACGGAATTTTAATATTTTTTATTGTGATTTAGCTCAAAATATTTTGTCATCAAATTATTTGGTAATTTTCCAGGATTCAATGCCAGTTTCAGAATCGATATAGAATGGGGTTTTGTTTTTAAGTCAATGTAGTAATTTTAAGCAGAGCAAAATAGATTGCATAAAGTACAAATGCGTACACGAAGCAGAAAGCATCAAGTCTCTGAACAACTATATAAGACTATTTGTGAAAGTAGTAGCCGAACCGAAATGATGTCAGATTTCAAGCCGCTAATATATAAGGACTTAATCAGAAAAGCGCCCTCCGTAGTATTTAATTTGTTCTGAAATAATCAAATTTGATGTAAATAGTTTGAAAAAATGTAAAAAGTCCTCAATAAAATAAAGCTGTGGTTTCCTCCACTGAAGAGGACTCAAAATAGGTTTAATTGGGATCAAGGAGTCATTACGGACAATGATTGAAGTCCGAACTGGGGAAGCCGGAGCAGCTTAATGTAGCACCTTGAGGCATTCAAGAGAAAGATAAACAATACTTCCTAGCTTATTTCAAAGCTTTATTCCACCTTATGTTTGGTTTAGTTCAACCATGTTTAAAAAAGATTAAAAATTTTTTTATTGATTCATTATTTATTCACTACATTGGTTATTTGCAAAGTAAGCTGCTAAGTTATACATTTCTTGTATTTGCAAAATATGATGAATATTATTCAGTTTCCATTTTTTGACTTTTTTCTCAAAAACAAGATGGTTTCTCAATTTTTTCTGACAACTCTCATCATGGAGTAACAGAAACAGGATTTTATAGAAGTGAAATCCTATATTTTCTCATTCATTTCGAATAGTTCAAAATATAATAGGAAATAATATTAAATCTAGAAACGCAGTGGAGTCCCTCCTCGCCAATAGTTATTTTAATTCAAAATTAACAACTGACATTTTTAATGAATGTACCTTGCGATGTATATACATTTTACAAATGAAAATTGATTATTAATAACTAGTTGATGCTGTTTGAAGATAAGTATGTAAGAAAAGAAAAGTAATGTCAAGGTAAAAAAAATTTAAATTAAATACTGTAAGAAAAATCTGACGATGATTACTTTGATTCTTTTCAATAAAAAATGGAGGTTATAAAGATGAATGAGGTAATATGAGATCATTAGTTTTTAACTTTTCAGTAAATAATGTATACTTAGATCTACAATGTTGAAAGTACCAGAATGAAAGCCCCTAAAGGACTTCTGGTGGTCAGCGACAGGTTTGAAGAACACCGATTTTACTAAATCAAAATGTGCTTTAGTGGCTAATATTAATTTGCAATTTCTGAGAGTTAAATAAAAGTTATTCTTCAAGATCCTATAGTTAAAGTAGAATTTTCGGGTAACGTAAATGTCTGAGAAAAATAAGTTGAATAGGAAAGAAATGTTCTACTTGCAGTGAGAATTGTATTTTTTACTGTTAATTCTTACTCTCTTTCAAGTGCCTTTCTTCAGCTACACACAGGTCTTATAATTTAGTTTTGGGAGAATGAAAGATCTATAGATTATAAGCTATTAAATTTTGTTCGCATTCAGAGTGTTTTCATAGTATTTTCAAGATGTTTATTGTCCGAATGCATTTTAAATACTTGAAATGCAACTAAAACATTAGTTCTGTATTAAATATAGTTATTAGATATTTAGTTTCCGGCACAATAATAATAGTTGCCCCTTTTAACTGAATTTCTGGTTCTGGATGACACTCATATCTTTCACAAAAATGCATACAGATTATATTTAGTGGTGGAAGAAAGAAGTTTGTTTTCGACGCACAATTAGCCATATTAACGGTTGTTTCTTATTGCCTTGGAATCAAATTCCATATCTTCACAAACGTAATGTATTTTAATATGGTCTAAAAATTACGAATGCGAATTTAGAAAATTCTTTTCCATAAAAGCTGTAATAAAAGTGATAAATTTATTATTAAATTGATGTTAGATAAATATTTTAAGTTTGTAGGATCGTATGCTATCGAAAAATGTTGACACAAGATGATTTTGGTTCACGAAGACTTCTCAAATGATCACTTTCTATTTCAACATATTGAATACTACTTTCTTGCTTAGGCAAAATTGGGCACCCTTCATACAATCCAATTTTTAAGATATCTCATTAGATAACTTATCTTTTCCAAGTTTAAGTATAAATACAACTTTAGCTTTAAACCTTGAGTGAAGAAAAACCTTTTCATGCTAATTTGTGTCTAAAAAAGTATTATTATATGTAAGAAAGGTTAATCTCGGAAATTATTGTGAATTTGGTTTTAGCACTGTGATACTGAAATCGATTTTTTCAAAGTAAAATTTATTATATGTGAATGTCGAATTGTAAAGTTCTGCACGTGAACATAAAATATCACATGCATTTTGTTCTTCGCATCTTTTAAAAGCAATAAGGTCATGTTGAAAATAATGGATTTAACTTCATATTTCAGGCAGCGTCTTTCCTCTTACATTTACTATTTTTTGGCGTATAAAATGGTAATTACACTGAAAGGTTTAAATATATATGTATATATATATTATTTTTTGAAAGCAGAAGGCAGTTTTGAAGACATAGATGACACCTTGAATCCCCAAGTTCACCCCACTCCATCCCGGGAGGGGACGATTTATCCACAAGAACGCGGACAAGGCGCGTCGGCCCACAGCACGGCAGAAAAGCAAAAGCGCAAATAAGGGAGGAAAATCAATATCCCTGGTCTCAAACACCATTGGATCCAGACTGGGAAAATATCCTTCACCGTGTCTATACACAATGAGACCCCCGATGGAGACCTCCTCGGCACACGCTTTAACAGGCTAAGGAAACAAAAGGATCCTTCAAAGGAATGTGCTTGGCTGGACAGTTTTCATTCTCTCACTCGGAACGTGGTAACCTGTTGGCCCCTGGCCGAATCAGCAATTCCACACAGCCTCTGCTGAGTCAATCAGCCAGAACAAGTGGAATGGACCAGGAAACAGGAGAAATTCCAAGAATGAAGTCACTATGGGCCGAATCAAATTGAAAGTCAGGAAATCAGTTTGGACCCAAAACAGAGTCATATAATATCCACTCTATAACAAGAAAAAAATCTACGTACCAAGCAGCAATCATCCGATCGGTTTGAAATTTCGTAAGCATGAGTATTTTAACTAGATAATGCAAATGATTAAATTTTGCTGTCCAATAAATGAATAGTCTGATCTCCAACGCATCGGAATTACACATAAAGAAGATGTATATAAGGAGCAGTTTTTAAACGGTTGTTAAACCTTTCGGTTTGATTGCGATTCAGATTACCTGTCAATAACTTAAGAAATGCCTGGCCGAAGGGTTCGTGCTCATTACGAGCAACTCTCCGAGTTTGACAGAGGTCGTATCATTGGATTACAAGAGGCCGGTTGGACAAGTCAAAGAATCGCTCGTCTTTTGAGTCGAAGCGATGCCGTGATTTCACGATGCTGGCAAGGATGGGTGGAAAATGACAGAGTTCAGCGTCCGGATGGTAGCGGCCGACCTACTGCCAAAACAGATCATGAGGACAGAGTGATCAGAGTGATTGTCCGGTCAGCAGTCCCAGCGCCTTCTTCATCTCTTTCAATCATCATACATTCAACCCAAACCCCAAGTCGGCCATGTCCATTCACGGATGGCTGAGACTGCGAAATCGACGGTCGTGCCGAACGTTACGCCACCTTCCACTCACGCCTGCACACTGCCGAGCCAGATTACAATGGTGCATGGTTCGATCAGGTCGAAATGATGCCGATTAGGGACGTATAGTCTTTAGAGACGAATCCCGCTTCCAACTGTGTCCTGACGACCATCTAAGATGTGTTTGGAGACACCCAGGACAGAGGAGAGATCCTGCTTTCATTATTGCACGCCACACCGGCCCTCAGCAAGACATTATGGTTTTGGTTGCCATTTTCTTTGAAAGCCGGACCCCTCTGGTCGTCATTAGAGGTACAGTTACTGCACAGCACGACATCCTAAGACCTGTTATGCTACTGTTCCTTTTGCAGTACCCTCGGCTGGTTTTTCAGCAGGACAATGCCACACTACATACGGCACGTGTTGCTATGAACTGTCTGCAAGCTTGTCCAGCACTTCCTTGAAATACCAGATCTCTCGCCCATCGAGCATATCTGGGATATAATGGGAAGGCGATTGCATCTGCCACGGAATTCTTATGACCTTGTTCTGCAATTGGAGCGAATTTGGCAAGAAATACCGCAGGAGACCATCCGGAAGCTTTATCGGTCTATGCCATGCCGTGTGGCAGCTTGTATCCAGGCTAGAGGCGGGCCAACACCTTATTGAACTTGCTACTGTAACTCTGAAATAAACTATTCAATTGTTCTGAGATTTTAATCATTTACTATTCAATACATTGACTTCCTATCCACTAATTTTCGTCTCAATCGGACAACTCCTTCTTAGTATATCGATATTTTTTTGTTATAGAGTATATATATAAAACATTTTAACAAACGTATGCCATATTGAGATTTACACAAGAGAATTGCTGATATATTATAATACATTTTCTAATTTGAGTCGGGATTTTAGAAATTTCATTAAATTTTGAATTGTTGGATATATTACTGAAATCATTCCATGCTTTCTCAAATTCTTTTTGGGTAGTTTCACAATCGTCATTCCACCATAGCTCACACAGTTTTGGAACGTGTTCCGAAGTTTAGTGGATGCACCTATTTCTTGCTCTGATTATGCAATAGATATAAGTAATAGCTACCAAGAAGAATAGAATTTTGGTCAATTTTATTTTATTTTTTAAACGTACTTAACTGGTCATTAAGAAAATGTTAGGTCATCAGTTATACATGATAATAATACTATTGGGAAATGACTAAGGGTAAGAATGTTTGTATGCGGTGTCAGTTGAGAAAAAGTTGCAAATGTATGAAGCATTTGAGAGGCTAGGTGAAAGTTTATATAATTATTGTTATCCAGAAAACAAAGGGAGAAACTTTCGAAAGTGTTTGAAATATACACATCTTGAATTTGTATCAACATTACCACCAAATAGGACTATGACCTTTAAATCCGCTTAGCTGGAAAAAAAAGATTTAGGAGGTTCCAAAATTAAGTAATCAAAATGTGTCTGGTCAACATTATCTTTAGGAGGAAGACAGAAATAGCAGACTGTTGTTCCATTAGTTGATTATAATTGTATATAAACTGCTTGTAAATATGTGTTTAAGAAATTCTGCTTAGATGGTATCTAACATGAAATTAATAAGGTCACTTTTTAAGCTGCTCGAAAACCTTGTTCATGATCATTTCTGTGTATTTTATGATTTTTAAATTGGACAGAAATATTGGCTTTCAAAAACGTTTCTTGTAATCCCGATTAAATTTATTGAAATTTATTAATTACTGATTTATTATCTTTTATATGAATTTGAAAACTGTATCAATTTCAAGAATCTGTATGAAAAGATATAATTTGGGTTTCTAAAAAAATTTAACCCAGGATTCAATAATTTTTCAAAATTTAAATGAGGTTATATTAATTTCTTCAAATAGGTTATATTAATTTCTACATTTCAATCAAAGAATCATCTAATGAGTGAATCTGACTTTCTGCTTCTTTACTTAGTATATTTCTTTTAATTCGTTCAATTTCTTCTCTTTTTCCTTATTATCTCAATGTTTAGAGAGCTTCTTATTTTTGGACGGAGATAGATTTAAGAAATAGCTGTCGTTTACCAATTGCTTGTTTATTTTCTGGAGATATTTTATTAACTTTAAATAAAACTAAGCATTCCTATTTTTGACCGTAAGTTTCTTTTTTTCTGTTATAGATAGCTCTAGAATTGTATTTTCTATTGGAACTAAAATAATATATGCAGGAGGACTTTTAGTTACTTTCAATGCTGCAGAATATTAACATTTACATTCGGGAATTTTTAATTTTAGTTTCAGGATTTATGCAGTTTTTTGTGCCTCCTGGATAAATATATTTTTGATAACTTTTGGTTTTGCAATTGTTTCTCTGAATTCCATTTAGAGCAGGTCTTTGGGCGGGAAGTAGGGAAGTTGACGCATTTTTGGCGGCTTATTAACAAACTACTTCTTCATGTCTGGTTTGAAGAAGCAGAGATAGAGCAAAGAAAATCCATATTATTTACGCGTGTCTATGTTGGTGACACTTAAAGAAGAAAAAAAAGATGTGATAGGTCGTATGAATATCACCACGACGAATCATGGCGAATATCACAACCGATATATCTCACAAATTTATTTTTCTTGGAAGTACTGAAGTATCAAAAATAATTATAAAGTGCCATGATTTGTCCTTTTCTTTTCAGTACAATGTAGGAATTTGCATTCTTATTCATAAATTCCTCATCAACAGCCGTCACCCATCGACTCACTCCTCGCGTGTAGTTAAGAGATCCATAGAAACGTCATCAAATTTAACTATGGATTATAAGTACTTCAGATTGCTTAAATAATGATGACTCAACATTCAAAACATCAAATCTCATTTTTTTAAAGAATTTAAAAAAATTATTTAAAAGGGAACACATGTGAAACTTTTATATTTACTAGCGCGACTTCTCAAAGAGGATATTGGTGAATTTGATTCGTAGGGGCATTTTATTCCAGCCAACAAACTGATTAACCGACACAGTTAAAGAATTAATCAATAATCTCAAAATTTTAACATTATTTTAACATAATATTAATTGACGTAAATAAGTTATTCATTGTAAATAATAAAAAAAAATTAAAAAATTACTTAAGCATTTAATTGGAAAAAGAAGAGCTTGAAGTAATTACTTCAAATTGTATTTAACACAAAAGTTTCCGAATTTTTTAAAAATATTTTAAATCAGTTTTTTTTCATGTTTACAATTTTACAGCTAATTCACAAGATGAGTACTTGAATTCAGAGCAAAGAAAATGAATTAATCCTTTCTGAAGCGTCTTTATGTCACGAGAACGAAAGTTTAAACAAAATCTTCTAATCCTGGCAAAGTCAAGCAGAGCGTAACCCAAAAAACTATGGAGAGCGTCGAATTACGAATTATGTCATCATTCTTCAATCAGTCGGTTCGTTACAACTTTTTCCATGATGTCGTTAAACTGTGTTAATCTGTAGTGATGACAGCCTTTTCGCAGTAGTAATTACCACCTACCTACTTATTGAATGACTTCCGAATGCTGACGATCCTCACTATCCAAAAAATGTCAGATGCACACTGAATAATTCCGGATACATACTGAATAAATATCGGATACATTCTGAATCGACTTTGAATGGAATAAAAATCGCACCTGATAAGTTTAATAATTTATCATGACCCTCGCCAGACTATTAATGCCAAAATTCAATTGTGTAATAGAAGAAATACAAAGAAGGTTGATCAGTAGCGAACCCATTAGGTTAAGTTTAACAAAATCATGTCAGTAAGTAAAAACTGTACATATACACAATTACACATGACAAAAACAACCACGAAATCAAAACAGATAACAGGAAAACTGAAAGATGAGAATTAATGCTATTAATAAACTGAAAAATTACTAAAGCAAAAAGAAAGTAAAAAGAAAATACTAAAGGAAAAAAATTAAAAAAAAAATTCTAATTAGACTTTTAATCTTTTGATGTTTAAGGCAATCAGGTTTACTTAACTTATCAAATATTTAAAGAGTTTCTGATTAGATTTTCAATTTTTTGATGTATAAGACGATAAGTCTTACTTTAAATATCACAATAAACTGTAATTTGACTCTGGATGTAACTTGACTGATTAGTGATTAATTCGAGTTGAACTGTTTTTCGAAAATATTACATAAAACGGCAAAATCTCGCTTAATTTTTAATTAATTAAAATGAAATCTATCTTAGAAGAGCCCATTCTCACCCTCTAAAGTACATATGTTCTAAATTTTGTAGTTCTAGATTGAATTCTTTGATTTATAACGTCGTGGGCCGAGGCTTCTGGTTGGTTGCGCCCGAAAGTAAAACTCAGTTCGTCGGGTAAATAAAACCAGAATTTATTTTCAACTACAATATAGATATATATTATACACATTTACACATACACCTGTCTTGATTAATATTTCACTAGAAATTAAGTAGAATTAAATCAGAGTTCCACTAGGGGAAGGTGCTGTGTTT
>JAOUZG010027617.1:4941103-4954115 GCA_026289955.1 Argiope argentata
GCAGAAATCATAAATTGATGAGTTCGAGGAAACTCGCTGGATGATCCGCCTAGAAGACAAGGCTGTCTAAATAAATGAAGTTCTCCCAAAGCTCGGATGAGCTTTCATACTTTCGACGCGACGAGACGGTCCACACAACAGTAAGAATTTGATTCCCGAGGTTCCGTTGAACTTCACGTGGGCTCAGCCTACAAGGCGAGGCTGCCTACGATACTAGGCAAAACTCTCTCCGGAGAAATGCACACGGGATTCCAAGTCCAATTGCTATGATCCAAACACTCACAATTAGCTATCAGTACACACTTCAGCTATCAATATGGTTCTTTTCTCGTGGAAAAATTAGTTCGTTAGAATTTTCTAATCTTCGCTTATCTGAGGTCGTCACAGATTTGTACAGCTCCAACACAAACATAGACACTCTCATATTTTCTCCCTTATCAGTAGAAGAAAGAGAATGATAATAATAATTTATTGGAAGATATATGAATATGGAAGTTATATAAGGCTATTTACAAGATCATATAAGCATAATATTGTATAAATAAAGCATTCACAATAGAACGCAAACAAAGTATCATCGATTACTGAATTTAATAAATAAAGTATAAGGTAAATATAGAATAAACAAAGTATAATGTATGTATCTATAAGGGAAGATAATTAATGAAAATCTTTGATATTCCTGTGTACACACATTGGATAATTACATATATTGATCTGGTAACTTATACTAGATCAAACTGGTAACTTATTTTGGATCATATATTTAAAAAAAAATTTGAAAAAATTACCTCTGCTTTGCAATGAGTTGTAGCAATTGTCAGTATATGTTCCATCTATTTCAAGTTCTCTTAATTGACCAAGAACCGTACTTAATTAAGCATTCGGGAATTTTCCAACGGTCGACGCCGAATTTGTGTATAATCGATGCTTATCTGGACCAATTATAACTCGAAATTACGCTCGTGTAAAAAACCGGCAAACAGCTGTAATGAGTAAATTTCGCAATTCATCCAGGACTCTATAATCCCTAAATGAAACAAATTTTTAAAATGTTCACTCTGATACATCAATTTTCTTAATTTACATCCATTCTATCAAAGTATACGATATGAGCTCCCTCCAAACCTCCAAATATAAAACACAACAAAAAATTCTTTGCGATTTCTCAGTTTCTGCAGAAAAAAATTCCTCAGAGTCAAATATTTTGTTTAGCAAACATCGCTTCCTTTAATTAAGTTTAAAATGTTCGATTTTTTTCCGATTTAAAAATTATTTAAATGAAAATGTCAATTCAAAATTAAAACAAGAAACGTACTTTGACACTTTATTCCTTCCCTTACTGATATTTGTTATGTTCCTTTCTTAAAACAAACCACTTTTTGTTTAGTGGTTGCTTTTTATAATGCTGCAGTTTCAGCATAGAGTTCATAGTTCAAGAGACATTAGGAGTTGCTGTCACTTTTGAGGAAACTCCTGTTCCAATGGTATAATTTTTTCGAATTTTTGCGTTCCATTTAAAATTAAAACTAAGCTAATTCAATAAAGAGCACTCCTCCCCTATCTGTCTGTCTATCTGTCTGTCCATATATACACTGAAGTGACAAAAGTCATGGGATGACTGTTAATATCGTGTCGGTCCTCCTTTTGCCCGGCGAAGTGCAACAACTCGACGTGTCATGGAGTCCACAAATCGTTGGAAGTCCTCTGGAGGAATATTGAGCCATGCTGTCTGTATAGACGTCCATAATTGTGAAAGTGTGAATGGTGCAGGAGTTTGGGCACGAACGGACCTCTCGATGATGTCCCATAAATGCTCGATGGGATTCATATCGGGCGATCTAGGTGGCCAGATCATGCGCTGGAATTGTCCGGAATGGTCTTCAAACCAATCGCGAACAGTTCTGGCCCGGTGACATGGCGCCTTGTCATCCATAAAAATACCATCGTTGTGTGGGTACGTGAAGTCCATGAATGGCTGCAAGTGACCTGCAAGCAGCTGAACATAACCATTTCCAGTCAATGATCGGCTCAGTTGCACCAGAGGACCGAGTCTAAGACCAGAGGAGCCATGTAAAAATAGCCCACACCATTATCCAGCCACCAAAAGCTTGAACAGTGCCTTGCTGACAGTTTGGGTCCATGGCTTCGTGGGGTCTGCGCCAAACTCGAACTCTACCATCAGCTCGTAACAACTGAAATCGTGACTCATCTAACCACGCCACGGTTTTCCACTGGTCTAGGGACGAGTCGATATGCTCACGAGCCCAGGAGAGTCGCTGCAGGCGATGTCGTGCTGTCAGTAAAGGCACTCGAGTCGGTCTTCTGCTGTCATAGCCCAAGGAGGACAAATTTCACCGCACAGTCCTATCGGACACGTCCCTCGTACGTCCTACATTGATTCCTGTAGTTATTTGACGAAGTGTTGCGTGTCTATTAACATTGACCATTCTACACAGACGTCGGCGGTCTCGGTCGTTAAGTGCAGGTGGTCGCCCACTGCGCTGTCCATTATGGGATGGGATGCCTGAAATTTCATACTCTCGGCACACTCTTGATACTGTGGATCTCGGAATGTTGAATTCACTAACGATATTCGCAATGGAATGGCCCATGCGTCTAGCTCCAACTAACATTCCACGTTCAAAGTCTGTTAATTCTCGTCGTGCCGCCATAAATCACGAAAAACCTGTTCACATGAATAACTTGAACACAAATGAAAGCTCTGGAAAACGAACGGCGCATTTATACTTTTTCGCTGCGAAACTACTGCCATCTCTATATTTGCATTTTGCTATCCCATGACTTTTGTCACTTCAGTGTATATATATATATATGTATATAATATGGGATATCCCACAGAACTATTTTAATTAACCAAGATCTGCCTTCATCTTGTTTTGTTAACACTCGATGATATATGAAAGCCAAAGCAAGAGTTGTAAAGGTTAGACCATTTCCCAGAGGACGATAACTTTTAATTAGTTTAGCATTCCAGAACAACGCCATCTATTGGTCTTTTGAAAGTCTGTCCCAATTAACTTTAAGGCAGAGGCCCCACTAACTTTCGTCAAGGAAAGAGTCTGTCTTCACGCGTCAGCGATTCCCGCAAAGTTCAGCGGCTACGCGGTAATATATATTTTCAGTCATAAGTTTCCCTACCTCTAACGTCATCCTAGAGGAAATAATCTAACTTTCTGATTATTAAATATCTCCATGTTTTAATTCTTTTTAATATTTCCCTGTAAATATTCCCCTTTATCTCTAAATAAATTCTTTTATTTTTTTTTCTAAAGAAATCTCTTCATCCTTCGTTTGTATTATTTTAAATATGATTTAGAAACTAACCCGTAAATATTAAAAAACCCCTAGACATCACACCACTAAAACCCTGATATCTGAAGAGTCTAATTTTTTTAGAAGGTTTGGTTAGACTCCCATGGAAATAATGGGGGCTCGGCCGGGATTGATTTAAAAATCTTCTTTAAGTATCCGATTATTTTGAATTACTATCCCTTTAAAAAAAAGTAATTGGCTTAATGCCTAAGATGCAAAAAACTGACTGAATTTTTAAACGCGCGGCTTGCCTCTCTTGACTAACAATTAACAACACATTCCTGCCCAAGTGGAGTCATTTCGGCCTTCAAGCTGCTCTCAAAACCCCTCCAAAATTCCTGCAGTTAAAAGCTAACAGTTTATATCCACTTCAGAAATCCTTTCTACAGCGGCGATCAGCGGTGTCTCCGTCGACCTTCAGGGAAACAATTAAAGCATCCTAAAACTACGAGTGAAACCATCAACAACACCAGCGAGAAACCGTTGTATAAGGTACTGTCTCTTAATGTTTTCATTAAAAAGAAGAATCTTCCAAAGAATTTCAGAACTGCAGTCTTGTTTATGAAATTGTTTTTAGCTGTGTAAAAGAAATATTTCATATATTTTTAAAGTGTATGTGATCATATTTTTAAGTATAGTACGAGTATATATTTTTAAAATATTATTTTCTATTTCTGATGCATAACAATATACTATATAAGTATATATTTTAAACATTAAGGAAACCGTGGGTAATATTCAAATTGTTATATTTTTATATTTTCATTTAAAAAATGAATTGATTCATCCTATTCTAGATTGTTTCTTAAGTGGCATTCGCTAGATATACATAGCTCTAGTTTCGGTTCAGTTTTCGTCATGATTCCTGACGCTCATTAAGATCTTTCGCTCTCAGCGACTTAAAGTCTAAATAAAAAGCTACTTAAGTGTTTAGGTTATGCCTCTCATTCAAACGTGTGTTCTTTTTTAGAATCTGATGAAGGACTTTTACATGTGCTTGCTTTTAATGACGTAGTATAATAATAATAATAAAGTTCTTTACGCGAAGTAATTAACTTCTATTTTAGTTAGAATGTTTGGTTTTATCTAAAGAACTTTGATGATTAAGGCCCTATCACACGGCAGTATATCGTCATCACTTTCGTCGGCAAACGACGACGAAAGTGACGTCACTTGAGGATTTGCTATCTGGTAAACCTAAAAACTTAGGTTTACGTTATGGTGTATTTATCGCTCTTTATTCGTTTCTCCTACTTAGTGAATATCGGCAGTTTTCTCATTTCATACATCGTGAGACTCTAGTCAAGACGTTGCTTGAATTTATAATTAAATCCGGGATAATGTTTTAAGTGATCCCATTAACTTTCAATGAATCCAAAAGCCCATGGTAGCAATAATAATTGTATTTTTTTTTTAATTCAAACTATCTTGGAATTTGTAGCTATGTAAATTACGAAGCCAATGCAATGAAATTCCATTGCTTTAATAAATTGCAATTCTATTGACACATTATTGAATTTATTGGAATTGAATCACTTCTGCTTCAAATTTAATTTTTTGAGTGCTTAATACAATGAATATAATAAGGATTGTAAAATGAGACAAGTTGTATATTTATCGAATTTAAAAATACTTTTCTTGCCATTTTTTCCTTTGAATGTCTTTTTCATATCTAATAGTATCAATCTTATTCTCATTTATTGTAAATATTTATCATACCATTCAACTAATTATAATGTTTTTATCAAAATTAATAGCAAGGAAATTTGTAAAATAATAAAACTTTTTAATTATTCTTATTAACAATTTTGTAATTATTTTTGTAGTAATAACGACAATTGTTACTAATTTATCAAAATTAGTAACAATAAATTCTGTAAAATAATGAAACTTTTAAAATTTTCTTAGTAACAGTTTTGTAATTATTTTTGTAGTAATAATGACAAGCAAAAAAAAAAATGCTTCTTCTGTGTTTGTATTTTATAAATTCCTATAAATTTATCTTATCAATATTAAATTTAAAACAAAAATATATTGAAAAGAAAGTGATTTGTGGGTGTGCATACAATTAAGCTTAAAAGGTGCATACCATCATAAATAGTGCTGAAATTTTAAAATCATTTTTAAGTACCTTAAAAATGCTTATTTTTCTAGAAAAGCAAATAAAAAAAATTGATAAATGAAACAGAAGAGGAGTGCCAATACATTTTAAATAAAATTTAATAATTTTTGAAATCTAATTATTTTTGTCTATATGAAAACTGATATTTGTTGGATCCATCTTGACAAATTTTAGGTTTTGTGAATATAAAAATAAAAACTACTGTGTCTAGATGTG
The DNA here is from genome assembly GCA_026289955.1 of Argiope argentata. Taxonomy (NCBI): domain Eukaryota; kingdom Metazoa; phylum Arthropoda; class Arachnida; order Araneae; family Araneidae; genus Argiope; species Argiope argentata. Next base: position 4,946,778 of record JAOUZG010027617.1, read on the forward strand.
CAGTAAAAATAATTAAAGTTAGGAATTTGAAATATGGCAAGAAATTGATTCTGGGACATAAAAAATTTACTAAGAACACATTTTTTTAAAATTTTAATTAAAAATAAAAACAGGATTTAAAAACCTTACCACCATATCATTGAATAAGAAGTATTTTTTACTTTTTTTAAATTTGATTGAATGTTTTTTCCCTTCTTTTTATTTTTAAAAAATAATTTTTGAGAATGTATATTGGACTTGATTTGTATTTATCATTCCTTTAAATAATTTTTATTTTCCCACGCCAGTTCAGAATTATAAAACAATTAATTGTATAGGATTCTTCACTTGATAAATATTGGTAAATATTTACTATTTACCACTATTTAGTCTCACTCATTTCTAAAATTACTCTTTAAAAAAATGTGTTAAATGATTTGTTTTCATTTTATTTGCAACTACAGAGCTTTTTTTTATCATTGTGGATTTATTACCAGTATTTGTGAAAAATAGGAATCATTAAATAATTTTCTATCAATAATAATAATAATAATAATAATAATAATAATCAAAAATAATTTCCTAAAATATGTTATTTCATTTTCCTTAGTTTTTTTTTCAAAGCTAAAGTATTAAAACTTCATTTATCTTTACATAGATATTAAAAAACAGGTTTTTCGTAAAATTTCAAATTGCCAAACATTAAAAAAACAACAACTCCACATTGCATCAGGAACGAGAAGCAATAAAACACTTGTTTTTTAGTCTGACCATTTCCAAATGTGTGGTTATTCTATGCATCTTTCTTAATGCAAATATATAATCTGAAATGTCATTCTAATTTAAAAGAAAAAATGTGGAAAGAGAAGCCTAAATTTTATTGTCTATCATACAAAAGGTGATTTAGTTTTTTGCTAATGATAAAAGTGTGATTTTTATATTTTTGTCAAAACCAAATAGGTTTTATATTTCTGCAACATTGCAGGAACATCTAAGTATTAAAAACATTATTATATTTTTCACTCTAACATTGGAGTTAATTCTTTTTAATAATATAGAAGCTGTTTACAAACTTTTTGAGGAATTACTATAATCAAAAGATTACACTACTATTTGAATAAATAAAGACTGAATATGGTCAAATATATTTCACAAAAAGAAAACAATTCACATCAGCATTAATATTTTTTTTATTTACTTAAAAATATCCTGTTGGATCTCTGAAAATTCCATCACAAGTTCGAAGATCCTTCTAGAGAACTATTTCCCATACGGTTGTATCAGTTTTTTTTAAAAGTGGGGGCAATAAGTTGCCTCACAGAATGGGGAAAAGATACCGAAGTTTCACTTCACTTTTTTCATTCTGTCGAAACTGTATTTAGTAATCTGTAAGATTAAATGCATCCCCCTTTTTTTTTTAGCATTATAGTTGCGCCAACCGATGCTATTCTTGGCACACTACGTCACTGCCAAAGTTTCACATGATTGGTTGAATTTCGTTTGCAAAGGATATTTCCGTCACTATCGTGCACATTTTCAAGCCGGTTAAAAAAAGTTGAAGATGACAGAAATCTTGCTTGACCGGTTGCCTGCGGGCACAAATGACGACGAAAGTGCTGACGGTATTTCGCCGTGTGATAGGGCCATTTAATTCTTTTTCTCATGCTAACAAAGTTTTATCACAGTTTTTAAAACAAAATTTTTATTATTTAGTTTTTATTCCTTTCAAACTCTCTTTCTCTTTATTACAAGAAAATGAGACAACTGATGTATTAAATGTTTTTGTAAAAGTGTTTTGTTTTTCAATTGAAATTAATAACTGAGATAGTTTGAATTATTAGATATTTTAGTTTGCCTAATTTTACACGTTACTAGTCTAAAATATTTCTGAATAAATGAAATTTCCATTTTTCATCGTATATTTAGTTCATTTTGGTGCAATATCATTGTTTCTTAAGAATTTTGATAAATGAGAAAACGAAATTTGCCATACCATAGAGACATTATTGTTACTATCTGAACACATGACAATTTCGTTAATTTCTTGAATTGCTTACTAAGATTAAATTTAAATTTTAAAATGGCCTATCTCGGCAAAGGTGACGCGAAGATTTATTCGTATTAGCTACAGAATTAAATTTAGAAGCTGATCAATCTATGACCATCGCCTCACTCAAAAATCTAATTACTATTTGTGAAAATTACGACGAAGACCTAACAAAAAATCTGTATACAACGGTTGTTGAAGATCGCAAAGCCAGGGAAAAACAGCAAGAAGAACGAGAAGAAAAACTACGCCTCGAAGAGTTGAGACTAGAGGAACAAAAAAGGCAGGACGAACTTCCTGAACGCAAACGCAAAGATGAATTTGAATTGGAAAAGTTAAATATTCAAATGCAATCTAAATTAAATACTGGTACATCCGACACAAGTGATACTAAGTTTCTGATCAAAGAAGTATCAAAATTTCTACATCGCTTCGACTTGAAAGAAGATATTAGTCTTTATCTAAAATTATTTGAACGTCAAGCTCAAAGATTGAATATTTGTCAAGAAATTTGGGTTTCTCATCTATTAGGTTTATTACCACCGGATGTATCTCACATCGTTGCCAGAGAGCCGGATGACAAAGCTAACTGTTACGAACATGTTAAAGACTTACTGCTGAGACGTTTTAAACTAACTCCAGAAAAATTTTGACAGCAATTTGTCACTCATCAAAAGGCACCTGAAAGAACATGGACAGATTTTTACCATGAACTAAATACTTATTTCAATGGCTGGATAAATGGATTAAAGATAGATATTTTCGAGAAATTATCAGATCTAATAATTACGGATCAACAAAACCGAAAAACGCCTTTTGAACTCAAGGAATATTACCTTGATGAATGGTCTAATATGATCTCTCCTGCCCAATTAGCAGAAAAATTAGAGGAGTTTGAAGACATTAAAAGAACTTTTAGACAAAAAGGGAGCAGTCCATTTGTTAAGAAACGATAATTCAAACTCATTGGAAAATATCACAGATATGAAGCACCGAGAAAATCTGAGTATAACAGAACAGATAAGAGGTTCCCAGTCACCAAATACGAAGCTCGTTAAAGAAAGCAGCGCACAGAAGGGATATTACAACAAAAATTACCAGAAATACTCGAACTACAATGCTCAGACGAATTATTCAAAGTCCCAGAAATTCAAAGAACCACCAAAGGAAGTAAATACGTTTACCACGAACAAAACAAATGCCAAAAGAGATTTTTTAAAAAATCAAAAGGAACTTGCACTCTCATCGTTAAAGAAGGTTTACGTACTAAAAATATATTTTTCGGATAGATGAAAATCACGGCACTTATAGATAGCGGAAGTACGGTAAGTTTGCTACGAAAAAACACAAGCAGAAGAATAATGGATCCAACCAAATTATCACTTAACAAAATGTTTCTCACAGGCATTGGCGAAACACAAGTTACAACGACCGGTTCCTTAGAACATGAATTTGAAATGGAAAACGAAAATTACTTATTAACTTGGCATGTTGTACCTACTGACAAATTAAAATTCGAAGCAGTTATTGGATCAGATATTTTAGAACAAGCATCGATAAGTTTCACCAAAGAAGGAGTTCAATTCCAAAAATATGAGAATCAAGTATTGCTCATGCAAATATCTGCTGAAAATCTTCAGGAAGAACTAGATCTGCGTCATATTGAAAATCGTGAAATCAAGAAGGAACTTGAAACATTTATACAAGACTACAAGCCAGAAAAAATGGCATCTACCGACGTTACAATGAAAATTATCCTGAAAGACGAAGAACCAGTCTGTCAACCACCTCGTCGACTAGCTTTCAAAGAAAGACAGGAAGTAAACAAGCAAATTGAAAAATGGCTCAACGAAGGCATTATACGTCCGAGTTCATCAGAATACGCGTCCAATTGTAATTGTAAAAAAAAAAGATCTTCAAGGTTGTGTGTTGCTTACAGAAAGTTAAACCAGAAGCTTGAAAAAATTTCCTTTACCTCTCATCGAAGACGTTTTGTACACTTTACCAGAAGCAAAGGTATTTTCTACGTAGGATTTACGCAATGGTTTCTTCCACGTCGATGTTGACGAAGATAGTAGAAAGTATACGTCCTTTATTGTTCCAGACGGACAATATGAATTTAATAAAGTTCCTTTGGGACTAAGCATAAGTCCTGGAGTTTTTCAACGCTATGTATCAAGTATATTGAGATATCTTACCGGCAAAGGAATTGTAATTAGTTATTTAGATGATCTCGTAATTCCAGCAAAAAACGAGAAAGAAGGTCAAGAAAAACTTAAAAATGTGTTCGAAGTTGCAACGAAATTTGGATTAGAAATTAAATTCAAGAAATGCCAATTTTTAAAAAAGAAAATAGAATTTCTAGGTCACATTGCGGAAGTTGGAACTATTAAACCATCTACCGCAAAGACACTGGCCGTCGAAAAATTTCCAGAACCAACAAAGATAAAACAAGTTCAAAGTTTTCTTGGTTTAAATGGCTATTTCCGCAAATATACCAAGGACTATTCAAAGATAGCTAAACCACTTAGCGATTTAACTAAAAAAGAAAACCACTTTGTTTTTGGTACTCAACAAAAAGAAGCATTTGAGAAGTTGAAGAAAACCATGTCTGAAGGCCCACTTTTGCATATTTACAAGTTTGGAAGAAGAACAGAGCTGTATACAGATGCTTGTAAACAAGGGTACGGCGCAATTTTATTACAAGAAGCCAACGATGGAAAATTATACCCAGTTTACTACATGTCGAAGAAGACAAATTCCGCAGAAGAAAAGTAGGACAGTTACGAATTAGAGGTACTTGCAATTATCAACGCATTAAAAAAGTTTCGTGCTTATCTTTTAGGACAACGTTTTAAAATCGTAACTGGCTGTGCAGCATTTCAAAAGACTATGCATAAGAAGGATCTAATTACACGCATAGACAGATGGGCACTTCAATTAGAAGAATTCGATTACGAAATAGAACACAGAGCTGGAAGTCGAATGAAGCATGTTGATGCTCTTAGTCGTTATCCAGTAATGATGGTCTGTTATGATACATTAACTTTAAAGTTGAAAAGCGCACAAGAAGATGATAGCATACAAACATTGAAATCACTTTTAGAGAAACAAGAATCTGAAGAATTTTTTGAACGGAACGGTATACTCTGCAAATATTTAAATGGTCGAGAATTAATCGTGATCCTTAAAGCAATGGAAACTGAATTGATTAAAATGACCCACGACAACGGTCATTTCTCAGTAGCAAAAACAGCAGAAATTGTGAAACGGGAATTCAACATTCAAAAAAGTAATCGTTAATTGCGTTCCACGTATCTTAGCTAGTAAGAATACTGGCAAAAAAGAAGGGTTTTTAAATACTATTTCTAAAGAAGACATACCCTTAAGCACGTACCATATCGACTTCATTGGCCCTTTACCTTCAACAAATAAAAGCTATCAACACATCACTGTAATAGATGCATTTACAAAATTTACTTGGCTATATCCCGTCAAAACTGTATCTGCTGAAATTGCCTTGGAAAAGTTAAAACTACGACAGAAAACCTTTGGCAACCCTGTAAGAATTATCACCGATAGAGGTTCAGCGTTAACTTCAAAATTATTCAATAACTACTGTATTGAAGAAAACATACAACATTTACAAATAGCAACAGGTATTCCTAGAGAAAACGGTCAGGTTGAATGAATACACAGAAATTTGATTCCCGTCCTTATCAAGCTATAGTTAGACGACTCAACTAAATGGTATAAATATGTCGACAGATTACAAAGAATACTAAACAGCACTATATCTCGAAGTACTAAATGGACACCATTCGAACTTTTAGTAGGAACCAAAATGCGGAATAAGGAAGACATCCGAATCAAAGACCTACTATTAGAAGAAATGCAGAAGAATTTCAAGAACAACGTGAATTTCTAAGGAAAGATGCCAAAAAGAACATCGAAACCATACAATCTGAGAATCGAAAGACTTACAACAAAAGAAGAAAAAGAGCTTCAACATACAAAGAAGGGGATTTAGTAGCAATCCAAAGGACTCAATTTGGAACTGGACTTAAAACTAAGACAGAAATTCTTAGGTCCTTATAAAATAACCAGAGTGAGCTTTAAAGATAGGTATGAAGTGGAAAAAGTCGGTCAGCACGAGGGTCCGAACTCTACCACCACCTCAGCTGATTTGATGAAGCCTTTTTATACTAATTGAATTTTGAATATTAGTTATTATTTTTCATCTTTCTCATATTATACCTTTTGAGAAATTAATTGCTATTGTATGGTAAGCTCGTTTCAAATAATTATATTATATTCGTTTGCAACAATTATCGTATTCTCATATCGTTTCTTATTTTTTATCAACCTATTCTAAAGAATTTCCATGATTAAATATTTAGTTAATTGTAGGTTCACAATATAAAATATTTTGGAATTTCTATGTGCTTTATTGTAGATCCGGAATTGTGAACATTGAGTATACATCTTTTCATCTGGTATTTTATTTTGTAATTTTTAGGAAAATTAATATTTGTGGTTATTCCATAAACATTCTTAAATCTTCAAATTTATGATTGTAACTGAAATTAGTTTATTAGTAAAATGTAAGATTAAAAAAATAGCTCTCAACGTTCTGTAAAAGCTGAGAGACCAGTTCTATCAGGAGAGGGTGATTTTGTAGGATATCCCACAGAACTATTTTATTAACCAAGATCTGCCTTCATCTTGTTTTGTTAACACTCGATGATATATGAAAGCCAAAGCAAGAGTTGTAAAGGTTAGACCATTTCCCAGAGGACGATAACTTTTAATTAGTTTAGCATTCCAGAACAACGCCATCTATTGGTCTTTTGAAAGTCTGTCCCAATTAACTTTAAGGCAGAGGCCCCACTAACTTTCGTCAAGGAAAGTCTGTCTTCACGCGTCAGCGATTCCCGCAAAGTTCAGCGGCTACGCGGTAATATATATTTTCAGTCATAAGTTTCCCTACCTCTAACGTCATCCTAGAGGAAATAATCTAACTTTCTGATTATTAAATATCTCCATGTTTTAATTCTTTTTTAATATTTCCCTGTAAATATTCCCTTTTAACTCTAAATAAATTCTTTTATTTTTTCTAAAGAAGTCTCTTCATCCTTCGTTTGTATTATTTTAATTTTGGTTTAGAAACTAACCCGTAAATATTTTTAAAAAACCCTAGACATCACGCCACTAAAACCCTGCTATCTGAAGAGTCTTATTTTTTAGAAGGTTTGGTTAGATTCCTATATATATATATATATATATATATATATATATATATATATATATAT
>JAOUZG010027617.1:4969360-5007257 GCA_026289955.1 Argiope argentata
GTTGAATAGAAACTTAAACGTGTTTTAATGAAAGGGTAAATAAAGATGAAATTCGATCTATTGTTATTAAAAGGTATATTTTTTTAATGTACAAAAAATAAATTTATCGTAATACCATTTCATGCACGATATTTTAGATTAATCCTTGTGGGGTATAAACAAACAAATTCGATAGTTTTCCAACCTTCGAACATCATATAATTGGCCGAGCGAAAAGCAAGCATTTTCTGACCTTGTGACTTATTAATAGTCATACCAAATACCAAGCGAATTGGAAATTGCAAACATTTGAATGGGATAGGTGAGTCTGAAGGAATCATTGGGATCCGTGGTAAAAGTGCAACTTCATCTTGAAATTTGCCATTCAAAATAGTAGCCTCAAGAATATTTCACATGATTTTTTTAATGACTAATCGCGTGCCATTTCATAATTTTGGTGCATTCAAATTTCGAAGCAAAAGGATAGGTGAGCCAATCTTCAATCTCAAATTATGTGGTGAAGTTTTACAAATTAGCTCTGCATTCAAAAGATATAAATTAAAACATGTTTATTTTAAAGCTTATTAATTGAGTTATTAATGTATACATTATAAATGCATATTATCATGAAATAGCAGGGTCGAAAGAAATCAACTTGAAGGTTTTGACAAAGATAATCCTAATACTCCTTTCTTATACTTTGATTGATGTCAAATGTTTGACAATCAGAGGAAGTTTGTTTTAAATTTTTAAGCACATGCGTGAATTTTCTACAGTTTGGGTAACAAAAATTGGTTATAAATTTTTAATTCCTTTATTTGTTTTATTTTAATTCAAAAGTACTTGAAAATGAATCCGAAAAAAATCGATTAATTAACAATGTTTAATTTTAAATGCATCAAACAGTAAAAAAATAATAATTGTTTAAAACATATATCCTTTCAGGATAAAATAAACACACTGAGGGCACATTGGAAGATAAAAATGTAAAAACTCCATGAATTTTCCGATATCTTTATTTTGATATTTGATGTATATTTAAGCTGTAAGCAATCGTTTGGAAAAAAATTATTTTGATATATTAATTCGTTTGCTCAATATCAGCATATTTTTATTGTTATTAGGATGCCACACCCACTTGTTTCCATTTGGACAGCTGCAGTAAAAACAGTTTCGTTTTCCTCCAAACACTGCTAGTGAACATTATGTGTAATTCTGATTTTAAGGTGTTGTTTTTGCTTTGGCAGATGTTAAAAACTTCTACCTTTTCTTTCTTTTGTTGTTTGTTTTGGTTTGTTCATTCATTCCTCATACATTTCATATTCGAATGGCTCGTTTCAGTTCCTTTGAAATTAGATACAAAAACCGTTCTATTCAGAGTTAAAATTGAAAATTACTTTTAATTACCTTTTTTTTTTCTTTCTAAATTTTGTTTTAAGCATTTTTTTTATTAGTTTTCATTACCGAAAGCCTAAAGGACGTCCAAATAAAAGCAGACAAAGTCTGAAAATGTTAAGATCTGATGGACAAAAAAATCCTTTGATTCATAACCAAGCAATTCTAATGACATTTTGGAAGCTTCTACCAATTGCAATAAACCTGAAATAGTGAATTCATCATTTTAAAATTGTATATAATAGTTACATTGTTCTGTGCAATCACTTTAGTATTCTTTTTTGAAGAATTTTCTTTGTTCTGAATATCAGGAAAAATTTCTTCAAATGTGTCTATTATGTGCTAAATATGGTAAAGAATTTCGTTCTGTATTTACTTGTGAAAGGGAACTTACATTAAAAAATAACCTTTGAAGTGAACAACAAAGTTGTAGAGACCTTCTTGTCTCCACGAAGAAAATATATCAAAATTTGATTGCTGCTTTATTATAACTCAGAAAAAAAGTTCATTATATAAAATAAATTGTATCTTATAAGCATGTATCATATTGTTATCATATAATAAAAATGAAATGAAGAAAAGTTCAAAAAAATCATCACATGCCAAATTAGAAGGAAAACATGAGCTCATAATTTATGAAACAGGTGTATTTTGATTTGCTTCAAATTTTTTATTGTATTTGTTTATGGCTGCACATATAGTTTGAAAATGTTAAAGGAATATAAATTAATCTTTGTGGCTAATGAAATGTTATTAAGCAAGTCTAATTTTTATTTGAATTTTTTTTATGATGATGATGGTGAAAAAAAGGAGTGGGTTTGGTTTCACCAAAAGTATTTCCTTTATATTCTTTGAGAACTCTTACAAAAATACTTTAAATTTATAGATGTATATATTTCATAAAATAAACAATTCTTTTAATGAAAATGAATATTTAATAAATTTAAATTATTTCAATTATGTTTCTGGTCTGTAAATGTACATTTAAATGTATTTTTAACTTTTTCTCAAAATGAAATTTTGTGATACTCTTCAAATTTTCAAATACTCCATGCACATTCTATTTTTAGTTACAACTCTGAAACTTTTCTCTTATGCTTTATGAACATATAATAATATAATTTGCATTTATAGATGAATTATGTATCTTATATATATATATATATATATATATATATATATATATATATATATATATATATATATATATATATATATATATAGTGAAAACTTCAAATAATATTATTGCAATGATTTTTAACATTTTTTAATATCAAGTTTTAAAGGGAAAATCCCATTTTGAATTAATTCAAGCATGCAAAATATTATGAAAATTTCAAAATAATACAATATTTGTGCCTGTTTATAAAGATTTACAAATTGGCCGTTGGATCCGGATTTGAATGAATACTCAGCATGAATTAAAGAAATTTACTTTCATGAAGTTGATTTATAAAATTAATAATATAGATACTGTGAAATAGAAAACTATATTTTGCGTTTACTTTTTTGGAAAATATATTTATTTATTTATTTTCAAAGAATCGTGTGGTGAAAATTACATTTTTCTGGATTTAAGTTGCAGCAAAGATTTTAAAAGAATATAAACAGAATCTTGAAAACATGTTAAGCCAAACATTGTTAGCATGGTGAAAAAAAACGTAGCCTTATTCATTTGGCAATTACTTATTACTACGACTTAAAATAACTTTTAAAAAAAGATGTACTTAAAAATATATAACTAACAGAAATACTGTTTAATTACAAAAGCAACATAACTCACCTTTTAACAGCGTGTATCCGAAGTAAAACAAAACAGCAAACCAATAGTTTTGTCTCCGTTTAAATAAAGTTCTCAACAAAATGCGCATGCGTTAAACTTCATCCCCAGAAAATGCATTTTTTTTCCTACATGAGTTGGGCAGGTTAGAAATTTTTAATTTCCTTTATTCTGTTTTATTTTAATTCAAAAGTACATCAGAATGAATCTTAAAGGTCGATTAATTAACGATGTTTAATTTAAATGAAATAAATGCAATGAAAATAAAAAAATCGTTTGATATAATCGATCGGTAACATGTTAAGCCTAACCTCATCACTGCTAGAAAAACACCCTAAAACCTTACTCATTTCACGATGGGGAATGGAAGTTATTTTGGCGGGAAAGTTAGTTTTTAATTAATAATTAAAATTCTACATTTTGTAGTGGACTGAATTGTGAATCTAAACCATTCTCGAATCCACTTGAACACACAAAAAAAATTTCATCAAAATCGGACCAGTCGTTTAGGAGGAGTTCAGTCACATACACACGCACAGAAGATTTATATATATATATATATATATATATATATATATATAATAAACGAAATTCAATAAAAACTCACTAATAACACTCCGTCGCGATAAATCTGCAATTAATGTATCATAAACACCATTGTGTACATTAATAACAAAATTTTCTTTAGGATTAAAATTTGTTTCGGTTAACAGTGTTTCATCAAATTGCAGTTTTCTTTTTCTTATCTGTGTTTCCCGATAGCTCTGGTTTTTCGTCAATGCATTAGCGCCGATCTCAATATCTTCGAAGTTGATTCGGACAATCTTTATAAAATCGGATAGTGGTTTTAGTAGATTTGTTGTAAGCAGTAAACTATGCTGTGTATCTTGCAATTATTTGCTTGTACTATTTATTCGTTGGAATAATTTATCCCTTAAAAAAGTTAACATAATGGTCGAAACATTCTGCTCGGTTCTTTCTGTTCTTTCTTTTCCTTTCCTTTCCTTTCTTTTTTTTTTTTTTTTTTTTTTTTTTTTTGCCTCCAATTTGCTTACAAGTTTTTTAATATCCAACGTGCTAATTTTGGTTAGAACTTTTTTAATATTTTGATAATTACTTCTTAATGCAGAAACTGCGTTTTCTCTTAATGACCACCTAGTGTCAGTTATTCTTTTTAAATTTGGAGATTGATTTTCTATACTATTATCAAGCATATTCCATCAACAATTAGATCCGAATAATATACATATTAATTCCGAATTAAATCAAAATCATTTAATTCGTCAGAACATGATTCTGCTGCACAATTTCCCATTAAATTTAATGTATGGCTTGCGCATGGTACGAAGACAATTGTATTTATTCGTTGTTTTAGTCTTTCTTGCAGTCCACTGTATTTCCCTGCCATATTTACCGCGTTTTCGTAGGTTTGACCAATATAATTTTTAATTTCTATAGACAAATCTTTTTAAAACTTTAGAATTATTTTTTTTAAATATTCAAAAATATGGTTTTAAATATTAATAAATCCGAAAAATCTTTTCCTTATACCCCCATTTTTATTAACAAATCTCAAAATGCAGGTAAGTTAGTCTATGTGGGATGTATCCGGAGTAGAGTCCACAATTGTTGAATAATAAATAGCTTTTTGATGTTTAGCTATTAGATGCTTCTTAACTTCATCATCCATTAAACTTATGAATTCGTCACATACAATATGAGATAAATAAGTAACATAATTCCACTCCTTGGACTATTAAATTTTTCCAAATGCAATTTCTGAAAGCTATCAAATTCTTCCAAATAATTAAACCAAACTCAAGAAATTTCCTTTTCGATTGGAAGTTGTACGTTTTCTGTGACCAAGAAATGCTATCCCTAAACTCGCCAACAATTACTATATGGCAATGACTCGCAGTAAAACAGCTCGCCAATACTTTTGTTCCGTATTAAACTGCTTTTCTAAGTGAGTACTTATACGTCCAGAAATAGACAAGCGTTTTTGTAGAGTCATTATAGATTTTTATATGGTGCTGTAAAGTTTTGTGACTTCTTAAATCTCTTGCTAAATTTTCCCAGTCACTAAATCATGTTGAAAATTTCATGGAGATATTAAAAAACATTTTACAAACATAAAAATAAATACACTTACTTGTTGCAGGAATATACTATCCATTGGTGAAACACTATTCCTAAATATATCATTGGTGTACTATGTCATATTATACACACACGTAAAACCTTGAGAGCCATTCGTGTTCTCCATAGGGTCCGAGAGTGCAGGAGGTGTTATATGACATCTCTTTAGTTTCGCACAATATAAAAGATATCGTAAAATGCCCCTCCCCCTGGTTGATTTTTGACTCTCTCATTCTCAGAATAGTTGGTTTTTCAAGAGTACTGATATTGCATGATTATTTGATTGAGATAGATGAAGAACTGGAGGTTGGAATAGTAGAGTGTAAAATCAAAAGATTTTATTAAAAATTATCCTGTTTTTCAGACCTAAGAAATCGGCACGACGGATTCTGGAAGCGTTTACGTTACATTTAGCAATAAAAGCGATAAGATGGCGGGCGAATTAGAGCTTTCTGATTGGTCAAGTAAGGTATATATGCGACGTATGTCGGTAGAGTTCGTTTGATAGATTGTCGAATATAAGATGCAACTATCATATATTCAACCTATAGTTTGCTCAAAATTTGGCATAAAACCGAAAAAGTGAAAAGCGTCGCATTTTACCACCTATTCTTAATCGGTCGACAGAGAAATCGAAGCGGCGTATGTTAAAATGAGATGTAATCAGACATCTAATTTAATTGTCGGATATTCAGCCTATAATTTCTATCTCATTTGGCAAAAAAGCCGACGAAACGACAATAAAATATCACGTTTGTATTTTTTTTTTCAATTCCTACTATTAGCTCACACTCTCCATATATATATATATATATATATATATATATATATATATATATATAGTTGACATTTTCCAACCTTTAATAAAATACTTTTTATTCATCCATTCAAGTTCAAGTACATGACGTACATACGTAGTACGTTCGTAGTACAGTACATACGTAGTACGTACGTACATACGTTCAAGTACATACGTAGTAGATGACATTTTATTTAAAACAGTTTTTTTAATAGTAATTCATTATTTTTTATTAATTAATTAAAAACAAATTTTCTCGCCTTTGTAGTAGTTGTAATCGTCAGGTCGGGGGTAACCTGGTTGGTAGGGCGCTGGATTCGCATCTCTTGTGTTGTGAGTTCGAATCGGGTTGCAAAATTCCTTAGGTCGAGAGTTATACCACGGAGGGTACTGAATCAAAGGTGATTGTTATTCGGGTGCTCAGGGGTCCATACCCTCAGGAGCTATTGCATCCCCTCCTTCCGTTGTAAAGCGGAACACGAGAACAAAAACTGTAATTAATTAATAAAAAGTAGCTGAAATAAAAATTTTCCTAGTATCCAAAGGGACTGATTTTAAAAAAATTGTTTTTTATATTACTTGTTTTTATTTATTTTTGGCTAAGAAGTCCCCAACGGGCACGGATGATGCTTGCACATTTGGCAGTGCATGATGCGATAGGATAGCAAATGAACAAGTGATATATAATATATTAAATTACAGTGCATTAAAAATTATATAATTCCAAATACTTCTGAATGTCTAATTCATTTTGGATAGAGTGTCTTAATGTAAATATTATTAAAGAAGTTATTCACAGAATATTCATTTATAATATATTGAAAAAACCCAATGCATACAAATACGAAACTAATTTTTTTTCTGGAATAATATTTTACTATAGGTATGAAGGCTAAATGTATTTAACAATAACGTGTTCTTTAAAATAACCCACCGCAAATTCAATATCTTACTGCTTTTGAATAAAATGTAGTCATTTTTTTTAATCACATATATATAATTAAATATTAAATAGCTCCTTTTTATTTGAGCATTTTGCATATCTTTTTATGAAATTTATAATCAAAATATGTTGAATATTTACATGATATTAAAACAATAAAGTTTTCTCTGTCCATCTTAAAAAGATAATCACATCCCCTTATATTTTTCACATTTTATATGGTGTCTGTGCTCGAGCTGGGGAGATATTTTAATGCCGATTGTTTGGTTGTAATCCTTATTTAAAAATTCTTTTAGGTTTTTAGGGTTGGTGATTTAATAGCCAGATTATCAAATATTCAGAGTAGGCTTCTGCCTTAAGCCCTTTACAACTTCAAGGATACCCAAGATTTATTTATTTATTTTTGTTGTGCATTGACATTTTTTATAGATACATTCCACTTAAATATATTCTAAATAAAATCAACATTCGTTTAATTTCAGTGTTCGTGTTTAGTTGGCTGCCAGACTCAACAATTTTCTTCTATTCTTCTTCTTACTATAAAGAACGCACCCTGTGATCATAAAAAACAGGGAAGGGGGAATTGCAACAATAATTCGGAAAATAGTTACAATTTTCTCATTGAAGGGGATGCTCGTTTCCTTCAATCCTTTCAAGGATAAAAGGGAGAGAGATAAACGTCCTTGTCCTGATATGGAGAGAGAGATTGACAATGTTCTGTAGATTTATGTTCATTCCATAGAGTTGAAGTAGCGAGTAAATCCATAGTTTATATATCAACTCTAGAGTTGATTCCCGTTTTCTGCCTTCACTCATTTATTAAACTACTTGTTTATATACTCTACCTTACTCGCAACCAAAATACTTGGTTTGTGATAGTTGAAAAAAAAAACAACTTTGAACTATGAAAAAATACATTTATTACTATGAAACATATACATTAAAAACTATGAAAAAATACATTTTACTTAACATACTTTCAGCGTCTCATATTTTTAATTAAAATCGAAATGTCAGCTGAACTAGACTATTTCTTAAAAATGCCGCTAAAATTCGTTATTTCACGATCATCCGCCTTTACTGAATTGCTTTTTAAATTTGGAAAAAAATTAGTAAAAATCAGAAAAAAATTATAAGGAAAGGAAACTGTATCTGAAAAGGAAGAAGTTTGAATTTTAAGAAGATATAAAAACACTTTTTGTAGAATAATTTGCTTTGATGTCACTATAGAAAAACGATAAAACCTCGATGTGTTCTAATGAATTGGATATTTAATTAACTTCTATACTTTGAAAAGTTAATAGTATTCCCTCTCTTTTTTTCAAATAATAAGTATACAAGCCTCGATTTATTTCGGCCCATTTCTTTAGAACCACAACATACGTATACAGCCACAATGATTGCATTTATGTTAAGATTATATTTTTTATTCACTCACGATATTGGCAATTTTTTGCCTAGTTTTTTAGGATAGTCCGATGAGCAGAGAAAACATAATTACAATTTTTAAAATTAAAACTGTACTTTTGAAATTATTTTGTTATTTCTGAACGACTTAAAAAGAATTCACCCGTTTTGCATTTTCTCTATATTAAAAGAATTTTTTTAAAAATGCATCCTAATTTCTAACAAAAGAGTTAAGAAATAAATAATAATTGAAAAAGGAGATGAATAGCAAATACTAACAGGTATAAAAACAAATTATTGGAACTTAACACTTATACATTTTTTCCTTTTGTTCTGCTTGCTTTTTAAAAAAAGGAATGATTCTCTTTCATTTTTTCCATCTCAATTATGAAATTTCTATTTTCTGTAAGACATATGTATCTTCCTGTAGGCACTTGTTAATTAAATTCGATGAATTACATTTAAACAAAGAAATATTTTCATTCTTAAATTCTAACTTATTAGCTCTTTTAGATATATTTAAATATAGATAAGCGTTGTATATTGATACAAGTTATAAAAGTATTTCAATAATTACATTATTCAGATCATAAATTCTTTCATGAAATTTTAGAACAGTCATATTTTTATATCAATAAAACGAATTATTCGTTCTAAGAAGAAGAAAAAATGGGAGCTCCTTTTTTCTTTTGAAAAATATCCAATTTTGCTTTTCGTCAGCATCAGAATTTAATAAAAAAGCATTCTACTTGATTCTTAAGAATTGCTTCTTTAAAAAAGATCAAATATCTTTTTTAGAACTAATATTATACTTTTAACCATTCGGTGAATTTTTTTTCTTATTCTTTTTTGACGTTGACGTATCTCAACGCCAGAAAAATATATACACTTCTGTAATTCAGATATGTCTATATTCTTTAATTTATGTATTTAAAATTAGAAATATATAAAATATATATAGTTTACTGAATTTTCTTCCTCCTCAGTAAAATGTGAGCGTTTCTAGAAAATTTTTTAAGAACTTTATTCTGAAGCATTGACACTGCTTTACTTCTTGTGTATTCTACTATAAGACAAATAGAGCAATTTCTTATTTGTACACTGGAAACCTTCACTAGGCTCTGGTAACTTGATAATACCTTACAACGGTTAAAATGAGGACCAAAATAGGTTGATCCTTATAAGTTTATAGCCGAGGGAAACGCAGTTCTAAAATCTCTCAATCCCCTTAGCTTCAATTAGCTAAATATTTCAAACTGTTACCAAAGGTTCAAGAAAACGTTCTTCAAAACAGTTATTTTCAATTGAAGCAGTTACAAGATTGAACTAAAAATATTATAACTTACATAAAAGAACTAAACATGCTTTGTATGATGTGAATACTACCCTATTTATTTAATCTTGTATTAATTATTAAAACATGACTCCAGGTGTTTCAAAATGACCGATATATTTGAAAATCAATAAAAACTAAACGGGCAGTGATAGAAATACAATGTTTGTTGCAATATGCTTGGGACAACAGTACATTTTCAGGCAGACAAACTAGCGAAATTAATTACTATTTACAACAACAGAGGCGCTAGAGGCGGTTTGAAAGATATAGAAGAAAACGCAGTCTGTGAGTTCGCCATTCTGTAAGTCATCTTTCTGCTGTAAATGTGTGCTGTTCACAGATTGCAAGTTTGCTGTGTAAAAATGGTTTATTCCTCAGGAAAGAGCCTTTTTCTGGTGTTTGAATTCCACCGCCTAGAACACAGTATTGCTACTACAAGACGGAGTTTTAAACGGAAGTTTAATGCAACCAAAGAACCGAAAAGCGATACAATAAAAAATATGTTTGAAAAATTTCAATGGAGTGGAAACGAGAAGGATGAACGTGCTGGAAAAGTAAGGCGACCGCATACGGCAATGCTCAGCTTTTGCAAAAGGTGTTCAAACAGCGGCTTTGGGTTTCCATTCACCGGTTTGCAGCAGCGGTCCAAATAAAGACAATGTCCACGCATCCTCTTGTGCGCCAGAGTTTACACCTCTATCCGTACAAAATTCAAACTCGGCAACCTTTCAGCGCTGCTTCCATGAATACACGAGAGGCATTCGCTAACGATATGGTATACAGGATTGATGATGGTGATATCCACGCGGGCAGCTTTTAGTTTACAGACGAAGCTTATTTTTACCTGGACGGCTTCGTCAATAAACAGAACTGGCGTATATGGGGAACCAAAAATCCCCATGTTGCAGTCCCATCGCCCCTGCATTCGAAAAAAGTAATGGTTTACACTGCCATTTCTTCCAAAGGACTCATTGGCTCATTTTTCAGATCCACAATAATTACTACATCACGCTATCTGTACATTCTTCGTGAATTTGTGGTGGTACAAAATGCCTTCGAACACCTCGTGGTTTAAGCAAAAAGGTGCCCGGTCACAGCGCATGGCCGACGTCTTCAATTTCCAGAACGAAAATTTCGATAATCGTGCGATTGGTTTGGACTATCCCACACATACAGGGAACGGCTTGGATTGGCTTCCCTATTTGCCATACATATACGTCTGTGACTTCTTTCTGTGGGGACACTTGAAAGACCAGATGAACCGCCACAATCCAGAAGCAATTGAACAACTGGAGCAATACACGTGAAACTATCCCGCCTGAGACGTTTAGACGGGTTTCTGTTCATTTCGTTCTGATATTACGCTGTTATATTGCTGCACATGGTGGATATTTGGAAAACATCGTAGTTAAAAAAATTTCTAGACTGCAGCGTTTCCTGTTGTTGAAAATTGAAACTAATTTTACCAATTTTTCTGTCTGAAAATTTACTCTTGTCCCAAACATATTGCAACAAAAGGCGTTTTTTTTAAATCGCTGCCCATTTAGTTTTTATGGATTTTTCAAATATACCGGCCACTTTTGAATATATCTAAAAAGTTCTTCAAATATAAAACCTATTAAAATAGGAAAAAAACACTTATTGTATTTGAATGCTGTAAAATTAATTGGATATATATATATATATAATTTTAACATTATAATTAATAACTTATATACA
This sequence comes from Argiope argentata, assembly GCA_026289955.1. NCBI lineage: Eukaryota > Metazoa > Arthropoda > Arachnida > Araneae > Araneidae > Argiope > Argiope argentata. The sequence continues at coordinate 4,980,858 of JAOUZG010027617.1, forward strand.
TAACAATTTTAACTTGTCGGAAATAATACGATTTTATTTTTTCTATTCAATCATTGAAATAATTATTGGAATTTTGGTATATATATATACAAATAATATGTGTGTGTGTAGGATATCCCACAGAGCTATTTTATTTAACCATCAACTGCCTTCATTTTTGTTTTGTCAAAATCTGATGGTAGACATAATTCAAAGCGAGAATTGTAAAAGGTTAGATCATTTCCCAGAGGATGATACTTTTAATTAATAAAACATTCCAGAACCACGCCATCTATCGAGCTTTTGAAAAACTTTCCCAATTAATATTCGGGCAGAGGCTACTCAGTGATTCGTTACGGACGTACCCACGCGTCAGCGTTAATATTTCCCTATAAATAATACCCCTTGTAAATACTTCCCTTTAACTATAAATAAATTCTTTTTTTTAAAAGTATCTTCATCCTTCGTTTGCATTAATTTAATCTTGGTTTAGAAACTAACCCATAAACATAAAAAAAAAAAAAAAAAAAAAAACTCCTAAACATCACGGCACTAAAACTCTGTTATCTGAAGAGGTTAATTTTGGAAGACACACACACACGCACAAACAAACAAACTGTATTTTCCACTTTCTAATATATTAAATTCTAATGAATAATTATTTTTAAAAGAGTTCTCAGTAAACGAAACAGAATAAAGCGTTAATATTTAAATAATAACCATAAATTGAAATGCCATGTTTTTCAATTGTATTATTTAAAATTTCCCAAATCAGAGTTTTATTATTTTACATTAAGTTCCATGTCTTGAAATATTTGCCTTTTGCTTTATTTATAAATATATACATAAAAATTTTCAGTATTAAACCTGTAGTTAAAAATATGTTGACTCCTTTTATCAGTTTTTCTTTGGTAATTTAGGTAGTTGATTTTAATTATTCTACTTTATTTTAAATCTTTTCTGAATTGAAAATTGTAGAACTTGCATCAAAAAATCAAAATAGTCTGAACTCTCTGGCTATTACTGCAATAAACATATATATTTTTTTAAATCCAAATTTTTTCAACGGAATTGGCACCAAAAAAAGTAAAGAAAATGACATAAGGAAATTGCATCTAATAAATCCAGTTATTATAATTATTTCTTAATAAAATTAGTTTTATATTAATTATACAATCTTATTAATTTTAAAATGTAAAATTGATTACTATGTGATATCTGGGAGCTAAATTTGAGAAATGTAACTTATCCCCGTCCGGAAAATTGCCGCCGCCTCTGACGTAAATAGTTTTTCGTCCCGGTTCATTTTTCTTTCAAAAATTTTGGAAACGAAGGCGCTTCTCCTTCGTTTCCATAATTTTTGTTCCTTCTGATGAGTTTGAGTTGTTATCAGCATAGAATCTTCTAACTCTAATTTTTCTTGCTGCTTTCGAACTTTTCTTCCTTTTCAAGAGCATTTCCTCTCTTATTGCAGGTATTTTGACCATTCCTATCATTGATCAATATCTACCTTTTTGCTTTTGTTCTCTTAAAAAGTCCCTTGTCTTCTTGCAACATTGATTTATTGTTTAATACATCAGCATGACCAACATTTAAACGATCGCCCATTTGAAATGAAAACTGATTCCTTAGTTGCCGAGATGATTAATTCCGACCCTTGTTTATTGTTTAAAGCTGTCACTCTTTGAATAACTTTCGAACTTTATTTGACAGTTTTACTAGTATCTCATTGGGAATGGTATATATATGAAGATAAAAGGATTTTTATAGAAGATTTATTTATAAAATAATGGGAACATTTAGCATTCGGAAAAAAAATCTAAGCACATATAAACTTTACTATTGTTGATCTAATTCTAAATAACATTTAAATGAGCTAACATTTAACCAGATTTTTTTTTCTAACAAAGAAACTAAATGAGAGGATAAAAAGATAGTTTTATCATAACTGAAAAATACATGGATATTATTTTTCATGCAAGAAAGTTGGTTGTTAATATGTGAAGATATGATCCAGAAACTTGGGTACTTATTTTCCGTATGTCATGAGTGATAATAATTTAAAGTTGTTTGACGTCAAGTAGGGTAGAAAACTGATGTCGAGGGAAAAAATAAGGGAGAAGAATACGAAGCTGATTTTTTAAGAAAATCTTTTAATAAGAAATGGAGATCGTGAAGTGGCTTATTTCGAATCTTTCATGGTTGATTTCTCCTCCTCCATTTTAAAGTACTTTCTCTTCGATCTTTCCTATTGAAAGTATTTCTTTTTCAGCTTGAGGACATAACTACATTTACAAATGATACGTTCATCGGACCTTCATTCTCACAAGGAAGGTACAATGTTGTCTAATCCAAGAACCTCAAATGTTTTAGATGTTGTAACTTAAAACATGTAGGTGTACCTCCACAAGCTTTGGTATTTCATTTTCTGTATGTCAAGTGATCTATAGCACCATAATCAAAAATTCCATACTGTGGTCCTATTTTCTTATTTTGTAAAAAATGTCAAATATGGCCAATCTATAGCAGCTCTTGCCTTGTTAGATTTCTTCTTGCTGCTTTTTATTGATTCCCGATTACATTGTTCTATTCCCCCAGTTGAAGCATGTAGCCTAGCTTCTATGGGCTTCTTCATCTTATTTCCTTTTGAATTTGTGTGCTTTCTTGCAGCATCGCAGCGTTTGAGCATTCTTAGAGCAGAATATCATTTCTTCTTGAGTCACATCTTCACTTTCAGTTCTTGGCATCCCCCCTTTTCTCCAACAATAATTTGGGTTTCATTTTGTCTCTAAATTTGTTCCCTCCTTCTTAAGATTGATACTACGAACTTCGAATATGTTACGTTCAAGTAACCCTTCTCTTTATTCGTGGAAATAAATTTAAAATTATATATAATTACATCTTTCAAGATTGCAATAATTATCTTCTTGCCACTATCATCGTTTATCTATAATAAATTTTCAAGAAAAGAAATAAATACACAGGGATTGCATAGTTCGTCAAAGAATGAATACTTCATATTTATATGTCCGAATACTTTTTGATTAGTCATAGTTCTATGAAAGGTAAATTTATGAAAAATGCCAATTCAGAAGTGGCATTTTTATAAGTACCTTAACTGCAATAATATAAGAGATAACGTACATATTTAGTTTTGAAAATGAAGCATCTTTTAAAAATATTATATGATGATTTCCATTATCTCCGAGATTTCTCTCACCCAAACTAATGGCTCAAGTTTTTCAATTTTACGTAACCAAAAATCTAAAGTTATAAAATTTTAAGACATCTAATCAAAATGATAAGGGATACACACAAAAAATTTACAGCTGTTTCAATATATTCAAACATACGTAATTCTGTTTATATTTTCTTTCACTTTGCTTCTAAATACAGTAATTTTATTCTAAGAAAGTTTTTCTTAAAGTTTACCATTCGAAGCAATGAAACAGGATTTAGTAAAAATTTGAAATGCGTGCTTTTAATGCAATCATTTAAAAATAATTAATGATATTCTAGAGTCACATTGTTTAAAATAATCAAAAATTCTGGATAACTTCTACGATTAATGTGAAGTAAAACAAACTGATATTAAAAATGTTTTATAGCTGTTGATTTTCTGAAACAATTGTTGAATTTAACCGAATGTAAAGTATGTGGGGTGTACCGCCCTGCCACTCATTTAAAGGCAAGTCGCTCAGGAATCGATTATTATTTTTTTTTTAAATCTCTTCAGCTTTACTGGGAATTGAATTTAAGTGAGAGATCGCCGTCGGGTGAAAAGAAAAGGATGAGACGAAAAAGAGGAGACTTTTGGTTTTGATATGTGTTATAGTCGGATACTGAACTCTTGAATTAGTTTAATTTGAAAACCTAGGAGGATTTTAAGATCTTAAACCTGCTTTTCTTTAATTGTAGTTTATGTCTGTAAATAAATGTCTTGTGTGTTTATAAAATGATGTTTTCATTCACAAGACATCACAAGGGCATGCTTGCGTACTTTATTTACAAGGGAGCAGCAGAGAGAATTCATCAATGCATTCAAGGATGCATGGGTCGATATCAATAAACCAAATTGATTCTGGACTAGCTGCAACAATGTCAGATCGATTAATAAGAGACATTGGAAAAGAAAAAGCGAATTTGCAGGCTTCTGACCAGATTTCTATCAAACCTACTCGATCTTATAACCATATCCAAGATGAAGTGGCATCAGATTTCTACATTGTCATGTAATGCTTTCATTACACTTTACGTATGCTCATAACATAAATTTATGATTTCTAAATTTATAATAAATAGTGGTATTGAAGTTTTCATGTTTAACTAAGTTGTGTAATTTTTTTGCTCATTTATTTCAAGACCTTATGTATTTGAGCTAATTTTAGGTGGAGAATTAGCATGTGTATTTACAATTGGGCGTCACTCCTTAAAAAAAAATTGAATCTGTTTAAATCTAAATCTGAATACAATCCCTTGCGTGAATAAATGTTTTATAATTTATCTAAAACCATTTTTAGAGTTATGGCATTTCCACTTATACTGAACAATGATTAGTTTCGGAAAAGCAGCAAGGTTTAGAAACTTATTTCATGAACTATACATCCTTGTTGCATGTAATCAGGTATTTATATATATATATATATATATATATATATAAATACCTGATTACATGCAACAAGGATGTATAGTTCATGAAATAAGTTTCTAAACCTTGCTGCTTTTCCGAAACTAATCATTGTTCAGTATAAGTGGAAATGCCATAACTATATACACTGAAGTGACAAAAGTCATGGGATGACTGTTAATATCGTGTCGGTCCTTCTTTTGCCCGGCGAAGTGCAACAACTCGACGTGTCATGGAGTCCACAAGTCGTTGGAAGTCCTCTGCAGGAATATTGAGCCATTCTGTCTGTATAGACGTCCATAATTGTGAAAGTGTGAATGGTGCAGGAGTTTGGGCACGAACGGACCTCTCGATGATGTCCCATAAATGCTCGATGGGATTCATATCGGGCGATCTAGGTGGCCAGATCATGCGCTGGAATTGTCCGGAATGGTCTTCAAATCAATCGCGAACAGTTCTAGCCCGGTGACATTGCGCCTTGTCATCCATAAAAATCCCATCGTTGTGTGGGTACGTGAAGTCCATGAATGGCTGCAAGTGATCTACAAGCAGCTGAACATAACCATTTCCAGTCAATGGTCGGCTCAGTTGCACCAGAGGACCGAGTCCATGCCATGTAAAAACAGCCCACACCATTACCCAGCCACCAAAAGCTTGAACAGTGCCTTGCTGACAGTTTGGGTCCATAGCTTCGTGGGGTCTGCGCCACACTCGAACTCTACCATCAGCTCGTAACAACTGAAATCGTGACTCATCTGACCACGACACGGTTTTCCACTGGTCTAGGGACCAGTCGATATGCTCAGGTGGCCAGGAGAGTCGCTCCAGGCGATGTCGTGCTGTCAGTAAAGGCACTCGAGTCGGTCTTCTGCTGTCATAGCCCAAGGAAGACAAATTTCGCCGCACAGTCCTATCCGACACGTCCCACATTGATTCCTGCAGTTATTTGACGAAGTGTTGTGTGTCTATTAACATTGACCATTCTACACAGACGTCGGCGATCTCGGTCGTTAAGTGCAGATGGTCGCCCACTGCGCTGTCCATTATGGGATGGGTTGCCTGAAATTTCATACTCTCGGCATACTCTTGATACTGGGGATCTCGGAATGTTGAATTCACTAACGATATCCGCAATGGAAAGACCCATGCGTCTAGCTCCAACTAACATTCCATGTTCAAAGTCTGTTAATTCTCGTCGTGCCGCTATAAATCACGAAAAACCTGTTCTAATGAATAACTTGAACACAAATGAAAGCTCTGGAAAACGAACTGCGCATTTATACTTTTTCACTGCGATACTACTGCCATCTGTATATTTGCATATTGCTATCCCATGACTTTTGTCAGTTCAGTGTATATATAATACACACACACACACACACACACACACAGGGTAATTCAAAACAACGTGGACAAATTTACATGGTAGATCAGTCATACAACAAGGATCAAAAATCGCATACGAACATAGGGTGGCAAACGCCTGTAGAGGGCGCTAGAGCCACGAGAGGGCGTTGCGATACAAACACGACCTGAGCAAACGGAGATTACCTTCATTCGAGCCGTGGATGTGTTGGGCGTAACATGGCTACTTTCACACACTGCGAAATGGCTGACATGCACTTAATTTACAGCATGGCCAAATGTAATGGACGAGAAGCCTTGCGAAGGCATTGTGTGAAATATCCTGGTAGAAATGGGCCTAGCCGCTCATTCTTTGCCACTCTGCATCGACGATTGTGTGAAACCGGCTCGTTTGACGTGCACAAGCTGGATACTGGTCGCCAACAAACAACTCGGACAGTTGATGCTGAAGAAAGGGTTCTCCAAGAACTGGAGCGTTATCTTTCAACAAATACACGAGTTGTATCCCGAGAGACCCATATCTCCTAAGCTACCTTTTGGCGCATTGTACACGACGAAGGACAACATCCTTATTATTTACAACGCGTCCACGTACTGGAACTGGGAGACTACGACAAACGTATAAATTTTGTGCGGTGGTTTTGACAAGAAAATGCAGACCGAAACTTCCCAGCAAGTTTTCTCTACACGGATGAGGCTGCATTCTCATTAGAGGGTCTGATGAACTTTCACAACCTGCATACGTGGGCGGATGAAAAACCCCATGCTATACGTCCGCATGGCGCACAACGAAAATGTTCCGTTAACGTGTAGGATGGAATTGTAGGAGAATGTTTACTTGGTCCGTACATCCTCCCAGAAAGACTTAACGGTTCCATTTATCTAACATTCTTGCAAGAGGTTCTGCCAGAAATGTTGTATGATGTTCCGATGCCTATTCGTAGACGCATTCGATTTCAACACGACGGAGCTCTCGCACATTTCAGCACAGACGTCAGAGCATATCTGCAGGCTGGATTGGTCGCGGTGGACCGATCACCAGATCTGTCTCCCTTGGATTTTTCTTATGGGGATTTTTAAAAGGCCTTGTCTATGAACATCTGTTGCAACCCTGGAAAACTAGGTAGGAAGGATCGTTGTGGCAGCAGGAAGTGTTCGAGATACACCTGATATTTTTGAGAAATTGCGCCGTTCCATGCAACGCAGATGCCAGGCCTGTCCCGATGCTTATGGAAAAAACTTTGAGCATTTCCTGTAGGCTCGACATTAGTCGCATGTGAGTGAGTCATTAACAATAAAATGATATGTAATAGTTTCGTTTCTTCTCTTTATGTTATGTATTATTTTAGACGACCTGTAGCGGCTCCAGATCGCAGTTGCGACACCCTGTTCCTAAGTGATTTTTGATCCTTGTTGTATGACTGATTTACCATGTAAGTTTGTCCACGTTGTTTTGAATCACCCTGTATTTATATAAACACGGACACAACTTCAACTTATAAGTATACAAATTTTCAAAGGGGGGCATTTTATGCTAACAGCATCATTAAACATTTAAGTAAAGAGGATGTCTAACAAAAATTCTTATAGGCGAAATGTAAAAGAGTTTTTTCATTTCAAAGAATTATAAATAAAAAAAACTTATTAGATTTTTTTAAATTAGTAAAAATTCTTGACGGCAAATATTAAAATTATGCCTGAAGTAAAAGAGAAATTTCAAAACTTTTATGCTTTTACATATAATAATGAAAAAATCATATTGCTTGGTTAACACAAAACAATGGAGAAGTATGAAATTTACTTTATTTGCTAAAACAAAAGAAATCATTCAACAAATGGAAATATTTTCGCAGATGCCATCATGTATAAAAATGGTATCTATAGTTGGTCCAGTAAACTAACAAATAAATTCTATAAATTAAATATTAAGTCTTTTCTGCCAAATCGAAACAAGTTTCTATAACCAATGATTAAAAAGAAGATTTTAAAATGCACTTAACAGAGTGTTTATAAGTAAATTAATTTTTATATCGTCTGAGAATATTTATGAAGACAACGCGGGTACTTAGAAGATGTTTTAAGTATGCACAAACAAAAGAAGGTAAATTATTCTATAAATTAAAATACTGCAAACGTGTTAAAATTTTTAGAGCTATATTATACTTAAATAAACAGAGAATTTCTAGATGTTTTGATTTTAATGATAAATGCATTTTCTAAAAATTTTAGATACAACTCAGCACAACAATGTGTTACAATTCATTATAGATGTCGACTAAAACACTGACTGAAAAAATGACCAAATTCTTGTCACATTTATGACTAAAAAGCACTGCTATGCTATTTCGCTTTCCTTTCTTGGACTTTTTCTAAAATCCATGACACCTTCCAGCCATGAGAATAATGATCAATTTGTTAAATTACAGGGTACTTCTTCTGTCTAAATAAAGAAGAATTTTGCTATTTTTTAATCTCTTTTGTAGTAAAATGTAGGAATTGTTGCAGAACATATTTGCATCCATCTTCATTAATCAGAGCTTTTAGCTATTCAGTTGCAGGGACTTGCCACCATTTTGAAGGTTTGTAATACGAAGATTCTTTTAGAATATTTCTAGAAAAACGTTCCTCTATCATGTTGCGGTTGTTCCCTGAAAAAAATAAATAATAATACTTAAAATTTCAAAATTTGTGTGATTTTTTCATTTTAATAGTTTTACAGATTAACATCATAGAAAAGACATAAAGATTAGATAGAAATAACACCAATAAAATATCATTTATTATCTGCATAATTCCGAGTTAGGAAGATCAATTTCATGTCTATGAATTGGTTTAATTAATTTACATAAATCATGGATACAATAAAAAAGCTTTTCGGTTCCTAAACTTCACATACATATTCTTTTTATGAAGATGTTTATAATATCATTGAACAAAATCTAACTTCTGCTCTATTTAAACAGAATATTGCCCTAAACTATATTTACATAGAGTCGAAGTTCCAAATTTTTCGAGGTTGGGCAAAGGATTATTATATTAAAATTATGAAGTTTTTGATATATATTTAATGACTAATGTCTTCATTATTTATAAAATGTTATTTACATATGTTTTTGTACGAAGATATATATACGAAGATATAAAACTAATTAAAGAAGCAAAATAACTAAATGATGATTACGCAAATGTTATATATTTTATACATATCCCACTTTAATAGTGAGTTGAAAGAGAAAGAAATCTACATTAGTTTGATTAAAAAAAAAAAAAAAAACACTTTCTTTTGGATGGAATTACTTGCAAAAGTTTGCATGAGTTTATGTAATAATAATCAACAGATTAGAATAAAACTTTGTAGATGACTGAAACCAATATATTTTCTTTTCTTAATTTTACACATAGATTTATAAGTTACAAATATTATTTACATACAAATACAAAACTTCAAAAAGATATTCTTAATGTAATGTTTAAACTGATTCCCTTTCCTCAAATATAGCCTTAGAAATCAGCTTATTTGCAATAAAATATTATGGTTTAATATTCTCTGTCTATAAGCAATCTCCCTTAAGTGTTACATAGGAATAAAATATAATTCTAAAGCTCTATAAATTAAATGGGTTTCCCAAAATTATGTAATTTATGGGTTACATAATCACAACTCAAATTAATCGGAGACAGAGTACATTAACTTAAATATCAAATTGCATGGTAAAATGCCACATATATGTTCCACATAAACGTTAATAATCCATTCCTTTTAAAGCTGCTTATGATAATGCACTTTTATATATATATAAAATAATTTCTTTAAAAGCACATATGATTAAAGTAACATTGAAAAAGTGGGACAATACCCAATTTTGTACAGTGTAAACTTTTGTTTTTTTTCTCACCTTGTCTTCTTTCATCTTCAATAGCATGATATAGATTTATACTCTGCTTGAAAAGGTAAAATTTTAACCCTAGCTTTTATCGCCCATGAGCTTTAAAAGATGAGGCATCAGCATTATAATTATACATACTAAAAGACAATGTTTTACAAATGTATTTATCTTTAAATATGCAATAAAAAAGAATTACAAAAAAAAGATAATTTCTAACAAATATCTGTTATAATTATAAGTTTTTAGATTATTCAATAAGGCAATTCCCATACTGCTTAGTTTTGCTGATTATTAAAATGGAAAAAATTTCTGTCATGACATTGCATTTAGTGAATTTTATAGTAATAAGGGTAAACATGAATAACTTGATTTTTTAAAATCTAAGGCCGTGATGAATTCAAGAATTTTTTTTTTTACAAAATAGTTCCTAATTACAAAGGAAAAAAACAATGAAATATTATTTGTATTCTTTCTTTACCAGAGAAAAGATCTAGCAACTACAACCAAGCCTTTGTTGACCAAAAGGCAAAAAAACAGGAAATCCGAAAAGTGGCAGGAAACAAAGTGCAAAGGAAAAACAGCCAAAATAAATAAATTGAATAGTCAATGTATAGAAAAAAAACTATTCAAACTACAGCCAGTTGGCTTTTATTTATTTATAAAATCAGAAATCAATAGCATGATTTTCCCAAAGGCACTTAAAGAAATATATCGTCCTAATATATTTCTTTAAGTGCCTAATATAATTCTTAAGGGGAAATATAAATGTACATAGAACAACAAATACGAGGGAAAGACCAGTGCTTTAATGTAAATTTACCTCAAAAACATAATTTAGTAAACATTTCTATAATGATTAACGAACCTTTGTAGCGTATCCCGAAAACATTGACTTTTCCTTCTACAACTTTCAATAACATTACTCAATTTGTGTTTGAATTTGAGCATCAGTCAACGATGATACAATAAGTTGTTTCTTTTGTTCAAGATTCAGATATGGAAAAAGTGAAATCAAGGACCTTATTTTAAAGATGGATATTTCTCAGCAATTCGACAGCTTTTTCAGGTAATTCCCTTACAGATCTATCTATCTATATAAATATATGCTAAATATTTATGGTCTGCAGTTCCTTGAAGCTGAATTTATGTTTTATGGAGATTTCTGCCCATTTGATCTTAAAGATAGTCCTTTTTAAATAATGAAATTTCAGATTTTTTAAAAAGCAGTGAAAGGTGAAAAATCCAAAATGTAGAAGAAACATATCCCAGTATAAGATTATAAAAAAGCAATGTAATATATAGTTTCATCATTATTATTACTACTACCGCTTCTATTGCCAATGTTTTGTGAATTACATATATAAAATACCTTCTTCCAAGAAAAACATTACATAGGAAAAACAAATGAAATACAATTTTAATTATTAAAAAGTAGGATTTGAAGAAAATCAGACATTATATTTTATTAAATAGCTTCAAAATGAATATAAAAGAAATCAACATGATAATTTCTCAATAAAAGTGGACCTTAGAAAATTCTTAGTAGAATATTCGAACTTTTAGTAGTATTCTTACAAAATAGTAGAAAAGTTTATTTATTGAAAAAAAAAATTATCTTAAGAATTTATCAAACAATATAATATGAACACCAATGCCAATATAAAAATTAAAAACATAAATAATGGAAAAATTCATGTTTAGCATCATTTAAGCTTTCTTATTCATCTGTAAAACAACACACACAAAACATTATTCATCTAGGAAACAGCAATTAATGAAAAACTTCAGATTCATTAGCAATGCAAAATTGAAATGCTTCTAAAAATATTTAATGAAATTTTGGCAATGTCGAAGATACTCTCTCCTAAACAAAGATTAAAGATTTGATTTACTTCAAGGAGTTATTGGAGGGGAGATATAAATACTTGCATTTCAAATTTCCATAAGTTAATAGCTTTTAACTTTAAAAAAATAATTAAAAAGAAATTTCAAACAATAATAAAATTATAGCTTTACTGAATATAAGCAGAATATGGGAATAGCAAATTTAGTTCGAATATATATTCCATTTGTACATCTTCTGGTTGAAATATGAATCATTTAAGTTTTGCATCAGAGTACCCAAAAATTTGTTAATAAAGACACTATTGAAGAGCACCAGAGAACTTAATGTATGATTTGGGATAAACCAATACATTTTCTATTTATATATTTTTAAAAACTTTTTTCCTTAAAAATCATTTGCTGTTAACATTGTATGCTAACTCCTGTACTTAATGTTGCAATTTTAAATACTGATGTAAATGATTTTCTGACAGATTAATTTATAAGAAAGGAATTTGTTTGTTTTTTACTTACTGAGATAATTTTTTCAATGCTTTTTTTAAAATAATATAAGCATTTTCTAGGATAAATAATTAAAAAAAAATGTTTATTCCAATATTCTTAGTGCATATATAATCTATTGACGTATTAATGAATTTATAGTAAGATCAGTTCAAAAGAATGTAATTTTGTTACCCAGAGAGTTATTTTGCAAATGGTACATTGTAGAGAAATTCTAGCATCACAATACAACATATCAAGGTTTTACAAGCAGGCTTACACATCCATTGAAACATTTTATTATAAATTGCATGCACTAAATTATATATATATATATATATATATATATATATATATATATATATATATATATATACACACACACACACACACACACGACTGCAAGCATGTATGTTTAACTATTTTTCTTTCATTACCATGTTAAAATTTAAAAATAGAAGAAACTGTAGTACTACCAAATTAATAAGTGCCAATTTTGATGTTCTATCAAATTAATATCATAGCTGATAAGCAAACAATTGCGATACCCTATTTTTAAGATTGTTTATTGCATGATTTGAATACAGTAGCATTTTAATGGGAGACTAAGATGCCACAAAGGAAATAGTGTGAAATCTACAACACAAAGAAAAATTACAACATAAAAAGGTGCAATTTTCAAGATCAAAAATTTTATTTTTTAGCATGCCACTTTTTTTAAGATACATGCACACCAACAATATCTAAAATAATAAATACAAACATGCTAAAATATAAAACATGCATAAATTTTCATCAAATAGAAAAATCAATATTACTAAATTATCCAAGATAGGGATACTAAGAAAATTTACTTATAACAAACAGTTAAATAATAAAAACTTTTAACAACTTAAGACAGCACTCGTAACTATTTTTATTGGTCACTAGCTTATCACAATGTTTTGCTCATATTCCGGAGTGACCTTACATTTCTGCATTTACCAAGTGCATTTTTCAAAGCAACACGGATTCACATTTAAGGACTGAAACTAATAAAAGAATTGTTTAATTCATAAACATGTTATCAAACACATATGCTCAAACATGTTATCAAACACATATGTCATATAACATGTTAACAAAAACATATGCTCAAATGACAATTTAAAAATAAAATTGTTATATTTCTACTTTTCAATTGGATTTAATACATTAAATTACAGTACTTTCACAACAAACTAAGCATTGTATAAAAATTTTGTTCAAGTTAGAGATTATAACAACAATGATAAAAACTAACTTATTATGTATGCTAGTACCAAACAAATTTACAGTAATCTCACAAAATATAAACATGCTTTAAAAATAACAGAATCATAGCAGCTCTAAATTTTTTCATTGAGAAAATCATTCTGCCAGTTCCTGTCTTATTGGGATAGGGGGGGATAAGCAAAATTTAGAATAAGTAAATAAATATTTCTTTTAAAAACAAAAATTTTGAATTTTTTTTATTCTATCTTAATATTAATAATATAATGTTCTAATATATTATACCTTTCAGCCATTATCTTTAAATCAAAGAATAAGGACTGAATTAAGCAGGATTATTCTTATAACTTTCAAAAACAATAATAAGGATACTCAACAGATTAAAACTGTTTAAAGTTGAGTCTTACAAAGATTATACAGTACTTTACAGATTACTTAAAATCAAATATAGAATGCAAGCTGACTAAAAAATTTTAAGTAAGTAATATAAGTTATGCTAAATGCTTAAAATGAAATAAAAATCTATACAGTACTTAAAATTTTACTTAAAAATACAGTGAGAATTTAAATACAAAATATACTACACTGCATTCTTTTATAAAAATAGTTCACTATCTAAAAATGTTAATAATGAATTACAGTTAATTTTAAATTCCTAAAAATTATTATTCAGCTGACAAATGGCATAACTCTACTTAGCATCAAATTGTATCAGTTGAAGAATTCCATTTGAATACAGCATTCCCTCCTTTTCTCAAGAAATGCCAATAGCAATTTTCAGATTATTCTCTCCAACTAAAGTACAAATATGCAATACTTTGAAAATGAAGAGGAAAACCCTATTCTAATTAAAAGTTATTTTTAATTGCTAAAATAAAAAAAAATTATATAACGAAACCTATCTTGTTTCTCATTTAGTAGCCCATATAACTAAAATATAAAAAGTGCAAAAGGCATATTCTTAATAAATTCTTCAGAAGTATAATCATTTTCATTTCTATATGCTGGTACAAAAGCAATTAATGTTCCAAATAAAACAACTTTTTAGATTTACCAAAATATATTTTGTAGGCTATTAATTTATTTTATGTATGTAAATAAGATCATTCTTTTAAAACGCTATTGTCTAATATAACATAATGTAACATAACTATCCAATTCACAAAATTAACTTTTCTTTATCCTAAAGGTAAACAAAAGCAGACAAGGCATGTTTATAATATTTTTAGCATTATAATGGCTGAAATAAATATTTTATTGAGGTTGTATTAACAGATGAACATATACATAAATTTTTCTTAATAGGGGGACAGGGGGTGTTACAGAATAAAAGTGTACAGCTATCATTTATTTGCAACAGTTTCATAAACTTTCCATAAAAATTTAGATTTTGCAAATCCTACTATAATTTGCTTTCTCATAAAGTGAAACATTTTGAATGAAGTGCATAATAATCTTTGAAAATGGGGGAGAGGAGGAATATATCTATCTATCTATCCCAACAATACTTATTTGTAACAGAATGAATTAAGCCCTTAAGTAGATTGTTGGGAAATTTGTTTAAAGCTTAACAAGCAACCTATTTATAGTTATTCTTTATATTTATCTATTCTATCCAACGGAAGGAAGTGGAGTATTTTTTTAAAAATCATGTAATTAAAAAAGAAATAGTCCTTATCTTTTTAATGCAACTTCCTTTTTTAAATGAAGATAAGATTAATTCTTTAAACCCAGAATAAGCATTAATATATTGTACTAATATGTAATAATTATAGCATCTGAATGAAGCTATGAAAGATTACTCAAACAAAATATATTTTTACAAACAATTTTTAGGTTGCACAATAGGAAAAGGATGCTTAGTGAGACACTGATACAAAAATCAAACACCCATCTTGGCCAAAAAGCTAAACACCTACGTACAAGTATGCATATGTAAATCTACATATTTTCTAAACATAGGATGTTTTATATATTATAATAATACATAGTTGTCTTTTTAGAATTAAGTTTTAATTGTATATCCTTTAAATTTTAATATTTATTTCTGTATTTGCAATACTTTTTACATGAAAACAAATTGTCTTTTTTATTTTTACAAAAGAAATAAATAAAATAAAAATTATTTTACTAATGAAAAAATCAATAATAAAAAATTAAGTCAACTTTCATAAAAGTAACAATAAAGATCTGTAACATTTTTAAAAAATACTTTAAAATTAACATTAGATGGATATACTATTTCTAAAAATTCCAGTAGTGATATAAAAGCATAGCATGATCAAAAGTGTTGTATTTGATTTTTAAATATGCAACAACAAATATGATTTGATATGGCTATGAAGGAAAATGTAAATTTTCTTCTGCATTAACTCACGATATTTAGTAATTTTATTTGCAGTCTAAAAAAAATTAATAATTAAAGCCTTCCAGAATAGTTACCATAAACAAATTTAGAAATAATACAATACTAGGTTCTAAAAGAGTTTCTAATTCTTTGTTTAAAAAAAGAGAGAAAAAAAGAAAATTAAATGAAGATAGAAACCTTTAGAAATGGTCAGACTATTAAAAATTTGTTTTATCTCTTCTTATTCCTGGAAGTTAGTAATGACCTTTATTGAAAGTTTAATACCCCCAAAATTTAATTAAAACTTACTTTTTTTAACAGTATTAAAAAAAATCTTACTATAACTTAAAAAAGTTACAGAAAAACATGATTATATATTTAAGGGAAGAGTCATAAAGATTTAACAAATCCTAATATTTATAAATAATGGAAACCATTTAAGGGGGGGGGGGGGTAAAAGCAAAACATGTTTTTTATACCACATGCTTAAGTAAATAGTCTTTCAGCTTTAACAAAAACCACAGAAAAATGTGGTTATTTATCTTACAAGAAATGAGAATGATTTTAACTATTCCTAGTTTCCATCAGAAACCAATTGGATAAATTTAACACACTCATCAAATAATGATCCTTATTAAACGAGGTAATTAAACCACTTCCTTTCATTATGATTTTGACTACTATAAAATAATGCAGTGCAACAATTTCACGGAGCAGTGACATAGTTTTGAATTTAATTATAACAAAAGTAATTGCTACAAGTTATACTGAAACTAATTTTTGAAAATTATTAAAACTGAAGAATAAAAAATGCGTGCATTCATATGAAATTGGTAATAGAAACGATGTTTTTTTTTTAAACCTTCAAAACGATGCAAGATTAATTTTAATATGATAATATACTTTCATTTTATTGTGAAAACCGATAAAATTTTTATTTTTTAAAATTATACTTCTAATCCAAATTTTGAAATATCTGTTCATAGCATCCAAAAAACCCTTTAAAATCCAAGAGATGCAATTTTCAAAATTTTAACTGCAAATTTCATACTCCAAACTTAAATGGTTAATGGAAGTTTATTGTTCTGTTAATCATAACAAAACTTTATACATAAACAGAGATTTCACTGGGGAGAATGTATTTTTTTGGTGATTAAATTCATCCTGCAGTATTTTCATTTTGTGTTGATCAGACCAATGTGCACATTCTTTTCACTATTAAAAGTCGTAAATTAAATTAATTCTTCAACATCTAAAAAACTAAAAAAAATGAGGTTTGAGCCTTTATGAAGTCACAGCAAATGTGGCACAGTGCATATTTCCAACTGTGCTTTATGGATAGCTACTTAGGTATTTCAGCAAATGGCAAAGCATGTTGCTGAAAAAAAGAGCAAGACAATAAAAAATTGGTTTTAATATATGTTGGAGGACTCCCTGGATTTATTTTACCTTGGATTCCCTTCACCAAATTCTTTCACTGAGCAGGTTTACTTTCTTGATACACAGGCCAATATGTTTTTACAACCATTATTTTGAACTATTATATGTAATACATGGAGAAACAAAACAAAATAAAAAGCTTTTAGAGCGCTTAAAATTGATTTTCACATTTATTTCAGGACATTATGCACCATAAGGGATATATTTTAAATTAGAAGCTATTATTCAAGAAATCCTAATTTTTGCAGTATTTAGAAATGAACTAAGTGAAAATGAAAACATCAATTTAAAAAGGAAAAAAAAAAAGATTATTTTTTAAAAAACCATTATAAAATATGAAAATAAATGATAAAAAGTTTCTGAAATTACAGACTGAGCAATAATAAACCAAAGGATTAAAAAACACGCATTAAATTTGCAAATTAAAATGAAGCAAATTAAGTGAAATAAATTCAAACACTAACATAATTTAGAGAAACAAATATATGAAAATGAAGGCAGGGAATAAAATGCGATTTTTTCCTTCTTCAATACATGAATCGACAAACCAAACACTTTATAATTTTACAACAGTTGAATTCAAGTTTCATATGAACACAGTATCTATTTTAAGCACAAGACCCATGCGAAAAACTTTAGAAAAGTGTAGTATTTAACTATAATACACTGCTTTAAGTGTGTAACTTTTCAAAACTGAGCATTATCATCAGTGAAACACTGTTAAATTTGTTTTTTTAAACATTAACAATTTGTAATAAAATATATGTGCAATATTCAAATCTAATTCAGACACTTTTCCTCACTGGTGATGAATTTATGAAACCAATTATTAAAATTTCCTATTCTAAAACAATCAAATGTTTGCACCTTTGTTATTTTTAAGTATAGGCCAGACATTATTTTATGATAAAATAAACATGGGGGGGGACAGATCAGTTAAGGAAACCAAAAAATATTGTCACATTTAACTATACAGATTATAAGTCAAGGAATCACAATAATTCAAATTGTTTGCAACTGGGTCGTCCTACTTAAAATGCCTGAATTTGGTTAGTACTATTAATGAGTTTCATGATAATTTTTCATAGGCTTTCTGCATTCTAACTATATAAAAGAGCCAGAACGAAGAAAATTGCAAAACTGATATATCAATTGATCAGAAATCTTATTAACACTTCACAATAGTTTAAATTTTTTCATACATTCAATACTATTTTTTAAAACACAGAATGCTTTGAATGTATTGTTTATACCCACATAACAAAAATTAATTTCAGAATTATGAAATACAAAAATTTATATGTAAAATCATTTTAACATATTGTACTAAAGTTAATCATTAAAGATTAATCTGAATTTAATGAATTAAAGCTTTTACTAGATGCCATTGAAACAAGAA
Organism: Argiope argentata; assembly: GCA_026289955.1. Lineage (NCBI taxonomy): Eukaryota > Metazoa > Arthropoda > Arachnida > Araneae > Araneidae > Argiope > Argiope argentata. The sequence continues at coordinate 4,999,478 of JAOUZG010027617.1, forward strand.
TTTGCTGAAAATCAGCCAATTCCTGAACTAATACTTCAGATTCAAAAGTGTTATCAGAAGTTGCAGATTCTGAAGCAATTGAACTTCGTTCATTAGAAACACCCACCTGTGTCTCATCCTTTTCTACAGTAACACTTCCAGGAGATTCATCAGCAGCTGCCTTAGACATGTTAAGGAAGCGGGTAGATACAGTACATCTCTGTGTATTCTTTTCAGGTGCATTTTCAGGTGTAATATCAGATCTTGGTGGAACAGGTGGCTTAGACCCTGTATCTTTCCTGTGAAGAGCTTGAGGTGGTAATACTGGTTTATTTGGAGGAATGGGAGGAGGAGCTCCTCTTCCGACAGATAATTTTTTTGCATTTGCTGCAACATTTGGAGATATGGCTGTTCCTGCTTTATGCACTGGAACAGCAGATGCAGTTTTAATAGTTCCATAAGCTTTTGTGTTTGATGGTGATGTTGAATCACTTATAACTTTTTCACCTTCTGGTGGCGACAGAGGATTTTCAGCATATTGCGGACCAGGAGGCACAATTTGAAGTAAAGTTCCTACATTCTCAGGAACAGAAGGTGAAGTTAAAGGAGCGGGAGAACTAGGCTTTATAGATTTGGATGTAGTTTTTAATCCAGATGTGGCTAAAGGAGGACTGCACAAAGGAGATAAAACTGCACTTGAAGTAGAATACACTGGTTTACCAGGAGTAATTTTGGTAGGTGCTTGTGGTATTAGGCCAGGAGGCTTAGCGGGTGTAGCAGGAGCAGGTCCTGTTTTAGGGCAAACAGCACGTGCAACACCTCGAGGTGGACTTACAGTTGGAGAAATTGTGGGAACAGCTCGAATAGGAGGAGTTGAAACCATTGTAACAATAGTACTTCTTACTCCTTCTCCCAACTGAGATTGTGAACTAAGACTAGAATTAGCAGCTTGTTTTTGAGATTCTGAGATTTCTTCCTGCAGCCTTTGAATTTCAAGAGTCAATTCATTGTTCCTTGATTCTAGTTCTGCTATATCTGCTTTAAACTGTTCTCGTTCTATTTCAAATTCACACAACTGTCTTTCCAGTTCTGCTTCCATCTGCAAGGATTTTTTGCTTTCCTCTTCTAATCCATCAACCATGTCAGCAATTCTTCCTTTTTCATCACAAAGAATCTACAAAAAAGAATTTAGCAAATTATTTTTTAATTTTAGAATGCAAAGAATAGTAATGCTATTTTTGTATCAAATATAAAGTAGTTATAATTATGTTTATAGTGCTTCCGAAAACTTTAAATTTTGTCGTAAAAGTCGAGGATCATTGATCTGGCAGCTATTACAAAAATTCGCAAAACTCTCTTCCCAACTATGACACTAACAGAGAAGGGTAGTAGTTTTACAGATTCGCAGCAGCAGAAATGTTGAACTATAAACTGAAAATATAATTATTGATAAATATGAGTCTAGCTTTTACGGAACAATTCATCAAATTATATAAAAGGCATAGTACCTTCTAAAGGCTTCTTTAGAAGGGTAGAAGTTATAATTTACTAGAACTGAAAAAGTGTTACCTGAGACAGTCTGTCACATTTTTGTTTTTCTTCAGCATATCGAAATATTAATCTTTTTCTTTCTGCAAGTAGTAACAATACAATTTGCTTTTGCCTTAATCTTTCTTGTTCCAGCGTTTCTTGTAAACACTTGATATCTTTCTCCATGCATCTGTTCTGCTGACGTTCAAATTCATTTTCTTGGTGCAAACGTTCACGTTCTTTTTCCAAGAGATACGTTACATCGTCTCCTTGAGCAGTGTCTTGAGCATGTTTTCGTTTTTCGTCTTCTAATTCTGCAAGAAGCTATTAAAAGAAAGCACATTTCAAACTAGAGATAACGATGCGGCAACGATTATATTTTAAAAATCTAATAGCTTTTTTTTATGAGTCAAAATTTAAAATGATAGAAATGTGCACTGACAGAACTGTTTCAATAAAAAATCACCAAAATAACTGGATTACAGTGCGAAAAGTTTATGAGACAGACTTTTATTTAAAAGTATAACTTAAAGGGGGAAGGGGGAGGTCAAAACATCATTTTAGGTTCATTAACTGGAAAAAGATTAATCTTTCTTCTCAAAACTTTTACAATAAAATTAATTAAACAATACTCGAGGAGAGAAATTGAATATTAAAAATCAGAACACAGGAAATAACAGGCCTAATATGGATATCCAAACGATTTCAAAAATAAAACACAAACTTCAAGAAATTCACGTGAGAGCGACTAAGTACCACTGCGATGCTTCCGAAAATTGAATGCTGTCATTCTAGCCCAGAGAATTTATTCCATTCTCTCAAGCATGCATAGCAGTTGCCGTCATCATTATCAATTCCCGTAAATTCCAGAATCTCATGGGAAGAGAACAACTGTATTTAAAATTCTGCCTTAAAAAAAAAAAAAAACACGCGGGGGCGAGTTTTTCTGATTACACAGTTGTATCGTTTTTGGTGCTATAGCTACGATATTTTATTCTTTCAATGTTCAGAGATCGGTATTTTTTAGATAGGGGGAAAAAACTAATTTAAAGAAACTAAGTAATTCAAAATTCACTGTAATCTTCCGATTTTCAGGTAATTTTCAAGCCGTGCTCTCGTTTCTGTTTTACAGGTGTTATGTCAATCTTGAAAGCATACTTAAAAAAATAATACAGAATAACTAAGCAAACTATACGAAATAGCTACAGAAATCGTGAAATTTTTTACTTAATGTGAACTAAAACATTCTCTGTCACTTACCACTACAAGTTATATTATTTTACGGGCTTTCTCGCTTCTCAAAACAGCTCTATATGTATAATATACATAGCTAAAAAAACACTTTCATAAGTTGTTTTATATAAAAACTTTTTCATGATATTTAATCTTAAAAAATATAATGAACATCTAAAAAACACAATAAAACAGTTATATTGATTTTTTTTAATTTAGAAAAAGAAAATGCTGCAAATTTTTTAAAAACCCTAAAACTGCATATATATCTAATAATTAAGTAAAAAAAATTCTTTCATATTGCAAAATCTTATTTTGCAATATGAAAGTATATTAACAAAGATACTATTACCATCTTCACTCAAAATTTTAAAACAGTTAATGAATAATTAGTGCTCTTTGCATTAGAACCAAGATTACATGTTGCAGCATTAATATATAAACAGTATGGTTACAGATAAGATTTAAGTGAAAGGAATTATCTCATTATTAATTTAAATTTTTCTTATGTTTAGTTAATAAGAAATTACTTCCTCAAATCAAAAACGTACATTTTTATAAATGAATAAAAGTTTTTTTAGTAATTTATTATTGCAATTAATGCTAGGTACAAAATGTTAATTTAAAAATAAGTTAAGTAAGAAAAAAATAAATTCTTCCTATTATGATTAAAATAAAAAAAAACATCACAAATAATGATAAATTATTAATTTCAAAATTGAAAGATCAATTATTAGAATAAAAATAAAAGATAATGATTTAAAACTACCATTTATGCTTGAAGAATTGCAAGGTTTTCAAGCTTCTTTCTGCAAAATTTTGAGACTTGCAATTTCTTCAATTCTTTTCAGCTATCTTAAGAATTATTATTTTATTTTTAATTTTTTGAGCTGATACTCTACCTCACCTTCACACTCGAATTTCAGCTGAATTCCCGTCATTTATTTCCTTTCTTTGTATTTTTTTTAATTCCTCACACTTAAAATCAAGTATTCGACACTTCATAATTACTTATTCCGCTATCTGTTTGAATGCTGTCAAACAATACTTCTTGCAGTAAGTATTTGTTCTTGCATATTATCAAACAGACAATCAATATTAAACGAAAAATCTCTCTCAATATTACTTTTGTTATGGTTATCTTTATCATTTTAAAAAATGATATAGCATTAATACAACAGCAAGTCGACTCAAAATCCCTCATAGAAAAATGAAAACCGATCTTTCCGAAAATTGATGAATAGAATTTCTGTTAGAAATATCTCATCAGCTTTTTGCTTTTTTTTTTTTACAGAGATTCCAAAAGTAGCTATACCCTTGAGAGAAAGAAGCATATGTTTGCTACTGCTATGATAGTTTCGGCTTCATTCAGCTCAGATGTAGAGAAATGACAGAGCGAAATCGGCGATCGCGCACATGGCGTAAAATGTTCTCATCCATAATTTTTCCAGCTTTTTAGATATTTTTCGGAATTTCTCTAATTTTTCCAAATCTATAAAATTCCCTGATTTCCTGTTACTGTCGTCATTTATAATAGACAAAAATATTATACTAGATGGCAACAATGGGTTTTGAGGTAAATTCTTGCAAAACGTTACAACACAGCAAGAGCACAGCTACCAGATAAGAATTAAACAGGAGAAATTAAATCTTTATATTAAGAAAGGAATGTCTCAAAATGAAAGAGATTAGAAATATATTTAAAAAATGTAAAACAACAGAAAATGAAAAATGAAAAGACAGAAAATCAAAAATTTGTGGGGATTTAAAATAGGTAGCTGTTTATAACATCTTCAGAGTCGGAAACAGAACATAAATGCATTCATCCCGAACTTTACATATTCTTATTACCTTTTCACATCGCTGTTCTGCTTCTTGTAGTTGCTGTTTCAATTTAGTCTGAGCAACTTTGTACTGCTTTAAAAAGTTTTCTAAAGTAGATAGCTGCATTCCATACAAATTTTTAACAGCTGTTTCATCAAATGTAGCATCAAATGCTCCTAAGCAATCACGCTGTAGAGCTGCCCAAGGATCATTTGCAGTTGTTGATTTCCTTTTAGGATATAATAATTGCTTCACTTGCTCAGCCTACGAACATGGAGAAAAAAAATATAACAATTGCATTTTTCAAAACAGCAATTAAAATTAAAATAAAACATGAACAAATTAATGGAAACTTAGATTGGAACAAAGAAAGCTTAACTTAATAATTAATGAACTGTACGAAGCATAAATACAAAAAATTATTGGAAAAAAATTAAAATTTTGAAAACATGTTATATAAAAGAAAATTGATCTCATGAATGATAAAATTTGAATCTGAAAATGTTAAAATCCGCATTTCCATTGAAATATGTCGTGCTTTTAAAACTTATTAGTACCTTCAGTACAGCTATGACTATCTCCCTCGCTTGCAGCTCTCCTTCTAACACTCCTAAGAGTTGCAACAGATCAGGTTTACTAAGCTCCATTTTTGGATGTCTCTAAAAATAACAAACACAAATATTAAATGCACAAAAATTTATCTTGGAATAAAACAGAAAAAGAAAGGAAAGCCAGTATGAAGAAATAAACTATTTCTTTCAAATAAATGCAAAGTATCAAAAAGTTTCATTTTCAGGGTTTCAGTACTGTAGACAGAAAGTGCCCATTAATTTTGGTAGAACTTCGAAAGATCAAAACAGATAGTAAAGTTTGGATATACTGGTGGTTTCGTCAAATAATTTCGATTTTAACTTCTTTTTTTTTTTTGAAATTATGACTATCCACTTTGTTTAAATCACGAATTTCACTCAATATAAACAAATTATATTTGTATCAAATATCAGACAAAGTGATATGAAAAGCATAAATAATAGTTATACTTTGAAACATTTTAAAAAATACATATGAAATAATTTTTATTAGAAGATTAATGATATCCTTTCTTTTTTTCTTTTTCCATAAAGGGCAATACTAAGTACCTGTAATTTTATTTCAAATAACTAAATTTTTTATATAAAAAATTAAATTCAAGTGTCTACTAACACAGTAGCTCTCCCAATAGAATCCTCCCCCCTTCTTCCGGGAGTGAATATTTTATTTTCAAATAAATGAACAGAGAAATGAGTTACATATTGCTTCATAATACGCATAGCGGGTAAAACACAAATTATTTGGTAGCCAAAAAGTTGTTTGGTAGTCAAAAAAGAATAACTGATAGTAAAATTTAGGCTTGATATCTTTGGTTTTGAGATTTAAAAAACATCAGTTCGACTATTTATACTAATATTAACTTATTCATCAATAACTCGCTTCCGCTAAAAACAAAACCATATGAAAGATTGCTTTAAAAATTCTTTCATTTATAACATTTGAAAAAATAAGGGGGGGGGGGCAAGTTTCATTTTGAAATCTTTTTCAGGAAAAACATTAAAAATTAAAAAAAAAATTAGGCTGTTTCAGATGCGAGTACAAACATCGTAAAATTCCAGTAATTTGTAGAGAGTCGCAGACAAAAATAAATAAATAAATAAAATCAACCCAGATTAATTTTGGCCGTTAATTTTCAAATATGAAAAAAAAAAAAAAAACCATTTTAAAGCTAATGATTTACATTAAAAGATGTGCCTAAAACGTTCGTAAATTATTGTCTACATATTTAAAACTATACAATTTTCGAAATTTCCAACGGCCAACACTTATTTAACGTCACGAATCGATTTCTCATGAAATTACCCTAAGAAAAATTTTTCGTTGACTCTCTGCGGCGCACTACCCTTTAAATTTTAAACCCACTCAAAAAAAAATCTCTTGATTACCTCTTTTTGCCAACAGGAGTACACAAAGTTTAAACTTCATGAAGATTGTACTTAATTGTTTTGATTTAAGGGCGTAGCACGAGAATGAGTGAAATCTCCAGAATATGAATATAAAAAGAACTACGATACACCTGTGTATCAGATCCAACATGATCCAAGGTCCACTAGTAGGAGCCATGCTCAGATTCGTTATTGAAGTACAATTTTTGAAAAAATCTTGTGTTTCAGAAAAATTTAGTTGATCTCTTCTCGTCACTTTTAATACGATTGTTTTACAAATAATAATAAATAAAAGGATTAAAATGAAATCCGCTATGCATATTCCAATGTATCAGGTCAGAACATAATTTCTTGAATGGCCAAGCACTACGAGCGCGTGATAGTTAAATTATATTTTTATTCATTTTAATTGTTGCAATGAATTAGTAACTTTAGTATTGCAAACGATCCAAAACACTTTGACTAGCATTTATTGTTAAAAAAATAATTACATTTCCTATTTATTTCACTTCATATAATCACGTGTTCAAAATTACATTTTTCGAGGTTTTGTTTGTTTTAGTTATTAACTTATTTTTTTAAAAAAATCAGAGCTTTTGTAAATGCAATGGCAACACGTTATAAAAAGCTGCTTTTTTTAGATGCTCGTGCAGATAACAAAATTTTTATTTTTCATCTACGGATTAAAATTTTTATTTCTCCTACGGATTTTTGTTGATGCCACAAACCTCATTTCCAAAACAACACCATGTTCTGACAAGATAAAAAAACATCTAGATATATTTGAAATAAAAATAGCAAGCTATAAATTAACAAAAATTACACTATTACGGAAAAGGAACATCAGCGAAACTAAAAATAAAGAGCATTAAATTCCGTGTAGATCTGAGAATAGATAGCAAAAACTACACATTAAAAAAAAATCTAAACCTCCCAAATCACTGAAAAGATAATTGAAAATGTTACTTTATTGATCATTGTTAACTAAAAAGCTGACAATTTTAAATAATAAATGGTGCAAAATTTGATTTAATTCAATGTAGTTGTTTGAGAAATATGGAATATAAATACATTCATATATACATAGTTAAAATGATGTGATTATATTAACATAGAATAACACCAGTAAATGCAAATTATTTTTCATGTACACTGAAGCTAAGATATTTGAAAAGTTTTTTTATGCAACTTTCTTTATATATATATATATATATATATATATATATATATATATATAT
>JAOUZG010027617.1:5007357-5031624 GCA_026289955.1 Argiope argentata
TATATATATATACATACAGAGAGAGAGAGAGAATATAAATGCAATGTTAATTTTATTAACTATGTACACAAAAATTTTGCTGATTTTTCTTTTAATTCACTCAGTTTTCTCACAAACCTCTAAAATATTTGATGTATCAGAACATAAAAGATTATTTAAATTTATCATAGTACTAATTGTGTTAAGTTCTCAGTGTCATTCAGAAGAAAATATTAATAAAACAAAATAAATGAAATCTTACATAATATCAACAACATGCATAAAGCATTATTTTGCAAAGTGAAAAACTTGTAAATAAATGTGTACCCAAAGGGTTAATAACTTATTTTTAATCTTAAAGAAAATAAGCACCTTTAACGCACTTATATAAAACCTACTAAAAATAATTAGTTTTTAAAGCCTTTTAATAATCTATACTACTATTATAAACGTGAAAGCTTGAATGGATGATGTAAGTCAATCACGCCAGACTAGTTAAGGAAATTGGATGAAATTTAGCACAGAGATAGATTATATTCTACAGAAGAACATAGGCTAATTTTTATTTCGGTTAATTGAGTGGTTATTTTTTTATTAATTAAAAACTAACTTTTCCCGCAAAAAAATAAAAATAAAAATCTGAAAATACCTGCCTGAGCTTTTTGAATCGTTTGTTTTTATTTTCAAATTTCGGTTTTCATCTATTATAAACAGGATTTCCCTACAGAAAGCCTTTTTCATCAGAAGAAAAAATAAAAAAAATCTTAAAACATCTGCCCGGGCTTTTTGAATCGTTTGTTTTTATTTAACTGTTTTTTATTTCAACATTATCTTACTATTCTTATGGAATTCTTTATGATTAAAAATAATTATTTATTCTAATAAAAGGATTATTTTCATAAAAATTATTTATTCTCTTAAAGGAGCACTTATTTTGTTCTGTTTAAAATCGTCTGCTGACGAATTTCATCAGAACAGAAAATAAAAATAAAAAATCTGAAAACATCTGCCCGAGCTTTTTGAATAGTTTGTTTTTATTTAACCTTTTTTTATTTAATCATTATCTTGCCATTCCAATGGAATTCTTTGGGATTGATTTGTTCTTACGTGGATTTCTCGACAGAAAGACTTCATCACTGAAAAGTTCAGCTGTTTCTGCATAAATTTTCTTAAATCGTTTCCTGTTCATAAGAAAAATTAGTTGAACCCAGTAAGTGTATTTATTCTTTCCAATTTCTACTTAAGAAAAGCATCAGCCAGTAGTAGTGAAGCTATTAAAAACAGGTGTATTCCTGTTTTTTCTAAAACTTGTCTTGTGTTAATATAATTCGATCTTTCTTGTTCATTTCTCTTGATTTTTTTCCCAGCTGTACGTATTCCTTTTGCCTACTTTCATTATTTTTGATTAATTTTTAGTGCATTCTATATTACTGCATTTATTGATTTTTTTATGTTTCCGTTAATTTACTGCTACTTATGATTGGAAATGATATTGCTGCCGTTCACGCCACATTCGGCCATTTCGCTAAAATTTGGTGACAAGCCATTTTTTTTTTTTTTTGCAAAAATGACTGTATATTAAAGCATTTCCATTATGTGTTTTTGTAATTAAATTGTATTTGTGTTAACAGTATATTTTTCATATATGCTTATAGTGGTATATTTCCATCAGCAAATAATGTAGAATTCCGCCAGATTTTTTCAAATTTCTCTAACGATTGTTCGTTTGCGCCCGGCAAACGGAAAAGTACCCTTATAGTTTTAAGTACATAGTTTTTAAGTAGTTTTTTCCCCTACGCTTATGAGGTTAGACGTAACATATTTTTGAGCGGTTATTTCAAACGATTCTGTTAATTTTCATAGTGTATGATAAATTTAAAATTAAACATTGTTAAGTAATAAATCTTTCGATTCCTTCAGAAGTGCTTTTGAATAAAAGTAAAACATATTAATTGAAATTTTCTAATCTGCATAGCGTTACCCCAACTGGCACAAAAAAATCACGCCTTTGATTTGCTCCATTTGACGTTGAAAATTTATGCATGCATATGGTTTTGATAATATTTTAGACTGTCAGTTCTCACATATACACATCCAAATTTCCACGCGCACAAAGTCGCAGGTAAAAACTAGCGCTATATATATTGGCACTTCATAAGCTTTAAATATAATCTTAGTTACCAGCTTCTTTAATACCAAAAGTACATATCATGGTAGTATGAGATAATTTTAGTAAAGTAGAATACATCTTGGATTTTTTGTCAAAAGAGTAAAATCTCAGACCTCACAAACATTCAAAAAGACCAAACAGTTAGAACCCAAAAGGATGAAACAAATCTGACTGAAACATCTCATTATTTTGATTAAGTTGGTTTCTACCAACATTTTTAATTTTAAGTAAAAACAAGAATTTTAATATATACTTGCAATAATTAAACATGCTTCATTGTTTCTCTGTAATTGCATAGACAGTTTGATTTATCTCTATCGGATATCTTAAGTCTTTTAATTTGTTTATTGCATACAGCTGAAATTTTTTCTTTTTTTTTTGAGTTTTTATCTTTTTGTACACATAATAAAAAAAGTATTGTAATCTTCCCCCTCCAAAAAAAATCCCACCCTCAAAATTGAGATTTTGAAGATTATTTCAAAATTTAGATTTTTCACGCATCAAAATCAAAATTTTGGATAATATATATGTATCCACCAGTTTCTCTGTGACAAAGACAACTAAAAAACACCATGAGTTGGACGAATGATATTTGGTAAATGGTTTTTACAGTATATTTGAAGATTTCTATATAATTTCCTGCAAAATCTATTTAAAGGAAATCTGTCTGTTTAGCTGTTTTAGTATAAGTTGACACAGTAATTATAAAATGGCAACAGTTAGAGAGATAAAATTTGGTACACAGATTAAACATCCAAAGTATATCAAGTTTTGAGACAAATATTGTTTTGGACCTAAATTTTAAGAAGCAAACCCAAACTCACCCTAGCAGTTACTGAGAGTAGAACTGGAAACTGTTGCTATTTTGAAGGTTTTATTTCACACATCACTGAAGTACACTCATACTCTACCAATCCACTCTAAAATCTGCATTTATATATGAGGTGGTGCAGCACTCTCTAACAGTAAAAGAATAATTCTTAACAAATAGAATAAGATGCTAACCGTCTACCAGCCTGCACTTAGCACTAACTGAAAAAGACAACTTAAATATGACAGATTATTTGTAATATGACTACAATTATAATTTTACGTCAAACTTTGCTTTCAAGCGTATGGGACTAAATGTGTCTAAAAAACAACAACAATGATAACAAAAGGAGATTTAAAAAGACAGTATATGAGAAAATTATGGGTGAACAATTCTTACTAATTTCAATTTGAATTTACTGAATATGATTTTAATTCCCTTGTTAAATTTGTCAATTTTTATTTACATTTTCTAAATGGAAAGACTAAAATAGTTGCTTATATTCCTAAAACTTTAAAGTAATAATTAGTCACTGTTAATTAGGGCTAAGATTTCTAACACTTAAGAAATTGAATATAAAAATTCAAAAACTGTTAGACATAAAACTTCTCATAACTAAAAATTTTCTCATAGTTTCTTCATCTCTATTCCCACGATTAAAAAAAATTGCTTTGTTTAAATTGGGAGGGGGGGAGAGTTAGTTCCTGAAATGAGTGAAAACAAATTCAATTTAAAGCAGCTTGTCAAGAAATATGCTGAAAAAGAAATTACAAAATTATCATTTGTTTTATTACTTCCCTAATTCACAACAAAATACTTCAGGGGAGATAAAAAAAACAAGTGAAATTTCAAGGACTCCCTCTATCAACATGTCCTGAAGAGTAGAAAGGGAAAGTTCAATGCATAACTTTCTGAAATGGTACTTTATCCTAATTAGTGCCCTGGATAGAGACCCCCCCCCCAAAGAAAAAGAAGCCTGCTCACCGAAAAAGGATTTAAAAATTACAAAATAAACTGTTGCAAAGTCTTCCATTTTTTAAAAAAATATAGACCTTCTTCTTAAAAAACCATAAGAAAAGGTAAAGACAGAGCAATATTTTTTTACCATTCCTCTTGGGAGATGTCAGATTATAAACAATTAAGGAATAAAAAAATTCTTATAAAATATTAAAACTATGATAAAAGTTATTCAAATATGCTGAAAAAATATAAAACTAAAAAAAGGAGCTTTTAATCATTGGAATAAATTTTGGTAACACAAATGTCTCAAGCAATTTGAAATTCTTTATTATTATTAAACTAAATTGAGGCTCATATTTTCATTTTCAAACCAAAATTTGTTTCAATAAGGGTGTCAAACACACAGGCTGATAACAATCAATAGTGAGTGTCTCTATTTATAATTAGGATGACTGTGTGCTGTTGCTTTACAAAACTTGGTGCACATTGTTGTTAATATAGGTTGAGAATATCAGTGTCCCCTTTGGAATAATATCTGAAAATTTTAACGTTTATTCGCTATGAAATCAAAACAGTTTATAAATGATTTCATTTATATCGTATAAATCACAAAGAAAGACCCTTCTTCATATTAAAATAAAGACCTTAAAAATTTTATATATTATTTATTGACATGGTAATTGAAATTTATATATCCTCTACATGGTTTACTTGAATTTCATTAGTTTTATAACTTATTTCTTTAAGCTTACAACATTTTATCTTTTAGCTAAATCAGCATTATTGGAAAAAATGGCAGGATGGATTATAAAAACCACAATGAAAGATTTTTCAGCTTCAATTCAGAAATGAAATATATTATTTAAGAATGTCAAAATGTTTTTAATTCAATTAAAAGTTTAAAAAAATTATACAGCATAAAGTTTCACATTTTTTGAATTTTGAAAAGATGAAAAAAAAAATGTTTATATTATTTTAAGATGCTGCAATAAAAAGAACTTTAAATTCTTCAAATAGAGCGTTCATATTTGACACTAATATATATCTTGAAAAATATACGACAATATATATATATATAAAATGAAAAACACATTTAAATAATTTGCTGAGAATAAATAGCAGAGTCGTGGCCGAAATCATGGAGAAAACAGGTTGAATTTTTAAGTTTTTTTTATTCCATCACGGGAGCAGGCATTATTTAAAAGCGAAGGCGACGTGCACAACACAGAACTGACAGAAAAGCTAAGTGTACAAAAAGGGGCAGGAAATCATTATCCCTGGTCTTAAATACCGAGACTTTGATAGGGATAAATATTTTTTATAGAGCTTATAAACGTGGATTTCAGTGGGGATTTCCAATTCTCACATATAAGAGGTAAGAGAAACACAGGGATCTTTTTAAAAGTATTTTGTTTAGGTCAGCAATTTTCATTTCACCCACGGAGTGTGAGAAAGTAACAGGCGTTTAGCTGTTTCAGCAATTTTACACAGCTTCTCTTGAATTAATTAACAAGAGCGAGTGAAATGGATCATGAAATAAAAGAATATTTTAGAATGATATTACTATGGGCTAAATTAAGATAGGGCTTTGGTAATTATTTAGGATTAAAATTAAGAGTTTAAAAATATCATTATATATATATATATATATATATATATATATATATATATATAGAGAGAGAGAGAGAGAGAGAGAGAGAGAGAGAGAGAGAGAGAGAGAAATTTTCAATTGAAAGTATTATTGCAGCGTCGTGGTCGAAATCATCATGAAGAAAATGCATATTGACTTTTTTATTTCGTTTTTATTCCATCTCAAATTAATCCCCCTGTCGCAAGACATGGAAATGCATCGGGGTCCTCGACACACAACCATACCTTACAGTGATGTCTAAGAGACAAATTCAACTTTAAAGAAGTACTACAAGTGATACCTAGATTTAAATTAATATAAATAAAGATACCTAAGTTTCCCTTATATTTACATTAGTACAAGATCATTTGGAACACGATTACTTACAGTATAAAAAAGATAATAAGATATCTATATGAAAATAAAGTATTAAACAACATCAAAATTAATATTGAAAAGTGTAATATACAGATGATTTGTTTATAGAATCTCATTTGATAGTCTCTATTTGGTGAGGAATGTCTCCACAAAATGCTTGCACACAGTGTCCTTTAATAACACTAGACTAACCAGAATCATCAAATTGAGTGTAGTATATTTTAATAATAAATTGTGATAAAATAATAGTATATCATTATAGTTCTGATTTTATATTAAACATTAGTATATAAAAATAACACTTGGATATCAAAATAACATTTGAGTATGAGAATAATAAATATGAAAGTAAAAATATTCTTATCCTAAATATTACTCAAACAAATAATATAAAAATGTGCAATTTGAAAAAGAGAAAAAAATGTAACCCACTAGTTAGTCAATTAGTGGTGATTAGTTGAACCTTGTCCACTAAATTCTAGTAGTGGGTGAAACTTAATGACCTAAAATTTAGGACACCAAGAAGGGAATTGTAATTCTTATTCTCTTTCCATTGCCATCCAGGAACAGATGTTTCCAAAGTAGAAAACATAAGTCCAGAATAGAAATAGAAAGAGGTAGAAATTAATTGTGAGGTTGACCCTATACTCATATCTCAATAAGACTTTGATATTTGAATTTATGTTGTGATGGCGCCTATCACAACATCATCATGAAGAAAAGAAAACAAGACTAACTCTTACGAGCAGAGACAATGGGTCAACCTAATTGGGGTTTATGTGGAAGAACAAGATAAATAAAGATTATTTTTCAAAATTAAATTATTATTCATGCCTTAATTTTAATTTTTCTGGTGGGTAATATGTTCTTAATTATGATACATGAACAATATCAGTGGGCTTGTTGTTAATGCATTTGGTTTGGAAATTTCATAATTTACATCTGAAATTTTGGTTACTATTTCATATGGACCTGAAAATACTGGCGATAATTTTCTACGATTTGGATAATTAAATTCCTCATACATTACAATGTCACCAAGTTTGAATGGAGAATCTATAAATTTTACATCATACCTTATTTTATTTTTATCATGATATTGTATTACTTTTAGCTAATTTTCTAGCTTCTTCTACTGGAGGATAGAATTGATTTTGAGTTAAGGAGGAGGATAAGTACCAAATAACAAATATGCAGGAGGAAATTTTGTAACAGAATGGGGTGTTAAATTATACTCATTGATTACTTGTTCTATAAGTTTAGTCCAAGGAATTTTAGTTGGAGAAGCATTGACCTTACACTTTAATTTAGTTACTATTGACTGGTTAACTCTTTCACATTTCCCATTGGTTTGTGGATGATGTGAAGAGGTTAACAGATGCTTGACACTGTAATTTCTGAGGAAATGTTTGAATTTAGATGAGGTAAAAGCACCGTTTCTATCAGTTAATAAATTGGAGGGTACTTGAATTTGAAAAACTTGTTTTAATATATTAACGTAAGTTTCAGAATTTTCATTTTTGGAAGGAAAAGCCCAAACATATCTAGTTGCATGATCAATTACTATATGAAGAAATTTTTTAGTTGAATTGTAATAATTAAATCCATCAACAGTATCGACAGAAAGACATTCAAAAGGGCGATCTGTGGGAGGCACAGCCTGTAAAAGGCCATATCTTTTTTGCCTTTTCTTTTTATTTAATTGACATACATTACAATGTTTAACAAAAAGTGCAATATCCTGAGTAATATGGGGCCAATAATACTGAAAAGTAATTAAATTTATCATTTTTTGAGTGCCTGGATGTCCAAATTGTTTGTGAGCATTTTGTAAAACTTTTCTCCTTAGAGAAAAAGGTACAACAATTTTAAACAATTTTTTCTTTTTAACAACAAGCACATCATTAATATTTGTATATTTAGTATAATCTAAATTGTCTAAATTTTGATGGTGTTTTATCTCATCCAATTAAAATAAAAGTACAGAATGCTGGAGATATTGAGCTGTAGGATGCCTTGATATCATATCAGCTTCAACATTAGCTGTTCCCTTTAAATATTTAACTTCATAATCAAACATGCTTGGTTTTAAAGACCAACGAAATAATCTTCCCCTTAAATTTTTAACACTCTTAAGCCAAACAAGAGCAGCATGAATTATGAATTTTTTCCCATGTAAATTGTAATAAAATTTATCAAGAGCATCTACTATAACTAAACATTCCAACTCAGTTATACAATAATTTTTTTCATAAGGGCGTAAAGTTCTTGAATGATAAGATACAGGATGTAATTTACCAGAACAGTCAGGTTGCTTTAGAACAGCTCTAATGGCTACCTGAGATGCATCACAAAACACATGAAGAGGTAAATTAGGATTATATAGTTGTACACTGGTTTAGTTATCAATTTATTTTTTAACATTTCAAAAGCATTTTGACAGTTTTCTGTCCATTTCCATGGTGTATCTTTCTTAAGAAGATTATTTAAAGGTTCCCTAATTTTTGCATAAGAATCAATAAACTTATTATAAACATTTACAGAGCCAAGAAAACCTTGAAGTTGTTTAACATTCTTTGGAGGTTGTAATTTTTTAATACTTTCAATGTTATGATTATCAGGAGAAATGCACCCTTCTTTAACTTCATATCCTAGGAAATTAATTTTATCTTGAGCAAATACACATTTAGAAAATTTTAATTTAATATTTTCTTCAATACACATTTGAAAAATCTGTTTTAAATGATCATAGTGTTCCTCTAATGAATTAGAGAAAACTACTATGTCATCAAAATAGTGGCATGCAAAATTTGAAAATTTATGTTTATTTAAAATTCTACAAATAGTTCTATTGAATATTGCAAGTGCATTTTTAAAACCAAAAGGTAGGATTTAAAATTCATATAAACCTTCAGTAGTTACAAATGCCAATTTATGTTTATCTTGTTCATGTAAGGGTATGTGCCAATATCCAGATGCAAAATCCAAAGTTGAAAAAACTTTAGCATTACTTAATTTATCTAATAAAGTATCTATTCTAGGTAAAGGCTCTGCCTCAGATTTACAAAGAGAATTTATTTTACGATAATCAATGGAAAGTCGACTTTTTCTATTTTCGCCTCTTTTATATGCTAATGTTACAGGAGATGAATAATTACTAGTCGATTCTTTTATTAAACCAGCAGCTAACAAATTTTTAGTTTGCTTATTTATTTCAATTTTATCAGTAGCAGAGGTTCTATAAGCCCTTTGTGAAACTGGTAAATCAGATGTTAAATTTATTTTAGAGGATTCCATTCTTATTCTACCAACATCATATTTATTTTTTGCAAACACATGAGAATATTCTGACACCAGAGACAACACAGGTTCAGATAGTTTATTTACAGTCAGAGGTGAAAAGATTTCCTCTGAGGTATTCACTAACTTGACCTTATTATCACCAGTGTTGTTATTTTCAACAATATGTAAAGACATGTAATTATTATTAGTATGCAAATTAGTAATAATTTTTCCATTTTGATATATCTTATTTTGATCACAATCTATAACTTGTATAAACTACAATCTGGAAGTCCTAAAATAATGTATGGTAAAGGATTATTCATAATATATAATTTGATCTTTTTATTTATTTGGCCAATTTTTAAATAAATGTCACAAATTTGGGTCAAATGGAATATTCCATGAGCTTGTTTTACTCTAATAGGGTTAACATTTTTTCTTGTCAGGTTAAGTTTATTCACAATATCTGCAGATATAATTGAAAGAGTAGATCCTGTGTCAATAACAATATTTACTTTAGTCTGAGGGTTATAAAAATTGTCCAAGTTAGCTACACTTGGTAAAGTTGAGATGTGTCCGGACACTAGTAATTGTCATTGTACTGGGCCAGGGGCCTCATTTGGAAAGTTTTGTCTCATTTCACGATTTTGAGAACAGCCTAAAGTGACTTCTGTGCACGAGGAAGCCAAATTAGCTGTTGTTGGAATATTTGTCATAAATTGGAACTGTTGAAAAGGACATTCTTGTGTCCAATGATAAGCATTTGGAATTCCTTTTCGAGTACATATTATACATGGAGAAGGTGGTAATCTCTTTTGGAAATGCAAATTATGGTTATGGGTATGGTTTATTTAAATGCAGCCTTCCTGAATTATGATAATTTGGTCTAAAATAATTTTGTGCTCGTGGGTGAAAGGAATTTTGGTGTCTAAAATTAAAATTACGCTGAGGTCTGACAAATGCTGGTTGCCTTGCTCTTATTCTATTTTCCATACTCCTGCCAGGATTGGGTTCTGAGGATTCTTCCATTCTTAATAATTTAGTTACTATTGTCAGCCATTTGGTAGGGGTAGAAGGGGCTTTTATGCTTATTAGTTGCTTAAGTTGAGTTTTATGTAATGAGTTAAGGCTGACCCTTTCAGAAATCTGGCAATATTTTTAATTTTCCAAAAATCCTTTTTATTATTTTAATGACAAATTTTGTTAAAATATCCTAACCATAAATCCATTTTCATCCCATTTTTGGGATCAAAAGGGATTATGGAAGGTTCTTGGGCTATTTCCTCATTTACTATTTTATCAACTCTATAATCTGAATTTTGACTCGGAAGGTCAGACACATTTGTTTTCTCTGTGTCAGTCATTTTACCAGATCTAAGTAACATTAAGCATTAAAACATATTTTCAAATTTAAAAAAAACCCATAAATTTATGCATAAAGTTTGTTAAAAAAATGAAATTCAATAAAACAAAAATAATCTAAATAATTCTACAAAAACATAATTTGTAAAAACAACCAAATTTAAATATGAAAAATCAAAATGAAAAACACAATATGAATTTTGATTTTCAATTGAGATACTTGATGGGGGCATTTTTTTACACTAATTAATCACTTGATGAAGAATCACTTGAGGCACTTTTTGAAAAATCACAAGGCAAATTTTGAGCATTGGACATACACAAATCACTTTTCTGAATTGAATGACTCTTGGCAGGTAAGGAGTTGGAAACTGAAGATAGAAGGAGCACGCAAACGAGGATATGGAGTACAAACACAACGACAGTGGCGTCAGAGTAGGCCATCACTTAAGAAATAATAAGGGGATGGGACACCACAGTAGGAATCAGGCATGTCGGAGGAAGCAAATATTGCATAGCATCAACCGGGGTACATCAACGTTTTGTAGCCGTAGAAAGAGAGCCAGGAAGAGAGTTTTGTCGTGGGACGACGTGGACGAAGGAGTACGGCGTGGGACCCATCGCTCCCGAATCAGGACAAGCGGTTCGGAGCACGGCGGCGAGCCTAGCCAGCGGAGTTAATGCAGCGGCGGAGCCTCTCCCGTGGATTTAATTTTAATTCATCATTAGGGGCTTTTTCACAGAACTATCCTGTCGGCTTTTATAATGAAAAACACATTTAAATAATTTGCTGAGAATAAATAGCGGAGTCGTGGCCGAAATCATGGAGAAAACAGGTTGAATTTTTAAGTTCTTTTTATTCCATCACGGGAGAAGGCATTATTTACAAGCGAAGGCGACGTGCACAAGACAGAACGACACAACACAGAACTCACAAAAGCTAAGTGTACAAAAAGGGACGGGAAATCATTATCCCTGGTCTTAAATACCGAGACTTTGATAGGGATAAATATTTTTTATAGAGCTTATAAACGTGGATTTCAGTGGGGATTTCCAATTCTCACATATAAGAGGTCAGGGAAACACAGGGATCTTTTTAAAAGTATTTTGCTTAGATCAGCAATTTTCATCTCTCCCACAGAGAGTGAGAAAGCAACAGGCGTTTAGCTGTTTCAGCAATTTTACACAGCTTCTCTTGAATTAATTAACTAGAGCAATTGAAATGGATCATTAAATAAGAGAATATTTTAGAATGATATTACTATGGGCTAAATTAAGATAGGGCTTTGGAAATTAATTAGGATTAAAATTAAGAGTTTAAAAATATCATTATATATATATATATATATATATATATATATATATATATATATATATATATATTCTGGAATTTTAAAAATTAAATATTTTGAGTTTTTCCCCCCACTATGACTTTTGAAATTATTACAGAGCAAAGAAGAATGTTTACAACATATTAAAATTCAAAAGAGTGTATTTTATATTATTTATTTTTGTACTTAATTTTTGTGTCTACTTTTAATAAATTCTAGAATATACACTAAGCAATTTTAACAGCAATATGTTTTACTGTTATAAAATAACTCAAGTTGTTTATAGTGTCATGGCAAATATTTCATCTTGGACTTTTATTATTGAAGATGTGATTATAAAAGCATAAAGACAAAGCATATTTTTTCATTATTAGTAAGTTTCTGTTTAAGTTAGCTTTTAATATACTTTTTGAAATCTGTTATAATTGAAACTGAAGTTTAATTTTACAACTAAACAATGAAGAAAACTTTTCACGGTTACATTCATTTTTAAAAATTACTTTTTTTTTCTGCAATATAATTAGAAGTATAACAATATCAATTTTATAATTTGAAAATTATTTTCTCATTACAGCAAGCTGTTTTATTTAAATGAACCAGAGAAATTTTTATTGAATAAAAGTAATGAGAGACCCTCTGAGTCATTGTAAAAGTTTTGAAAAATATTCAGTAGTGTACATAAGATATTATTGATGAAGGATTCTTCATTCTGCATTCAAATTTATATAAACATGTTTGGTTTCTAAGAAAAAGTTTTTACATTATCTATACCTTAATCCCTTATATTTTAAATTAAGGTTAAAATATCAAGGAATCGACAAAAAATTTGGAAAATATTTAGCACAATATTCTAAAATAGTATGAATCATATGAAAATCATATGAAAATCAAAATTTAAAGATTAAAAAGATTTTGCCATTTGGCTGAATAAACATTACAACCCAGATGGATTTCAAAAAATTTCAGGTACATATGTTTAATCATAAGTCTAAATAATTTGTATTAGTTAAGTCATTTGTCCCCACCAAATACAATTGTATCATGAATATCACTATATATATAGTGACAATTATTTATATTTGTTGTAGATATATAGTGCATCATTCAATTATCATCAGCTATATAGTGCATATAGTTCAATTTTTTCAGCATTACTGAATTATGTTATCATATTTTTTGTTGCATAATTAAAAAGATTTAGCAGAAATCAAAATTTTAATCACTGAGATACAAAACGAAAAATCAATATTTCGAAATGTGAACTATCATATGAAATTCCCTAATTGTACAATTAACTTTCTAAACATTGAGGAAAACAAAATTATAATGTAATATTCCATCAATGTTTTAAACACGCATTTTAAAACACTAAAGTTCATTGACAGTGTGCTGAAATAATATTTTTTTTTCTAGAATGAAATCTCCCAAGCCTAATTTCAAGAAATTATTTCTTAGTCTGATTTAACAAAAACCTTTTCCTCACTATGTTTCAATGAAAAATATAAAACAAACACTTTTATTTTATAATAACTTGACTCATATTAAGGTAAACATATGATAATAAATTATATGTGTAATGTAAATTTCACATAGTACTTATGATATAATTGAAAATTTTTTTAAAAAAAGAAAAATACTCTTGGAATTGAAAAACTGCAATAAGTAACATCTATCACTAACACCATGTGGTCCCTAATTACTCTTGCCCTGTAGATTGAACTAACCACAAAAGGGGAATGCAACTCTTTTGTCCTAACCCTGACACATTTAAGAGGAAATGTATTATTCAGACCTACAGTTTTGTGTAAGTATAGCAATCCAATTGCTGGCAACAAGAGGGTTGATGCATATACATAAGTTACTAACAATATAAATACAATGAAAGATTTCAGAAAGAAACTTTATTTTTAGTCAAAAATAAATATTTTTTAAAGATACCTTCAAAGTACTGCTGGTCTTTTCAGCTTGTTCAAACTGACTACCAAGTGCTGAAGGCTGAGGTTTGGTAATATTCCGTGCTGCCATAATGTAGCCAATAATTCACAATCGCTTTCATCTGATTTAAGTATCAGTTCATGGTTCTAGATTAAAGAAAACATGAGCAAGTTAATATTCAATACAAATATAAGAAAGTTTATGATAAAAAAATAACTTTAAATCATATCTACAATTAATACCTATTAGAATACAATTTGATTTATTGATAAATAATATTTGAAAATATTATCACTCCTAAGGTTATGAAAGAAGCATAGTATCCTTTGATATGAAACTGAACTCCTAAATATTTTCATTCAATGTATATTCTTAATACAAAGTAACAAATTGGAAAGAAAGTACATACATAAAGATTTCTTAAAAATAAATAATCAAAAGTTTAGCCATGCCCAATAATTATAGAATTTTATCTCACAGCACTCCTTCTACTAGTTATCTTAAATAACAACAACAATTAGAAGGTTAGAAGGTACAGATATAGGATGTTTCACAAAGTACATCAAACTTGAAAACAAATAACTCAGAAATAGAGATAATTAAAAGCATGAGACTAATGATAGGCATATTAAAGAAAGCTGTAAGAATCAAACAAAGAAACCACAAAATTTTAGCTACAAATTGCACAGACAAATGATGCTGAAGGCAGCATTATCTTAAGTAGGCAGCACATAATGGATATCACAAGCCCTCTTTGCAATCATACAAAACACAATTCAAAATTTGTACCTTTCTTTTAATATGTTTCATAAATATAAAATGAAATAATCTGTGAATCTCTGCAGTGTTTACCAGAAATTGACACACAAACTTCAGAAATAGACTTCTCCAACTTGTCAAAGGATTTCTACAGTAAAAGAAAAATCAATTCAGTGTGTCCATAGAAAATAGTAAGATAGACTAATTACAGAAGGTAATCTATGCTATCTCCCAAAAATATTGAAATATTCAATGCAGTAACTATTATTAAAACATTCGTCTAGGAAGTCAAAAATGTCATCTATGCAGAGTGGATGAGCTCCAACTTCCAACTATGAAACACATCATGCCAAACGATTTTATAAGTAATTAAAAATTGTTAAAGGCGAAAATATATGCTTTCACATTTTATTTTGAGGAAATCAATAAAAATGCATAAAAAATAAATGCATATAACACAATGAACCAGTTTTTAGAACAAATATAAGTATAACATTTTATTCATCACAAGATAGGACTTCCTACTTAATTTAATTCAATCTGAAATTTCAGTATATATATAAGGTCAAATTTCATAAGAATAATACCTTAAAAAATCAATCCATACAGTTTTCAATTTCAAACCATATATGCTAATAAACTAAACAAAATCTAGATACTATTCAGAGTTTTATTTTCAGCTTTATATTCCCTTTCATATGAATATTAAATCTACTCCATATGGCCACATAACCATTTTTGAATGGCAATTGCATCATTAAAATGCCAGGACATTTGGTCCAAGGTTTACAGTAATGTAAACAGTATTTTATTAATAGCAAAATAAAATCTTGAGGTATGTTCCCCCCCCCCTTTGAACAGCTGGATATACTTAAGTTAAATACCTTTTTATCTAAACTCAATACTCCCAGTTCTAAACTAAGAGATTAATGTTTGGCAAATTTTAAATAATCAATATCTTCTTTCAGGGTAAATATTAATACTACTGCAGTAAAGTATCACCAAGGTTTCAAACAAAAATGATTCCTTGATGTTATCTAAATTGTATCATCTATTGTTGCAATCCCTCTGAATATTTTTTTAACATCTCGAAAGCAAAATACATGGGTAGGCAGCATTTACAAGACAAATCTTCATTCATATTTTTTTCATATAAGAGCTTGGACAAAGTAGCTGTTGCCTTTCCATTAAAATTGTTGTTTACAGTTCACTAGTGTGGAAAATATAAAACATTAAAATTTGTATCTATGAGTTAAAATGGATTAATTAAATGGATATTATTAAAGACTTTATTTTTAGAATTAAAATTAATTTAATTTCTAGTTATTCATTAACATTTTAATAGTTTAAGTTTATTATTAAAATAAAAATAATTACTATCAAATTACCAATTATTGGTAACTTGACTTGTTCTAATAGACATCTCAATTTTGTCCACTGGTTGTTTTAAAGAATGTCAATCTGTCAAAATGTCTAATTAAAATAAAAACAGTAAATATCCCATTAGTTGGCATTTGAAGGTAGGTTTTGTTCCTAAGCCAACTGCTGCTAGAATATAATCAGCAGATGACAAAATTTAACAAAATGGTAATGAAAGTTTCTAACTCAAAGTAGATAGCTACAAAAAGAAAACAAGTAATCTTAGTTAAAAAGTATTAGCAAATAATTAGCATTCTCTCTAGCATACAAATTTAATTTATAATTATCTTTGGAAAGTCCAGATATTGTATATTGTCTAAAAAAGAATACCTTTATGGAAAAAATTATTCTTGAGTCCTTTGTCTTACACAAGAATCCTTCCTATATGAAAAATAAAGTAATACATCTACATTTTTTACCTATTTTCAGCACTTGTCATAACACTAATTATTTGTCCATTTTTTATCATACTTGTATCAATAGGTTTCTAGTAATTGATGCTGAAGATTGCTTCACTGCTGAAGACTATCCAGATCTGAACATGGCTTTCTAGTAATATATAACTACCCAATATATATCTACACTACCTACACCGATGATAGTACAGAGATTTTTGTCAGCTTCATGTTAAAGCTTGCAAACTTTCTATTTCAAACACTTATTTTTAAAAAAAAAGTCATGAAAGAGTGCTCATATTTAATCTTTGTAAGGTAGGTAAAAAAATTGATATATTTTGTAACATTTGGTTAATAAAGGAATTTAATATCCCAACAGGGGTTCCTAGAATATTTTTTGAAAGAGGTACAATTATTTTTAAGCACTCTATATTAAAACCTTGACCTCTCTCTATAAAAATCTAACCAGATGCTTATAATACTTTGCTATCATATTTGTCAACTAAGAATTTTAAAAGACAATGTTATTACTTAGGCTCTTTATAACCAATATTAATAATTATGATCTCCATAAAAATCTGCCTACAGCTTGAATACAAAATTAAATTACATGTACCATAAGCCTAATATGCTTGACACCTAACATTCTCTTAATGGAATATTAAGGATTTAATATACAACAATACTTCGAAGGTGAAAAATTCTGCCACAACCCCCCACACACACACAAACAGCCCTGAATAATAATATTATTTTAACAATAACTCAAATAAAGGTGCTTCTATAACAGCTTATTTAATAACACAAAATTAAAACAGATTTAAAGATTTTCCCTTTAAATTAAGATGAAAGTTTGATGCATTATGAGTATTGAAATTTGTATATTATGATACATTCATAAATTTCATTGCTTTATATATCTCCAGATATATTTAGTTTATAACATGTTTAACTTTGATTAAAATACTGAATTCATATAAAATGTTAATTAAAAATAATACTTCATAATTTTATTAATAAATATAGAAAGTAGTTAAAAAAACTGCTGCAAATAAATTTTCCTGTAGGTGAAATATTTTTAAGACAAAATTACATTCAGTGAGAAAAAACAAACAACTGACATCAAAAATATAAAAAATGGTAATATTTTTATTCTCTTCAGAGATCATCTTAAAACAAATATAGATTTCAAGAATATATATATATATTCAAAATTGTTAAAACGTTTAGCAGTAGTACTCCTTATATATTAACAAATTAGAGAGAAATAGATATTTTCAAAGGATCTTAATTAACAAAATATTTTTATACATTTTCCAAAATTATTTAATAGGCATTTATAATTGACTAAATCTATGAGTGAAATAATTTTAATTTAAAAATCCAACAATATAATTTTGTTGATCAAACAAATTAACACTGATAGATATTTACAACTTTTTCTTTTCTTTTTTTTTTTTTTTACCAAACAAAAAGCATTTTTGAATTCTTTTAAAAGTCCTCATTACTAAATGAATCATAAACTCTCAAATTTATTTTTAAGAAAAGTAATTCCATTTTTTAAAAAAATATTCCTGCTGAAAAGGAGATTCTGTTTGATTTATCTAAATATACTTTTACTACCACATAGCTTACAGCTATGCTAGTAGTAGGAATAGGGTGTTCTGACCCTAGTAGTAGGAATAGGGTACTCTGACATTTTTTTACAATTCTCTTTAAGTATTCATCCATACTTTTTCACTATATATCTGTAACACTATAGTTTTCATCTAATTTTCACAATGATTATGAAAATTCCAATGCTGTACGAGAAGATACATTAATAAAGGGAAAGCAGAAATTAAAAAAATAAGATTTTAATGTTAATCAGTAAATATAGTAATGTTAATGTTATCAATATAGGTTTAACATAAAAATAGATAAGTATTGTTTAACATGAATGAATTAAACTTTTGGTAGAAGAAAGTTTTTCTTATATTTCAAGATAATTAATGTTCAGACAAATAAAAAAATGAAGCATAAAGATATAAGATGTGGGATACAAGTTATATAAACTTATACAACACAAACTTGTACTACAGGGTCTTTGTGCCTTACAAATGAAGACATGATTAGAGAAATTCATCTCAACAAAAGATTTTGCAAATTATTAGTATATGTTTAGAGCCTTATGCTACTCATTAATGTATGGAGCTGTTATTGTCAATCAATTTGAAGAAAAAAATTCACCAAGTGTTCCTTAATAAAGTTTTTAATTTTATCAAATAATTTTAAATTAACAAATAAATTAAAAATAGGATTAAATTTTATGACACAAGATAACTGTTCATTAATAAGATATCTGCCTGACTTTAAGTTAATTTCCAAACAGTTAAATATGAATACAGTCTTTATAGAGATAAATAATAATTCATCATGGTAAATTTTATTTCTGATGGTAAAAAAAATTCATGTAGGATTTATTACTGCATTTTAATAATAATAAAAAATCTTGCCTACATTTACTACTTACTTGAAAGACCCTAAGCGATCAATATAAAAATATTGAAAATAAAATTTCAATATCTTGCACAAAAATTAAAAGATTATTTTTGTGCATCAGAGCAGTATTTTTTTCTGGTGATCAGCTGGAGAGGTCCCCCCCCAATTCAAAATGCTTTTTTCTTTATTAAAAAGTACCAACATCACAAAAATTGTTGAAGACAACAAATGATGATCTATTGATTGTATTTTAAAACATTTTCCAAAATTTATTTCCTGACAAAGTTTGAACAAAAATATTCCAACAGATCAATTCTGTAGATGCTTTATGAAATTTATTTTCTAAATGAAACAAACAGGACCGAGTTAAAGTAAGAGGGGTACATTTTAAATGCTTTCTTCGCACTTTCATACAGTAATGAGTTGAGCATTAACGAGGCTGATTAAAATATATATATTATTTTTTCCCTCTCCTAGCTTCTATAAAATGGAAAAATTGTGAATTTGTTTTAAAAAAATATATTGAGCAAAACCTTATTAAATTTTCTTAGTATATTCAACAGCTGCACAGGGCTTAGACACATAAAAGTAGTAAAAATCAACTATTTTTCATTCTTAAGCATTAACTGTTAAAAATTCAACCTCAAGAGTAATAAAATATATCTTATCAAAATATATTTAACTTCCAGGTGTACATTCACTGCAAAGTAAAAAATAAGTTAAATTATTCCAATATGCAATTTTTTGTTCCTAATCATCACTATTATTTGATACATATGAATGGTAAGAATTTAGGTCTTAAAAAGGACATCAACTTCATCTGATTTCTTTAATTATGATAATACATTATGAAAGTAAACTTCAAAACAAGAATACCATTAGTTAGCTAAGAATGTCAAAAATACAGAATAACAAAAATTAAGATATTTAAGAAATCCCACCTAATATTTTTTATCAATTAAAACATTTCTATAATTTTAAAATTTCTTGCAAACATTTCATTCTAATTATCACTAAGGTCTGGCTTATAAGATAACCCTGGTATTAACAGCAATAGTATAGTTTCTAAATTCAGTACAGTTAGAAATAACACAGTTTCACAAACATTTTGTGCTGTTTCTTATAAATATTAACATTTGGTTTCTATGACACTGGGTACAAATACAGAGTGAAGCTAGTCTAAATAATTGGGAAATAACTATTTCTCCACAAAGAAAAAAAAATCAAGATACCAATGCATGGCGAAACGGAAAGGTTAAAGAAAATTGCATATTAAACTGATTTTAAGCCAACTGGGCTCTTGCGAAGAGATAAAAATGAACCAACATTTACCGTCAGATCATAAAGTATAAAGATTTGCCAGGCTTACAGATAGCTAACAGCTAACAATTGAATGTATTTTTCTTATTTTATGACCATTGAAATATTCAAGATACTTTTGATCCTAAGTAATTTTTAGTGAACATGAGAGGTCTGTTATGCCCCACATTTGTATTATCTCTCAAGAGCTTATAAGTAAAACTTCTAAGTATCATCTCATGGGAGAGAGGTATGAATAAAGTTCCAGTCAAAAAATTTTAAACCAGATATTTTAATATCAGATGTATTTTCTTATTGATTTCTTATTTTTTACATACTTGTTGTTCCTTCTTTGCAAAATTATATTTTAATTTTGCAATATGCAACCATCAACAAAGGAAACAAATAAAGCTAATAATTTTTCAGATTTTATAGCTATAATGTTACTTTTTAAGACTAAATAACTTTCTGATATTTAAATACATCCAATTCTTTTAATTCATTGAAAAAATTATAAATGGAAATTATACTGGTGATTAGAAACTAAAATTGTATATGAAGGTAACTTTATGAGCCTGTTTAATTTGTGGAAAATATACAGAATTAAGTTTAATGAACAGCTAATATTATAATAAGCATCTAGTGAACTTAAATTTTTTTAAATCTAATAAAAAGCATGTATTTCATCTTTAACAATTTTTAAACCCTATGCAGGAGCACAAAATATTAATCTCCCCCCCCCCCCTTTCAGATTATATATTTTTCATCAGTTTGGAGCTTTCAAACATGATTTTTTTTCCTGGTCCGCCTTAGAGAATAATTTAAAGATATGTCACTCTTAGCTTGAACTGAATTTTCCAAACATGCCCTATTGTAGCTAAAAAGAAATGAATGGAAACTTATTGATAACTCTTTTATTCATTAAGAATCTCATTTACATGAAAAAAAATTTTTAAGATGGTTTAAGAGCAAAGTTGTTCATTTTTAATAATAACTAGATTGATAAATGTAGGAATTTTCTGTTTAGTTTCAAACATAATCAATAGTATTTATTCTGTCCATCACTTATTGTTTAATTCTTTGATTTCTTATTTTTGACAAAATACCATGTTTATACACCAAACAAAAAACTTATCATATCCATCAGTAGAAAGTTAAAATATTCAGGAGTAAAAAAGAGCATTAATTTTTTGTAATAGTCTTTAAAATAACCACCGAATCAGCAAAAATGAATGAGCACAGCACTTCAAATATAATAATTCAAAATCTAATGGCTCATTCCAGATTATGAAACCAGGAGTCATTTTTTTTCTTTCTTTTTCATATGAGGACACATTTTTAATGAAAAAAAAAATCTAATCTTTCTATTAGTTTACTTTTTTATTTAAAAATATTAACTTCATCATAAGTAGAGAATTTCACAATACAAGCAAAAAATTACAAATTTTCTGTTTTACAAGTGTATTTCTTCCAGGCTTCCACAATTCCTCCATTTGTAAAACAGATAATTACCATATTTTAATTTCCAATTATTAATATACTTTTAGTAAAAATATATATAAAAAACTAATGCTTTTTTTTGTTGGGATTTCTTAAATAATCAAAATTTATCAAGGTTGTGGAGAATCAGAAACATGACAGTTCTGCATGTTTTTTTCCCCCTTGGGCCATTAAATTGAAATAAAATTTTAAAATATAATCATGCCATTTAATGAAATAACAACCATATAATTTTAAGATATTGTATTTAAATATAATTTTTAATGGTCAGATATGTAATTTTAATTATGAATGTAACATGGAAATGTGAAATCAGCAGCAAAAGTTCATCCCACCAGATGGCAATAGAATTTTGTTTATTTACTAATTAAAACTAGCAACTCATTTCAATTCTATATTCTACAGTACATAATATTAAAAGTATGCTGCAAAAGTGTTTTACAATCTATAAACCTCTTAGTGTAACTTCACTGTTTGAAGAATAAAACATAGAGGATGAAAAAAAGGGAAAAGATAAGGATTAACAGAAAAGATACTGTGAGAAAGAAATTATCCAAATTTTAAAGAGCAAGGTTAAGGCAAAAAAGTTGAGAGATACAAAGACAATTACTATGAAAAAAAGAGAGAGAGAGAGAGAGAGACAGAAAACAAAAACTAGAACCTGCTAGAGAAAGGAAGAGCAGCTGAAAAGTTATATACTTCTATTGAATTTTCAAGTTTGGGTACTTCTATTACGCCTATCTTAAAAGAACTTCCTAACAGAATCGCTTAAACAGTTTTCAAAGCAATAAAGAAAATTTGGAATGTCTTTATCAACCTTACCTCAAAAGCAAATGCTTACTCTGAACAATTTAGTGAAAAGGAAAGGTTTGAAACTACAAAAAGAAGCTTAATGTTATTTATAATAATTAAAAGCTGGCACGATTCTTATTTTGTAAAATACTACAGTTTCTGTAAAAGTAAAAAACCAGGTGTTAATGTCATTTCTACGTGACAGAATGATATCCAATGGCTCATCTAGATTGATATCTCAAATATAGATTAACTGAACTTAAGTTAAGGATGTTCCCAGAGTTAAAATTGTACATATAGTTAGAAATTCTGATGACCATATTTATTTACCAGTCAACAAAGTTTGAATACTTCTATACTACAGCTATGCTATGATGAAAATGCAAATCAGAGTTTCAAAAGTGCCCAGCCACTTGCAGAAAATTGTACTTCATCTTTAAACATTTCACTTATTTGTTTTGTTAAAAATGTTTGGAAAAAGGTCAAAGCTGTCCAATGTTACCCAAATACTGCTTTAAAATGAAATTGATATCAATATAGTTATCTTGAAGCAAGAGTCGATACTTATCTACATTTATCAAGAAAATAAAACACGGATAATTCAAAATGATGATACAAATAAAGTTTTTCCAATGCCTATAATTAACAGTCACAATATTATTATTTTTCTAACTTCAGTTTTAGAAAAAGTGAAAAATGTCACATACACAATATACAAAATTGTAATTTGTTAAAAATAAAAAAAATATTTAAAATAGTTAATAATTTGATTTTGTTAATTCTTTTTTCTAATGCTAAGCATTTTTCATGTATATAATTCACCAAATTTTTCAAAAAAAAAAAAGTTTGAGTAGCCAAATCACCTTCCATTTTATTCTCACATACATGACTAACTAAAACAAATATAAAAACATCAAAATTTAAATATAAATATGATTTTGCATTATTGTTTACCAGGTTCTTTTTAGAACTGCATTATATATATATATATATCACATAGTTATACATGACTTATAGAGTGATTCTCAAATACATTAGTCTGAAACTGGCTTAATAACAAAATACCTGAAATTAAAAATATATCAAAAATCTTCCTTTATCTACTTTGCAATAAAAGAATTTTTAAGTTTAAATGATTAATTTACTTATTCAATAACTTGCTCATTTATGAAAATTTTAGCAACTGAAAAGTAAAATAAAATTTTGATGCATTTCTGAAAATTATGAACAGAAGTTACAAATAAAAAGACAAGAGAAGGAAAACTGAAATAATCTCATTAGCAAGCAAGTTTTTGTAATCAATCTAAAAAATATTTTTCTATCAAGGTTTAGGATTTCTATCAATCAGAAATCAATCACATCAGAAAATAGTAGGGAAGGTTGACTATAGCAGGTAGCTGTTTGAAAAAACGTGACAAATACAATAAAGAATGGCACTAGTTCAATCAGATTCATTTGCAGGGTTCGTTTTTTTTTTAATATACCAATTTAAAAGCTTTTTTAAAAGATAATCTGACTAATTTTAGGGCAATTTAGAATACAATGATTTGATGTATTATCAACAATTACGTTAAAAATATTGCAATGAATCATTATTACAAGGGATGGTTTAGTGATCTTTTAACTCTTTAAGCATTGTATTTAACTTTTCTTCAATGCATTCAAATTCTTTTTCTTATTTGTTTGTTCCCCCTACCCTTTTAATGAACAGCAAAAACCAATTGATGGATAGACATATAATTTGTCATATCGGATAAATGTCATATTATATATATATATAT
>JAOUZG010027617.1:5034177-5072790 GCA_026289955.1 Argiope argentata
GTTGCCTCTACTGCTCACGCTAAAGAAATACCATACAAAAAAAAAGTGGTTACAAATAGAAAAATAAAAGTTCTACTCGGAAGTCTTGAAGAAAAAATTATTTTTTTAAATCTTTACTTCCTAAATGGGTTTTCATATTTAGGATTTCTTTTAGCACCCACAGGAACCCTGATATGAAAAGTTCATCTTATGACTACACTCTGTTCTACTAGCATGTGGCACTAGCAATCAGTAGAAGTTATTCGACTATTTTTAAACGACAAGCCTCATGGTTTTGATTTAAGATATTTATTGCCTTAAAATGCTATACTAGTTGCTTGAAAAATGACTTACCTTTCCAAATTATCACATGAGATTATATAAACATGATGGCATTAATTTTACAACAAATGAATAAGCATTATTCAAGTGATATCATCGGGTTAAATCATAGCATTATATAGAAAGTCCATATTAGTCACTTTATGTCGTTAAATACACATGGAGTATGACCAGCAGCACTGAATCATAGCTTTAAGATAAGTCTATTTTGCCACAACTACAACTTTGATTACTACAAACCCTATAGTACTAAAATCCAGATATCAGTCATCAGTGACCTAATCAAAGTAGCAGCTAATGGTATCAGGAAAAGCAGACTGCCCCAGTGATTCTTCAAAAATGAGACAAAATAAGAAACAAAGGGAAAAAAATGTAACAAAAAAAGTACATAACTCAATTACTAGATTCATAACATAGAGTGAGGATGTGCAACAAATGCAAATCTTTTAATTTTTAGTGGAATGGCATATCATCCTGACAGCACTAAAAGCAGTAATTGAATTCAATCAATGCAACTTAGTTTGAATGATTATATTATTAAATTGTTTTAATATCAATTGACAATTTAAATTTTTGGTTAACAAAAAATGGTAGTGCTGCTGGAAGAAAGAAAAACGAAGAAAAAATTATAAATTAATTTTTATTACTGACCCTGATGAAAAAAAGGAAGTGTGACAAATACTACTGATTACGATTATATTATCGATGATTTAGCTAATGAGAAATTACTGATTTGGAAAATGCGATTTAAAACTTTAGAGTAACCCTTTGATGTACGACAGTTTCTAATCCAACCCAAAGGCTCTAAAATAATGTTCTAGCATTAATAATTGCCTGCAGATATCAGCACACTAGTTATTATCCTTCTTAAGTACAAAAAAAGCATAATTTTTAAAGCTTTTACTCAGTACTTTTAGTTCCATTTCTCCCCCCCCCCTACCCACCCATCAAGCAAAAAATAAACAAATTCAAATTGCCTTCTTAAATTTGTAGTATGAAAGTTGTCTAAAACGTACACAATTTTTTCAAATCAAATTATGAAGTTCATACTTGAGATCTTTTTAGGTAGTTTCAGAGACATACCACCACACATCTATGGAATGAGAATCTCTACTGCTTGAAACACGTTAGTGAAACCAATCTGTTTTTCTTCACCTGGCTCTCTTAGTAAAGTGGCTGATAATTTAAGGGAGTTTCATCAAGAATTTTGATGGTAAGGAATTTATTTACATTTGAGTAAGGTTTATACGAATAGAATGGCTTAAATTTTCACTTTTCAATTGCATTCTTCTTGTATTAACCAGCTATCATTTTATGAGGATGTTAAATATATTTTCTAATACAATATAGTTTTCTTAGTTTTTAAATGCTTAATATAAATGTTGTTTCTTCATAATCTGAATATAGTGCTGATTGTATTTAAAGTCTAAATTCCATGTAAAAAAACCTGCCATTGTTAGCTTTATTTGAGGATTAATTGTTATTAAAATTGTTTATTTTTCATTTATAATTTTTTTACATGTTTTAAGATTGTATAAATAGTTTTCATTGATAATATGTTTTAGAATTTCCATAGATAAATAAGGAATAATTACATTACAAAATGAATTAAAATGTATTTATTAGTCATAAGAAGAATATGTCATAGGTGTGTGGTGGTACTCCTGTGAAAAGAGATAAAATCATGGTCATATAAAGAACCTGTAGATATCTTAATCAGATATAATTCTCCCCAGTTCAAATGAAAAGCAGATGATATCACAAGCCCAGAAAAGATTAATTTCAACAGATGATAACAACATAGATTTTACTTTCAATCCTTCATAAACTTAGAAATGTTTGGATGAAATTGAAATGTGCATATAAATGCTAACTGAATAGAATATAAAGTTAAAAAAATACTCAGAATAACAAATATAAATAAAAGTTTCACAATGTAAAATTCAGAAATAAACCAAAAGGTATGCAAAAATAATTGGTGATACTAATAATCAAGGGAAAGTTCTTATTATCTTTAGGTAATTACAATAAAATGTTATAGATTATTAAAATCAAATGTTATAAACTAGCTAACATAAAAGAAAACATTATGGTTTTAACAATTTTTTCAGACTAATATGAAAAACACAACATAGATAACTATTACCACTGACACAAATGTGATAAAATACTTTTTATCGTTCAAATTATAAATCAAAAACATACAAAAAATTTTGATAAACAGCCTTATGCATATTTTATGAAGAAATATGAATAAAATGAGTTTTTAAACAAATACATAATAATTTTTGGTTGCTTGGTAAGTATTTTATAAAATGACATTTATCCGTTTTAAAAAATTATTAAATCAATTAAATTTTTTAAAGTTAAGTAATTTATAAAAATTAAATTTTTTGCTGAAATGAAATTCAAATTTAAAAAAATTAATAAACTTGTCAAATAAAAATTTACTACTTATATAATTTTTCCTCTAAATAAAAGAGTAAAATACATAAAAGAATAAATATGCAAATAAACACACAAGTAAAACAAATATTTCAAAAGATGGGGATTATTTTTCTATTTTATTTTTTAGCTTTATCAAAATTTACATCTAAGGGAGAGAAAAGAACAGTAATCTAATTTTAATTTTACTTCTAGAAAGATAAATGTTATAGACTAGATAAAAGAATCACAGTAGAAAATGTAAAGTAATCAAATTTTCAAATAAGTAGCAGTTCTAATACAAAAAGATAAACTTAATAAAGCCCATTAACTTTAATAGATTCTATTTGTAGTTTAAAACAATTGAATTAGATTTATAACTATAAAATAAATAAGCAAAAAATTATAAAATATTTTTTACATTAATATATTTACTTACACTTTTGTTTGTATCTTACAAATATTAAGCAAAAATAAATTAAAAATATATAATGAATAACTACAATGCTCTCTTGTGGAATTTTTAAACTCAAATATAATAGATAAAAACAATGAATGAATATTAATAAGATTTAAGAATTTATTTTTAAAATTAAGCAGGACCGTTAAAAAATAACACACACGAAAACCACTAATAATTACAATAGATGTCACAATAATGAATTTAAAAAATATATTAGAAATAAGTGAATGAATGCCTACATTTGACAAATTATTTTTTAAACCATGAAACGATGCACATATTATCGAAAGTAAAATTTATGAAAAAATTGAAAAACTAGATAAAAATATAAAACAAGAATTTATATTGGGATAATCAATTAGAAATAATTTAATGTAAGTAATCCTATTCCTTCAAGCATATGACTTTTTAACTATAATAAAATAAAAATAAAAACATTATCACTAACTTCATTCGTTGATAAAAAATAGGACATTTCAAGAAATACGAAACGAATATTCATTGCATTGCACACTGAAAATCATCTAGGATAGCTTACTATTAAAACCAAAATAAGAACAAATGAAAATGAACATAACGAAATTTACCCTTAAACTCCTAGCAAATTCTAATCCTATAAATGTGGTTGTTTTGGTTCGGCAAAGCATTCACAGAATTTATTCTTATGTCGTTATACGCTACTGATTAAATTAAATTTCAGTCGTAAATGAAAAACTATCTGTTGTTTCTTGAACAGAAACATGAGTCTGACTTCTCTAAAACTGTAAGACGCTAATATGATAGACAGTTTGAATACCTCTAAGTGAAAGGTGTATCATGAAATATGATGATAAAGATAAATACTGAAACGATTTATCCTGAGAGAAGCCAAAGAGCCATTTCATAAAAAACACCTTCACAATATTTCATTACTTGTTTTCGATCATAACTGTGGTCAAATCAAGTATTTATTTTTTCCAGAGGAAAATAATATAATAAAGAGCAGTCTCACGCTCTCTTCCATTTCGCATTCTGACGACCGCACCTCCATTAGCAAATAACAAGAAGTGCGAAATAAAAATTAATTCTCAATTTTTTTTCTTTTTTAAAAAAAATTTTATTCATGTGATCTAAAACTCTGAGAAGAAAAATTCAAAAAACGGGGATCAGTAACAATCATTTTTTCTTTTCCAGAAAAAAAATGTTTGCGTTTTTATTGCACTAGAACGTCACATCCAATAGATAGAAAGCTTTCCAATTCAGGACGACGAAAGACTTTTACGATATAACTATCAAATCAAATCGAAACAATATAGAAAAACAAACATAGAACAAATATAGAAACAATATAGAAACAAATTACCTGAAAAATAATATTAAAAAGAACATTGTATTTAGAGAGAGCTAATGCTGCTACAACTAGAACACAAATGGAATGAACTATATTAGTAAAAAGGTTTAAGTTAAAATTCGAAATCGAAAGGAGGGGAATACAATGAATCCGGCGTGAAGACTCTTTCAAAGGTAACCCTCAGACAGGGATTCCAACTAGATTACTAGATTAACAATATAACCAATACCAAGAATTCCCAAATAACAGTGATCAATACTTTTCAAAGAGAGGTGAGATTCAAATCTTTCATATGATTTTACCGGTGATTTTTAAACTACACGTTCTGAATCACGATAGAAGGTAACAATCGATACTACCTGTCTCATGGGGGTCAAGTTATGTGACAGAAAATGAGCTTCTGCGCATGGCATTTAAGTCTTCATCAGCAACGTTTCCCTCTATGAGTCTGCCATTAACTTTCTCTGCCCAGTATGAAAGAAGATTTTCTCTTTACATTTGTAGTTATAATTTTGAATCGTTTTTTTCCCTCTTATTAAAGTTAGAAAACGAAATAATGATGGGCTGCTAGATGCTTTAATCCGAAACACAAGGGTTATTGTCATGAGAAAATGTTTTTAAGTTTTTATTTAACAAAAGTTCTTGACTTGGTTTGTAAGCTTTGGAATTGAAGGTTTTAAGCCGTTTTTGATTATGTAGCGTCAGCCTTATTAGGCAGATAATATCCTTCGAGCAAAAGGGACCCTTCAGCTCGAAGGATATTATCTGCCTAATAAGGCTGACTGACGCTACATAACTGCGTGTTGTATAGCTTTCAAAAACCATTAATCACCCTAAAATAATATTTGTATTTGATTTTTATTTTTTTGGAATTATATTAAAATGAATTATGAAGTTTTACTTTTTTACTATGAACCTTAAAATTTTCTTTATCTTTTAGTAATTCCTATTATTTAGCTATTGCTAGGTAATCACGTCTAATACCAGAAGAGCAAAATTGATGGCATCAAAAAGTGTTATTACTAGTTTTCTAAGCGCATTTGCTGATTTGTAATGGATGCAAGGGGAATTTATGGCAAGCAAATGTTTCTATTGTTAAAAATTAAATGTCAATAGTTTCTTTATTTAAACTGAAATTAACTGTTATCATAATATCGTGCAATACCATTGTGCACTTTAGCGATTTCTGTTTTTTAAAAATATAGGTTTTTCCTTGAAAGTTAATTTTTATAGCAGCATTTATTATATATATTTTTATTTCTAACTTCTTTGCTATATGGATATTTCACTCTTTTTTTTTCTATTTCTTTACCATATCGATTCTGAATCATACAATTCTGTAACAGCATAAAAGTGTTTCTTCCAACTCCTCTTTATATCCTATTTAACTGTGTGTGTGTGTGTC
The DNA here is from genome assembly GCA_026289955.1 of Argiope argentata. Taxonomy (NCBI): domain Eukaryota; kingdom Metazoa; phylum Arthropoda; class Arachnida; order Araneae; family Araneidae; genus Argiope; species Argiope argentata. The sequence goes on from JAOUZG010027617.1 coordinate 5,040,121, forward strand.
TATGTGTAACATTGTTTGTTAAAAGCAGTTGGCAATTTCAAAGACAAAAAGAACACTTTGAATTTTTAAGTTCGTTTTATTCCATTCCGGAAGATTACGATTTACGTATTTACAAGACTGCGGACAAGGCGCGTCTACTCACAGCGCTGCATAAAGTAGTGTAAAGAGCGAGGGAAATCATTAACCTGGTCTTAAATAGCAGAGGATTTTGATAGCAAAAATATTTTTCATAGTGCTTATATACAATGAGATTTCGAGGGGAATTTCCTCTACACACGCTTAATCAGGCAAGAGAAACACAGGGATCTTTTTAAAGTATTTCGTTTAGATCAGCAATTTTCACTCTTTCCCTCGGAGTATGGGAATTCGTTGACTTTTAGCCAATTCCAATTTTACAAAATTTCTGTTGAATTAATTAACTTGGACCAGTGGAATGGATCTGTAAATAAGCGAATAATTTTAGAATCAAGTTACTACGGGCTAAATTAAGATAAAGCGTTGGAAATTAATAAGGGTTTAATTTATTTATATATAATAACCTTATTCTTGTTTATTAAGTTTACTGTATTGTGTGCTTTTATTTTGTTTTATGAATTTCATTCAGTGTAATTTTTATCTATGTAACTTTAAAATACATTTCAGAAATGTTTTGGTTTAAAAGTATATTGCTCAACATTACGTTTTTATCGGAGATAAAAAAAATTGTTGTTTAGTATCTAGGATGTTTCTGTTGAATAAAATGGATTTCATCATTTACTTTGATGTTTTTGTCAAAATATGTTTACATTCTTTGTCAGTGTCTGGAAAAATAAAAGGAGTTTTTTTTAATGGTCGAGTACATTGAAACATTCATTTGACTATATTTTTTCAAATAATTATATAATGTTTCACCTTCTATATTTCATAATTTGAAATTGTAAGCAAAAATTATTCAATATATACTAATTTAAGTTTAACATTCTTTCCTCTAAATAAACTGGAAACATTGAAGTCTCAATATTAATAAAAATCATTATATAAGGGAAAAATATAATAATTTTACTTGTAGGATTCAAACTTATCTAATAGTAATAATTATTTTTAAAAACTACACTTTATAGCAAAAAAAAAAATGACGCACCAAGAAGGTGTTATCCGATTGAGACGAAAATTGGTGGATAGGAAGACAATGTACAGAATAGTAAAGGATTTAAATCTCAGAACAATTAAGTAATTTAATTCAGAGTTACAGTAACAAGTTCAATAAGGTGTTGATCCGCCTCTAGCCTGGATACAAACTGCCACACGGCGTGGCATAGACCGACAAAGCTTCCGGATGGTCTCCTGCGGTATTTCCTGCCAAATTCGCTCCAATTATCGAACGATGTCATCAACATTACGTGGCAGATGCAATCGCCTTTCCATCATATCCCAGATATGCTCGATGGAAGAGAGATCTGGTAGGGAAAGGAAATGTTTTACAAGCTTACTAACAGTTCATAGCAACACGTTCCGTATGTGGTGTGGCATTATCCTGCTGAAAAGCAGCAGAGAGTACTGCAAAAGGCAAAGCAAATCACGTCTTAGGATGTCGTTGACGTACTTCTGTACAATAACTATATTTCTATTGACGACCAAAGGGGTCCGGCTATCAAAGGAAATGGCACCCCAGACTATAATGCCTAGTGAAGGTTGGTGTGCGTACAGTAATGAACGCGGTATTCCCCCCACTATGTCCTGGGTGTCTCCAAACACGTCTTCGATGATTGTCAGGACATATTTGGAAGCGGGATTCGCCGTTAAAGACTATACGTCCCCAGTCGTCATCATTCCAACCTTATCGAGCCATGCACCACAGTTATCTGACTAGGCAGTCTGCAGGTGTCAGTGGCAGGTGGCGTAACGGTCGGCGAGAGCGTAGATTTCGCTGTCTCAACCGTCTGTGAATGGTCATGGTGGACACTGGTGTTTGGGTTGAACGTCTGATGTTTGATAGAGATGAAGAAGGTGCTGTGACAGTTGATCGGACAATCACTCTGTCCTCACGATCTGCTGTGGCCCTGGTTGACCGCTACCATCGTGACGCTGAACTCTGCCATTTTCCACCCATCCTTGCCAGCATCTTTGAATTGCCGCATCGCTTCGACTCAAATGACGAGCGATTCTCCAATTTGTACAACCGGCCTCTTTCAATCCAATGATACGATCTCAGTTAAACTCGGAGAGTTGCTCGTAATGAGCATGAATCTTGCGGCGAGGCATGTTTTAAGTTATTGACAGGTAATCTGAATCGCAATCAAACCGAAAGGTTTAACAACCGTTTAAAAACTGCTCCTTATATACATCTTCTTTATGTGCAATTCCGATGTATTGGAGATCAGACTATTCATTCATTGGACACCAAAATTTAATCATTTGCATTATCTAGTCAAAATACTCATGCATACGAAATTTCAAAGCAATCGGATGATTGCTTTTTGGTGCGTCGATCTTTTTGATGTAGAGTGAATATTCATAAAATTCGACATTTAATAAAATTTAAATAATATGTAAAAAGAAAATATGTAATTTTTCAAAAGCACTGCTATAGCCATTTATCAAAATGTATCTTTTGAAAAAAAGTATAGGAAAAGAAAGAATAAAATGGTACCAAACTAATTAAAAGCGATATTAATTAATTATGCAAAACCAATAATTACTTCAAAGTTTTAATATAAGACATAAAGATGCATTAAGATTTTAATATAAGAAATAAAATTGCGTTACAACAAAAGTTAGGTGAAGATAATTCAAAATATCAATTTTTTAAAAAAAGAATCATAAGTTTTTAATATTTTTTTTTTCTAGCGTAACATTTCACTACAATGCTTTCATCAACGTTATCGGCAGACATCCCAACATGTGACGAACGGTTCAAAAATTAAACATAAGTGGATTGTTTGGTACCTGTCACTTGAATTTGAACTGACCCCATTAAAGCTAAAGAACAAGGATTCAATCATGTACAGGAAAAGTCCTTTTAAAGAACCGTTTTGAAGGCAGATTACTTTTACAACTTTCGCCAGTCTGCCATCTGATCCATAGAAGGATTATTCTAGCCTGTGGACGTCGATTGGTAGGTTCCCTCAAATGATCGTTAAAATAAATAGAAAAAAAAAGTAGCTGGAAAGCCACAAGTGAGGGGGAAAAGGGGGAAATGCACGTTCCAGGAAGACATCATCGCCCTAACTGTTGTTGCAGGAGTTAGACGGAGATTGGGAACAATAAGCTGCTTATCTAATTATGCATAAACTTGATTTATTTCGCACTCAAGCCTTCAAAGAAAAACATATATATTCTTAAAGAGTTTTTGCAGATATTCAATACTCCACATGCATTCCTAATATGATATTCCCAAAATAGATATAAACACCATGTTTCTGTTTCTTACGGCACTTGCCATGGACAAGTTCGCTGAGGTAGCTATTTAAGCCTAATCAGCGTCTCTTGTTTTTTAGTAGCGCCAACTAGGGTCATGAGCATGCCTTTTGCTACTCACTCATCACATTAGCTTGCACATCCCCTTTTTACTGGGGGGGGGGAGGCATATTCACACACCTTACAGATTGAACACAGAAGAACTATCATACCCTAACTGAGACGGCCAGATTACGGGGAAGACGTGCTATCCCTATGCCAGGACGCCGGCATAAACGCCAAAATTACTGTCATACATTTAACATTTTTCCATGATCGAAACTATCTTGTATTCACATAATTATCTATTCACCGTATCTGGTTAGCATGAGTATTCCGCTTCTGCCAAAGACTGTAACATTTTTTTAATTAGATGTGTGATTTATTTTTACGTCCTTTTGAAAATAAAAGTTATTTATTAAATAACTAGTCTCTGATAAATTTCACTTCATAGATTCTTAAATATATCTTGAACGATGAATAGAAATTCCTCTAAATGTGAATACATTTTTTAAAATGTATAATAGAAAATCTAAATATTGGCATAAGGTTCAAAGATTTTTATAGATAATCGGTAATATAGTGGCAGTGTGGTAAAGAACATAATTTCATTTATTAAAATTTTTAATATAATAATAATTTTCTTTTCAATGTAACGTGGATTTCTCCTAAGCTGAAAAAATGATATTGTCCGTATCAAAATTATTTTTTAAAACTAATTTTTGTCCTTTTTTTCAATAAACTAATTTTTTAAAAATAATGTTAACTTTAATGCGATTAAAGAAATTGCTTCTTTAACATAAAGTTTATTATTATTATTTTGCTAAAAATTGTTTGAGAGCTATATAAAAGAGAAATAAAATCATTGATTTTGTAGTCTCGAAAATATAATAACTGATAAATTTTCTATAAAGCTGTTTCAATAAATGCCGGTAACACTTGCGGAGTCTCTAAAAAATCGAATGAAAATGTATTTTCTGAAAATAAAGAAAGATGAATAAATAAAAAAGAAATATTACCCATTTTTTGACTTGTCAGTCGTTTTTATCCCAACTTGTAATGTCTACATATTGTTTGTAGTAGTTTGTATGTTATTTTTTCTTAGAAAGTTTCAATAAGAGAAACACACACAAAATATATTTTTTAAAAAAATCCTTAAATCTCATTAATTATAAAATATTTATTAGCAAAATAAAGTATCTTCAAGTTAGTTTTTTAAATGTTAAAATAAATGTTATATATTTTTTAAAAATTTGTTCTAAATTTCTTAGCCATGTTTCATAGAAAATTTTTAAATTCGTATCATGTGTAAGTAGGAAACTGCTAAATGTGGCGTTTGCGACTCTCAAAACTTAATAGTTTTTAAGGGTTAAAAAACTTAATACTAAAGATAATATGTTATTTTGCTAATATAAATAATTTTTATTTATAGTAACATTAAAAATTTCATATTTAAGAATAAATCTATAGTTTTAAAATTCTGTTCAACAAAAACATGAAAGGTTTTTCAGATCACAATTTATAAAAGTCTCATCCAATCTTTGTATATTTTACCTTTTAATAAGGTAATCCAATAGAGATTCGAATGAATCTTAATGAATTTATGTAATTTTTTTAAAAAAATTGTTACTTAGCGGTTCAAATACACAATTTATAACTAAAAGTACTTTATAACTATATTCATTTAACTGATACAACCTTTGGTTTATGGTTTATTTTATTCAGCAAGAGCGTAAAACTCAAGCGGAATCTGAAAGATATTCTTATTTAATCCGCATAGCAAATAAAGTTAGTTACTAAAATTCAATTTATAAGTTAAATAATTCCCATGTTTGTTTCTTGAATAGTATTAAGAGAACTTTAATAAATCCGATTACTTAAAAACGATAATACTGTTTACATTTATTTTTATAACACAGATTACTAAACACTGAAAAATATTCAAACAACAATAATAATATATCAATTAATAATTTAATTCAGATAAATTTAATAACATAAAAAATGATATCTAAATGATTCATGTCCCCCCCCCAAAAAATATCTGATTTAATGAGTACCAATAAATGACAAATAAAAAAAACTTAATGGAAAGAGAGTTTTTTAAATAAAAAATTACCTAAAATTGCTATAAGCTTTTTAATATCTAAGGCTTGTGTTTCATCGGAATCTGTTGGCAATAATTGGGGAAATCCCTGTATCTTGTATGGATGCAATTTCAGGATTCCGTGCAGAATGCTTCAGATCAATGCTTGCGGAATTCCCGATCTCGTCTCAGTATCCACGTTGATATCCCGACTGACAAATTTCACATGACATTTTATACAACAAGGACACAATCCTCTCTGACGGATGGCCTGCCACTTCGTGGTAGATCGTCGAAGCTCCCAGCAAACGGTGCATTAAAAAACGGCTTTCTCAAAACGACGCACGAATTCAATATCCCATTAGTTTCAAAGGACTTTAATTCACCTTGTTTCCTTTCACAGAGCTGAACTTTCACAGAGATTTAGTAGTGGATTTACTGTTTCTATAGAAAAATTTAACCACTAATACAAGATCTCATTGCGATAAAATGTTGCTGCATCGAATGATTTATTTATTTCCAGCATTGTGCTTTATTGTTGCCCTAATTTGTATAAATTACCTCTGACGTGTGAGGGCCAAGAATTGGCCATTCTTCAATCTTTTTTTTAATGGCAAGCAATTCAGAGACTTTTTAAACATATTCCCTCAAACAGCAATTGTTTTTTTAGCATTACTTTTTCCTATAATGATTTCTTGAAGTATACACGAAGTTTATGGCACACTCTGTAGTTCTAAGTCCCAATTTTTTAAAACTGAAGACAGAGATAAAAATATATTAAATATTAAAACAGACTTTTAATCCTTCATGGCACAATAGTTAAGTCAAAGTGGAATTATAAATTCAAAAACGAAGAAAGTGACCAGTATGAAACGATTTATTTATTAATAACAAAATCTGTTATTTCGGTTGAACAAAGTTGAAAGTACTTTCAGTGACTGAATAGCTAGTTGATTCGCACTTTTATAATTATAAATGGGTTCTAATTATATAAAGATTATTTATAACAATTTATACGAATTTCTTATCAATAATTCTAGATTAAGCAAAAAAATAATTTTAATAATTCAAATTTGTGCAAAATAAAACGAGTTCAAAAATGTAATATGCTGCAGATCCATTTTTGAGTAACAAAATACTTTTACAAAGCATTTTTAAAAAATGATACGCCCATTATGCAGTACTGACAGCTTCGCAAAGTCGAAATGCATCCCCTTGATGATAGAAATTTGCTATGAAGTTTCAGCGGAAACTCATTAAATATTTAATTGAATTGTTTAAAGGGAGTGAATTGTTTCTCTTTCTAAGCTGAAATAATCGATTCTAACAATACAAGAGAATTATTTCACATGCTTGTGTTCTATAGGTCAGAATGCAATAATCCATTAATCTGCTGCTACCAAAAGTGGCACAAAGATACTTTAGAAGTTTTAAATGTACAGCTAAAAGTAATTTTTAATTTTGTTAATTAATTAAAAATTAAAGGGAAATTTTAGTTTTCTGCCGATACTTTATGAAAATTTTATTGCACAAGGACGACTTTTATTTCATTTTTAAACTCAAATGTTATGTTTTTAGTAATACCACTATAATTATTTCATAACTTCCCTCTAATTTTAGCACGTTTCGATGTTTTCTTAAGCGCAACCATATTTTTCGTTGTTCTAATGAAAATCAAATCCATTTCATTATTTCACCAAATCACTGAATCGTGTTTTTCTTCTTTTCATAATAATATAGAAGTTATTCCAAAATGTACTAAATAGTTGCATGGTAACTTCAAAAAATTGTTTTAATGATCCAAGTTTTGTGGCTAGAGTATTTTGTGTCAAGTCTTCATAAAATCTTGAAAATTAAGTATTCAATGTAATGTACGAAATCATTTTTTTTGTTGCTATAAAATGAAATTACTTCTTAGTTCAATTTTTTTTCATTATTTGGAATTAAAGTTTAAAACTTTTATTCATTCGGGATTTTTTTCACCATATAATGTGACTTCATTTAGTACTACTTTTGAAATAGAAATTGGGATTGTGTTTACTTACTGTTTGATAGTTGAACAGGAAGTTACAGCTACGCTTTATAATTCACACAGAATGCTATGATCATGCCTGCATCCAATATTCTACAATAGAACAGCTTAATATATTCATTTTCTTTGTTTTCTTTAAAGATACATTTATTAATAATCATAGATTCTATTTTACAACTATTTTAAATAAACAATCGTCGATTAGCTGGTATGCTTATATCATAATAGTAGTAATAATTTAATTAATTACTATAACAAAAAATTCACTTTTTGCAGTTGTAATATAATCGCATTTCTTATTAGTTTTGAATCAAAGCAATATAAAGTGTTGAAATTTCTGAATCAGATAAACTTCGTGAACTGAAATTGTAAGATATATATTTTTGTTTGGTGAAATTTCAAATGTATACGCACTGCAAACTTAAAATCTGATGCATAATGCCTTCAATAATTCAATAATAATTGTATAGAGAATTAAAACATAGATAGCACAAAAAGCATGTACGAGCTTCAGATGTACAATGGGTAAAAAATGTCTTCGTACATAGCTATGACTGTTAACCCCTTAACTGTTTTGACCGTATTCAGACTCCCTCCAGATAGTGTCCTTGGAATGGGATCCCTTTAATTAATGATTCTTTAATAATTCAGTCTCGAAAATACTGAAATAGAGCATTGCCATGAAAAAACCTCTTGTGCATAACATTTTCAAACTCCTAAACAAATCAAGTTCATTTTTGATGGATCAAAACAAGATCTTGAATTTATATACATCCTTTTACAACTGTAAAAATATGATTAGGGTTTAAAAATCAAAAAATATATACCGAAAACTTTTTTTCTTCGCAAAAGTTCTTTCTTTTGCGGATAGAGCGTGTCTTGCTCTTCAGAAAATCTTAACCCTTTCAAGAACCATGGGAAAGATGCTTTCCACCAAATTTATCAATTTTCGTATGAATATTTGCATAAATTTTGACAAGTTTTTCAATAAGATATAAATTTGGATAATTTAGTCCTTCATTTTACACAAAACGGCGTGTCTTGATTTATTTAATTATTAACTAATTAAATTTATCTTATAAATTAAATAAATCACTTTTTCTTAAGTCAATTTCAATGATAACTAGAAAGAAATAACCTATGAAAGGGTTAGTGCACCGAAATTGAAATGGTTCGCGATCAATTCGGCTTCTAAAAGTAAATCAAGATGCTAAAAAGGTTCAGAATCCCTATATTTATGAGCTACTGGTGTCGATGTCTTTTGTATTCCAATAAGCTGAATGAACATGATTGAAAAGAACAAAAATTGAATGAAATAATTTATATAAAATTTTAAAGAATGAATTGAATTAACTATATGAAGAGAGAAAGGGCTTTACAAACCTTTTCAACGATATTTATTCTAGGCTTTTGTAGACCGAAATTTTTTTTTAAGTTTTACTGTATTTTACACTATTAAATTCACTCTCATACATTCGGAAATTATTTTTTGATTGAATTGTCTGAAATAAAAGGAAAACACTGAAAGGTTTTTATGAAATTTGTCCAATATTAATTGTAAAGTTTTATTCACTTCAGAAATTTTGCTGTTGGCTAGTCTAGAATCTAAAGCTTAAATATCTATTGTACAAACTGAAGTCATTCCTTTAATTGCACTTGTAATCTTATTTGCTTGTAAATTTTATTATTCTAAACTAAATTGCATTTAACGCTTCCTCGAAACAAGTTTTTCTAATTTTCTATAAAAAGCTCCGAAAGTATACAAAAATTGTATGATGTACACAAGTCTTTTATACAAGGTCGATTAGATGTCCTATTGCCTTCAATTTAAATAATCGGACCCATTTGGCACTTTAAATCTGAAGTTTTTTTAACTCTAATAAATAGAAGTTTTTTCAACTCACAACCTAGTATACAACTAAGATTGAATGAGTAGCTGATTAACCGATGCATTTGGGAATTTTATAGTTGTATGGGCAATGAAAAACTTTGAGGTTCTCGCTTATTCGTACAATAAGACAATATTAAAAGTCTCATGATATTTATAATTCGATTCTTCATTAAATTTTTTAAATGCTTCTTAACCCCAATTTATTACCTTTTACAACAGCCTTTGCGCTTTATTCTTATGTGAAAGTAGATTCGATGCAATATTGTCTCGTGTCGACGAATCTGCCACATTGCACACTTTCTCTTAATGCATCTGTACGACAATAGAAACTTCTATCAATTCTTTTATCCTTAAAAGGTTTTCAAAAGTTAGTTGAACAACACTTTCTTGCGTTTTGTTTAAACCAAAATCATGTCTACAACTAACCAGCCATTCCAAATGGCTTAAAATTTAATTTTGGATTTTTTTTAACAAACCATTTTAACAATGGCTTATTTGCTTTCAATGAAAATTCCATTTTTAAGGAAAACAAAACGCTTTCGAGCAGAATTTCAATTTTGATCTGCCGATGGATGAAGACAGCCTACCCTTTTCTAAGTCTGAATATTGCAAGGATATTTAAGTACTCGTTTCACTACGACAGTGATGCTTAACCCTTTCGCGACGGCGCGCCTGTGCCACTCTTCGCTATTTTTCGCAACAGAGTGACTGACTATACTTCGCCACGTTTCGCCACCGTATCTAGATGACGTCAGCCTCTGTGGACGAAAAAGTGGCTGCCGTATATATACGGCGTCAGCCTCTGTGATGCATCAAGTGACTGCCGTATATATACGGCAACCGTCGCGAAAGGGTTAACCGATATATTGTCTCGAGCCACTATAGTTGGACTCCTAAGCCAAGGTATTTCACCGCACCTGCTCTTATCGAGAAAGTAAGATTGCAAATTAGGCATTTGAAATGTCTAATTTTATAACACAATATTAGAGTTTAATACTCGAATTCTGCGATCCTTTTAATTTCGAATCCTATAATACGCTACGAAAATGTGATCCGACTAGACTTGACAAATTTCGGTTTTCAATTCAAATACATGTTAGCTCAAAAACGACTTCCATGCTTTTACCTCAACTTTAAAAATCGGAATTTTAATCGAAAGAGTCCCTTTGTTTCAATTTTCTATCTATATTGGGAATTAACTGCAATATAATTCCCATCTGAAGTACGCTCAATCGTCCACACACACGGGGAAAAAAAAAGAGAATTATGCATTAAAACCTTTATTAAAAATACATTTCAGATAAAGAAATTTAAAATGAGAACATGCAGGATCAGAATTTTTTGTAGAACAGTTTTACTTACGAAAAGACCTTCGTCTGCATTCGTTCAACGAAGCTGTGATAAATACAGGTCTACTGCATTCAAAATTGTGCAGGCCTTTAAGAATAAAACTGCCGTCTTCCAACCGTTTTGAGTTGCCATTTCCATAATAAGACTAATCTAGCGAGATGACCAACACCTATAATTCAGTAAAAGGTAATGAACTTCCATTCATTCTGTGCAAAATACAGATGATTGCAGAGCGAAGATTTTATTTTCTGGCATCTCATGCACTTCTTTCGTAAACAACCTCTGCAATTGATATTGGGTTTTCTTCAAGCCAAATTGAAGAAAAAGTTTTGATGCCTCAGAATTCGAACTTACTAGCTTAGCTACCATTCCCTCTTTTCGCTGATCATCATCAAGGGAATTCACCAAGCCGTATAACAGAGAGCGGGCTGAAGAAGAGTCTTCTGCGTATATCGGGGCTATCAACCAATGTCCTTGTAGACTTTTCTTCATACAGGCGTACCCAGTTGCTTGAAAGTTGTCGTCAATTGAAGGCTTAAGAGCCATCAAAGTGAGAGTTCCTTTTTCTCCTATGGTTTCTTTAACAATTGAAGAACGATCGTATTTATGGATGAAGTAATCGTAGTCTATTGCATGTTGGACAAGAGACCCTTTAGGGTCAACAACAACAGTAAAGGGAAGTGGACGGGAGAGTGTATTTTTAGGAAGTACAGGGTCCAGTGCCATATACAAGTCAACCGTCCATCGTGCCGTGAAAGTGAAACCAGCTTTTCCTCTGTAGAAACTAAGCATTGGAGGAGCTGAACTTAAGCCGACATTTCTATTTCCCAAACGATTTATTGCAGCGTTCCACAAAATGCGTCCCAGTCCAAGACCTCTATATTTGGATTTGACAACATACATGCCGATGTATCCATGATTATCGGAGAGGGCAATGCCACAACAACAGCCAGCTATTTGTCCATCTTCCACGTTCTCGGCAACAAATATACCGTAAGGATCAACATTCATCCAAGATAATATTTCACTCTCTTGTCCCATTTCACGGCCTTCTGATCGAGGCAGCGATACCATTTCCGGAATGTCATTATTACTCAAATTCCTAATCACGAACTTCGTGTTTATTTGGTCAGGATTCATTATCAATTTCAAAAGATAATTCAAGTCGTTACGTGAAATTTGGAGATGATACAACTCCAACGGCTACGATTTATAACAGAGGCCAATCCGAGCAAAATCGCTTTTTAAAGGAGCTGAAAGAACGCCAACAATGAAAACAGAAAATAATGATAACCACCTACGATACATGCTATTATACTGCAATATACCAATAGCATCATGGGTAAAGTACTATTGCTTAAAATTAACATACAGTTTATGTTCATTTCAGATCTGAATTTTATGTTGAAAAAGTGAATAATTTACAATCAATGAAGCAAAGTCAATAAAACTTTATGACGTTATTAATTAACAACATTATGAATTTAAATTTTCCATTTTCAGTATCAGTTTGTATCTAAAATCTGTAATACGAATTAGAAAAATTTGGAATAAAATTTTCAGACATATGTTGTAGTGTCTTCGCTTCTTTTTCTGATTTCAGGTTAGGGGTTTTGGAAGGTTTCATTAATTACGATTTCATCTAAGTGATATAAATATCAGTTATATGATTATTCGTTCTTTTTAAGAAACAAATAAGCAAATGGATTGATTAATTTTAGATTAATGTTCTTCATCCAGTAGAAAATATGTGATCATGAAATAAAAAGCCTTCTATATAATTTCTAAACTAAAAATGAATGATGTACATTAATTAAATTTATTAAGTTCATTATCAATGTTTTGATTGAATCTGATTGGCATTTGCTTTATAAAAATGCCAATTGATCTTTCAGAATACCATTCAATCCAATTTGCATGTTTTCTGAACATATAAAGGGAAAAAAACAGTACCAAAATACGTCATGTACATATTTATACATGCTTATAAATAATATTTATTTTTTATTTTATATATTTATTTGATTATTTTTTTATTTGCCACAGTATATTCAATATGGTGAAGAAGAAAAAACCGTTCCAAAGTCTCTTGTGCTTCATGAAATATTTTAAAATTATAATACGACCTACGAAATTAAACATTTTAGTGTCTTAAATGAGGCTTCGAAATCTGAAAAATTCATGATATAAATTATAATCATTTCATTTAGTAAACTTCTTTGTCCATATTTCAAGTAAAATAATTGATGAGAGTCATCCAGAATCAGCTTTGGAATTTGGATCTAATTGAGCGAGGAGAATGTCTTATTGCCCTCTTCCAGAGATTAGTTATTTGCATCCTATACAACCCAGGTTTGGAAATGAGAAGTTGTGGTATAAGTAAACAGATTCTCTCTTCTTTGGTGGGTATAAAAATGGATGTGCTGCTCTCTGGGTCCATCACCACTCTCGAAAGGTACCGCTGGTAATGGACAATTTAATACCGCAGCAACCGATCTTATTTGTAATGATGGCTTCGTTTTCCAGTCATTCTGGATATGAAGGCAGCTTGAGGGTTTCCTCTTAAATTCCTGAGATTACTTATGTTGACCTTCATCCACTGTAGGAAACCGGAGGGAATATATATAATAAAATATAATAAGTGTATATTTTGATTATGGACACTTGCTGATTTGCATCCATCGAAAAGAAAATCGAACCTTCAAACTCTATTAAGAAACAATTGTAAAGTCGGAAAAAAATACAACAGCTTTATCCCCAATTATCCCGCTCTTCTATTCTCGGCTTCCAATACCGTGATTTCTCTTCTCAATTTTATACAACATATGACTCTTATAGCATTAAACAAACAAAGATGCTTCTTTTTTCATAAACCTTGGTCTTATTTTTATATCTTAAGCAAATATCGGTGATATTTTCTTTCAAACAAAACAAAAACTCTCTTTGCTGCTTTTTTTTCTCTAGCCTTTTATTCTATCCTTTTATTATTCTGTATGAATAGTTATTTGAGTTTTAAAGCTCAATAATAATAATAATAATAAAAACTTTGCTTCAAACCGTTGATGATCCTACTGGTAATTAAAAAAAGAAACTGATTTGAATCCCAATTTTATTAATAGAAAAGTGATGAAAGAATAATTGGAAAACTGAGTCAAATTTCAATGTAAATTCTGTATCATAAAACAGTGTGGCTCTTGTTACCATCGAAAATCTTGGAAGGCAAAAGAATTGAATTTTTCATTGAACTGCTCATCATTTGAAGCGATAAATTTTTGATGCTCTGATTAGTTATCTTAAAGTTTTTCCAACATCAACATTTACTTTCTGTCTTCTTTGAAGGTACATGGTAGTGGACAACATAACGGAAACTGGTTATCTGGATTCTTCATTGTCTTAATCTTAGAATTCCATCGAATACATTTATTCCATCTGCAGGTGAAAATCCTTTAAAAGTCCCCATTCTAGAATTAAATTACGTTTAACATTTACAACTTCATCAAGGAGACCCGAATAAAATCGTCAGTACCAAAAAGCACATGGAGAGAAGAGAAATTGATTTATAGAAATAAAAAAAAAGCGCAATATATATAAAAATATTTTAAAGACTGAACTTAAATCACACAGATATCTTTGTGTCTCGGCCTCCAGTGTCTACCGTATACAAAGTGAAACTACTATAAAAGACCGCATCCTTTCCTCTGAATTTTCCATGCGATATGGGCAGCGAGAAGGTGTTACGGCCGTATCATTCGCATTTAAAATTTTGGTAAACTTTATTCTTCGCCTGTAATTTTACAAAAAAAAAAAAAAAAAAGCACTAGACCTTCCCCGATAATAGAAGAGCCATCTTTTCAAGACACTGAAATCACATAGGTTTTCAAACGCATTTCTCAAAACAAGGTTTATGAATATGATAGTATCGACAACACCTTATTTAGTTTTGTGCATGTAAGGAAAACTCGAAATCAGTGAAAACACGAAGTAGGTAAAATGCATTTTAAGTAAAAGCGCTAGGGAGAACCGGAATTAACAAACAGTGCTAGAGTCAGTGGCGGTTTCCCACACAGGCGATGGAGGTTATCGTCTCGTGTCTTGATATCTATAATGTCCTCAAAAATTTATTTAGACATATATTGTAGTATTAAACCGACAGAAAAGCATTTTGTTCACAACCACCCCATCGGTCTGGTTCACAAATTTCGTCTTGATACTTTCATTTGAAAAAAGAAAAAGGAGAAAATAAAGGAATAAAAAGAGTCTAATAAAATGGGGGAAGGGGAATAAACTTTCCACTTTAATGATAGAAAACATATCGCTAAATAATTACGAAAGTCGTGGTATTCAAAGAGAATATATATATATATATATATATATATATATATATATATATATATAATAGGGTAAAAATTGACTAGTCACCCGGCTTCAGCCACTGCTCAATTTCTATTTTACATGAAAAGCCCGTGATCGCTAGATAAGACCTCAATGATCACCTGTCCCCCCCCCTTGAGCTAACATTACATTTAAAACTACGGTCAGAATACTCATCTTTAATAAATGACAAATTAATTTCTCCATTTTTCATACATAAATACTCAATCAGTATCTATAAGTTTATTGAGCAAGAATGTTTTAAAATATTTTCATTTAGTATGGTAAAATGCAATTAACCAAAGGTCATTGAAATATCTAGACTATTATGAGATATGTTTGGTAGGCTTAGAAATGGTCACTGAATCTTTTAAGCTAAAAGTATAAAATAATATCTATCAGTCTTTAGCTTATCCAATGAAGAGAATTAATTATAAATTAATTCTTTGCATGAATAATCGAAAACTATGTTATAGTTCAATTTTTCTTTTCGGCTGAAATTGAATTGAGGGGATCCTATTTCCTTTCTTTTTCTCAAAAGTGTCATTGTACTTCCATTTTCGATAATGTCTGATAAGTTAATTAGTGATAATAATATCGTTGTATTTTTTAATTAATGGAAACATTCTAAATTCAATAAGTTACAAATGATGATTAAATATTTAACTAAACATTCTTTGATTGCTTTTTGTTTACTTTCTTCAAAATTGAAATCTGACGGAAACCCATTTCTATTTAATAATTCAAGTGAAGATAGATAGCTTATTCTAAAACAGGTTAAGATCTATTAGCGGATTAGTGAGAGTCGACTGTCTCATTTAATTACTGAAATTGATGTAGCTAGCAAATGTGCTATTAATTGCTTCCAATTAAAAGTAAGAAGCATTTTCGTATTTTGATGTGTTTCCGCATTTGTTTCTAAGCTTGTAAAATTTTATTCCCATTTTTTCCCTCATTTCTTTTATTATTAGTTTAATATTGTAAAATTGTAAAGCAACACAATGTGCACTTTTGTACTTCTACCTAAAATTCCATTTCATTTTGTTTATTGTTTTATAAGAATATTTCCCCCATTTTCTTTCAAAAAGATTTATTTAACCTTACATTCTTTATCAGATAAATATGCTAAATTATAGAAAGCTTATTTCCTCTCCAAGTTCATAAAAAATTTAAAAAAATTCTTAAAATTTCTTATAATTCATAAAACAATTTTGTGAATCATGAGCTCAAACCCAATTTTATTTACTCGCATAACGAAATATGCACAAAAAAGATATTGTAACCGTCAAAAAATTTCGAGCTCGAGATTTTACAAATCTCAGCAGCGGACTTCACTTAGTTCGAAAAGCACAGTTTGGGAATTTTTTCTGTCCAAAAATCTATGAATGCAATAGTTCAAAAACGTCTTGAGCTAGACTAATGAAATTTGGTGTTTGGCATTTGTAAATACACAACTGCTCTGATGAATAAAACTTCAAGTTAAATTTCATTTATCTGAACCGATTGATATTAAAATATAATTTCTTGTTAAATTTTGAATATATGGAAGACTGAGCTCTGCTCGGCAGTGTTTATGCCTTGGAAAATCGTGTTTTTTCGAAGAAAATATTTAGATATGAATCGCATACTAATTACATATGAAATATTATCTTACAGGTCATTTAAATAAAAAAAAATCCTGAATGCGCTTAGTTTAAACATTTTGTTTGAAACACTCTGTGATATTACGATGTTGATTTTATAGTTTATCTATCATTACTTATATTTTTGAGCTTAGATTCAGTTTTACCCTAAGGAAATCGGATCCACGATGGCATTGTCAGCCTGAGAGTAGATATAAAAAAAAGGTTTTAATAGAAGGTTTTTTTTTGTGGGTAAAATCCTATTTTTTAGTTAAGATACTTAGATAGACCTAAAGATAGACCTTATAGATAAACCTAAAAAGCAAAAAGACTAAATAAAAAAATAAAGCACAAAGAGGTCCTCGCATCAAGGATCTGCAATACACATGTCGTTCGTGCTGTTTTGATCATTCTGCTGCACTTCGAAGCGGAAGGTGCATATACTTATTCTAATAATTAGTTATAATTTTCTTCACAAAATCGCGTTTTTTAAAAAAAGACATCTATCTAGACAAACTGAAAAAGTAATACCTTATCTAAATATAAAATTTGATACAACTCATTAGAGTCGTTTCTGAGACACCCGAAATAAATCAATTTATATATATGCACGTTTAAAGTTATAAGATTTCAACTGATCGAAAGACAAGCCTTCATAATTCATTTTTGTTTTTCTTCACAATACCATGAAGCACAAAACTCTTTTTCAGGAGTCTGAAAATAAAAATCATATCACTTTTAAAGTTCGCGGCCTTGCCCAAGGTCTAAAATTTTACAGGGGTAGAATTATTACCTTTATTAGAAAGGACTCTAGAAAATTTCAGAGAGATCCCTCCTACTGTTTAATTTGAAAGAATTTTCTCTTTATAGAAATAAAATCAAGAAAACGAAAATTATATATTCATTAAGATTTTTTTTTCAATTTTTTTGTTCCCATTTAATATAAAATTTGAACACTTGAACATTGTTATGGTCATCCGATTTATAAGATTGAAGAATAACATTCCATTTCATTTTTAATAATATTTTTAAAGAGTAAAAGATAAAAAGGGAAGACAGCAAAGTACTGTATTCATTTTTATTTATTCGATTATATAAATATCTATCCAAGATAAAGAGATTCGAGTAATCCACACTGAATGTATGTGCGTGTGTGTATTTGTGTGTGTTATAATTTCAAATTAAACTATTTTCTAAAAATGATTTCCTGTATTATTAACTTCTGAGTTTCGCATGATCATATTTTTAGGGATTCAAAATGCTGTTTCGACAAATTCTTTTCTAAATTGAATTCAGAACACTTTCTTAATCTCTTTTTCTTCCTTTCTGTCTTCCTATTCTAACACTGCAACATGCTCACCAGGGCTTGGAGAAAGAATTTTGATATTGCATAAAAACTAAACTATCTTCTTGGAAATTCTGATGAGTTTGGTTTAGTTTAGTTATTTTTACTTCCCGTTTTAATAGCAACACTTGAGATGTTTTGAATTTATCATGAAAGAAATCTCTAAGGAACTCCAGGACAGTTGCTTCAAATTAAATGCTTTTCATAAAATTCGGTTTCTCGCATATTCACTCATAGTGTCGATAAAGAGTACATTCATTGTACAAACGAGGGGGAAAAAGCTGTAGATGCATTAAATAACATACAGGAAATGTCTTTAAGTTAAAATATCTATATTACAAAGCAAGATGAAGATAAAGCCAGAAACCTCAAATACGTTTAGATAAAGTTACTTTCTTATTATCAATATAGTTTATCCAAGAGGAGCTGTAAAATATATCAGTGATTGGGGTCTCATATTGTCAAAATCGGCAACTGCCCTTAGATCATGCAAATTTCGCCCCTCCCTTCCTCATCCCAACTACCAAAACCAGAAATCTTTTAGTAATTTAAATTTTATTTCAGTATCAGTAATTTTTTGGAAATTAAGTATTTCACAAACTAAAAATGAATAAATAAAACATTTACTAGGGGATAATCAATATGAAAGTTGGCTGACGTATTTTCCGTAATTCTAAATTTAAAAATAAAATTTAAAAGCAATTTAAAACATAAAAAATTAAAAAATTATTTTAGTTTGCTATAAGTATTTTAATTTAAAGTTTATCAAAGCTGTTTACTCGTGAGTTCATCTACCAATTACAAAATAAATAAATGAAAAATAAATAAAGAACCCTATTAAACGAATTAAAAGCATTGAAAAAGAATCCATAAATGAAATTTTGAAATTTAAGTGATGCTTGATTTAAATTTGAAAGAGTTTGAGTAACAAGTATGCATATCAGATGAAAACACATACAAAAAAAGACTCCCTTGCCAGTTGCCTATTTGATAATTCGGCCTACTTCGACGTATTGGAATGAATTAGGAACAAAGATGCTGATTTTGCGTAAACCAAACAAGTAAAACCGATGCCGTTCCGAAAAGTGCAAAATTATAACTCTGTAGCCAATAGTGCAGTGACGGTAAGTGGCGTCTGGCTCTCAATACGTCCTAAGTCATCATTCGTGGCTTTTCCTGATGTTCTGGGGACTGGAATTGTTTTTATCCCTTTTCCCCATATATATATATATATATATATATATATATATATATATATATATATAAGAATCTCAGTAACGCTTTGTTTCTTTAGGGTCTCTTAAAACAGGCACCTGGAACATCCCTTGTCTCCAGGTCGGTACACCTCTAAGAAGAACCTACTTTTTTTTTTTTTTTTTTTGAAATGAAAGTTCGAAATAAACAGTTTTAAATCAATTGTAAAATATCTTTAATTTGAAAAAAAAACAATAAATAAATAAAATCTGTGAAATGAAAATAGAAATAGATACTGAATTATTTCTTACACCTTCTAAAAGATCCTTTAAAATGAATTATAAAAAGATTCGGCATCTCAAAATAAGAATTATTTTTGTGAATCGTTTAGTTTTCTATTGTCTATTTCTATTTAATTTTCTTTTGTCTATTTGCGCCACTACCAGGGCAAGTTTGAACTGTCATAAAAGAGCATAAATTTCTTTTCACCGACTTCCATGAAACGCAACAGTTCATCAGCCCTTGACCTTGTTGTGAGAACAGGTTTGGCAGGCGTCGCTGCTTCGCTCCGATTCTAAGAGCAAGTGAATCAAAATGTCACTACCGGCATCCAAAATATGGTGCATCTATGCCTCTCTCATCATTTTCATTTCACTGAAAAGGATTTTAGCAGTTCGATTAAATGCTCCGAGAATTCTGCTCCCTTACAACAGAAACGGAGGACTTCCTTCAAATTATACCTTACGTGTACTGGAAGATGGAGCAAGTGATTGCTACGATTGGTAAATATGACTGAATTTTTTCAAACTGCGGTTATGTTTGGAAGTAGGAATTATTTATTTATTTTTGTCTCTATCGACTCAACACCGTATCAAAAAATACGAGATGACCCGAAGATTATTTGCTAAATTTTGGGTCCGACATTTGCGGCATTAAGTATGTATTAATTGATTTAAGTCCTTGTCTTTCATTTAAAATGCTACATTGTGTTTAAAATTAAAGCCATTATGATGATTACTTCCTTTTCGTTTGAATTCTTTTTTATTTATTTTTAAAGTAAAATATTATACAAAACATCTCGTTTATTGAAATTGCTATTTAATAATTATTTATTCCAACTGTGATATAAGATTACAAAGGAAACACAAGAATAAATTCCTTTCTTCTTCTTCTTCAAGATAAAAAAAAACCTGAAACAGCAACAACAAAAAAACTTTTTTTTAATTAGAAAAATAAAATTGCAGACATCTCTTTGAAAAGAATTAAATTGTTGATTATTAAAAAGGTGAAAATTTTATAGATAGAATCAAAAGAAACTGTGTAGAGGATTTGTTTTCAGTACGCTATACTGGTCCAGCATAATAGCGAAGGTGAAAAGCACCCTGAGCATGGCATTTTTTTTTCGCCCTCTCATTGTATTTTACTTCAAATATTGGTCTAATGTCACTAACGTTTTTGCTGCCTGGCATTCCTGAAAGACTGATGCCTGTTTCATGTACTTGCCTTCTAGTTGCTAAGCCACTGTTCCTGTTCATTGTATAAAATTTTATTAAAATCTAGTGAATCTATATGGATAATTTAAAATTTATTGGAATTAAAATATTTTATTTAAAACCTCACTTATTATATGCTTAAATGCGTAATTTAAGAAGAAACATCTGTACGCTGGAATTCTAGAATATTATGGTGTTAACTTTGCGTGTTTTATTGGAATACTTTTCACAAAACTATTTCGAGCAATGCTTACATCCTTATTTATTGGAATTAATAATAATTTTTTGAATTGTTTTGTCAAATGTAAAATAATGCGTTACAGAAACGAATTGAACTTTTCTATGATTTCTTTCTTTTGTACAGAGTAATTTTTTTGACAATGGAACCGATTTCGAATTAGAAACGATATTCATATGTGATAGACCCAGTACCGTGACAATGCTTGGTGGGACAGACAGATCTTAACCAATGGCTCAGATATAGGAAAGGGCGCAAAAGTGATCACTCAGAAAAAGGTGAAATCAGAATTGTACCAATCATTATTGGTTTGTACAATTTCCTGTACAAGTAAGAAAGAATTTAAGAATAAGCCTTTTGTGGTAACGCTCTCATGTTTTCGGAGATGAGGAAAGGACGATACCCTTCTTTACAGGAATGATTTTTCTATCTTTTATCTTTTACATTTTAATTTCGCAAACAAGCTATTTTGAGATTTTTAATACCCACAGTGAAACGGTGTGGAAGTTTTTAGAGAGGGGTATCAACTCAGATGTCGTCTTGCCATCTGACCGTGGATCAAAATTTCGAGGTCCGTTACAGCATACCTCTAGTGTTGCTTTAAAACGGCACGTTAATATAACTAAACTAAACAAATTGAGACTAAAAAAAAGTGTTCAAAAAATCGTTATGAGGAACAAATTGGGGGGGGAGGACTTGGAATTTGATGGCCCCAGACGGAAGGAGTATGGAGACTTTTCTTAGATTTATGTGTTTCCTTTGACTATTTGATTATGTTTATGAAGAAGAAAAATAAAGGAACCATTTTCGCATTGCTCAGATATTGCTTTTGTGTTTCTTTAGTTGCAAATTGAAGAGGGAATAATAATTCTGGTTTTAGAGTGGGTAGAGAGTCGTCGCGTAAAAAAAATTCTCGTCCTTTTTCATATCTTGGAAAAGAAGAAAAAATATTTCAGTTCTTTATGTACAAATAATTTTTTTCTTTGTTTACATTGCTTTTTCTGAATTGAATACTAGGCGCCAACCGAATTAAGTTAATTATATCAACCAAATTTACATTTCCTAACTTAGTTAATTTTTTTTAAGTGTTAGCATTAATTGTTACAGAAGATCAAAAAATAAATTAGTTTGCCAATAAAAGAAGAACAGTATAAAAGTACTGTGCTAAATGTTGATGTATCATGTTTTGAATCTGAAGAAATTCATGATTTTGGTCTTTACATTCAGCTGTGTTAAGTATTGGGTTGTTCGAAAAGTCATTTCGTTTTTTTTTGGTGAAAATGAAAGACGATCCTCGTATAATGAATAATTATTTTATTAAATTATATATCGCCCATTCTGATCCAAAACCTTTTGCCATCTTTCTGGTAGAGGCATGATTCCACGCTCATAAAATTTTTGGTATTTGCTGGCAAAAAACTAATCCCAGGTGATTTTTGACGTCTTCATTTGAGACTAAGGTTTTACCGTCCAAAAAATTTTGCATTGACCGGAACAAATAATAATCTGAAGGAACCAGATCTGGATAATATGGTGGAGTGGATCATTTTTGTGACATTTGAGGAGCGAATCACAGACTTCAATGCGACAACACAAATTTCTCTCCGTGAGGACATGGAGAACTCAAATATCGAGCTTCGAGGTTAAACCCAGGCCTTTCAGGTGGTCATAAACAGTTGAATTCAATAAATTTAAACTCTCACCGATCTCACGTGTTGTTGTTCGCCGGTTTGCATCAACTATTACCTTTATCGTGTCTTTATCAGCTTCAACCGGCCATCCGGAACGTGGTGCATCTTCGACATCAAAATTGCCGGATCGAAATTTTGTAAACCAGTTCTGACACTGTCGTATTGTCAACGCATCTTCTCCATACACATCGGTTAATTTCTTTCTGGCTTGAACAGCATTTTTACCTTTCCTACAGGAAAAAATTGAAATATGACGAAATTGCTGCTTATTGCTTTCCCTATTTAAAAGGGCATCTACCAAAAACTACTGCGCAAAATCAATTGAACGTTTTCACAAACAAGTATTGCTATATCACCTCTCAAAACATACAATGATTATACGCCTTAAGTGTGAAGTTGGAATAAAAAAATACAATTAAATCCTTTGTCGAGAAAAAACGAAATTACTTTTCGAACGACCCAATATAATGACACTCTAAAAACCGTCAGATTTAATCACTTTTTGGACGAGAGGTAGCTGTACAATTCCGAATTAAATTACTGTTATTACACGCTTTTTATTTAACTAATTAAAAAGCAATTGACCATTCTACTTATGACAAATAAATGGATGACTTAATATCCAGGGAAGACAAGTTTACGCAACGTAGAGATATGATTTTAAGATTACAGATAAAAAGTACATTTTTCAATTAAATACAGTAAATCTATCTAAAAGGTAAACTCTTTAAAATATGGGGAAAGAGGGAAAAATTTGAATTAAAAAAAAAACTAGGCGAAACTTTCAAAACTAGACAGTGTTTTATTACAAAAAAGCGAAGGTTTAATACTAAGGTAATTAAGGTAAGTAAAATTAATTACTAGAAAACTAAGGTAAGTAAAATTACTAAGGTAAGTAAAATTAATTACAGAAAACAATTAATTTTACTTTATTTTAAATATTTGATGAAGTACTAAAACTAGCTTCTTTTCATTGCAACAAAGTATTTTGGAAAACTATGCATAATTTTTTTAAAAAGAAATTTGCAAAATTTAATGGACACAATAATTTTTTGAATTTTCTGTTGATTTAAAATTATTTCTGTGTGATAACACTTTCAGAAGGTATTGTGGTGAAAAGCCAAATTCTTGTTCAATTTTTAATTATTTAAAGTTAAAAAGAATCTCTCTAAGATGCACATTTTCACTCTTCCCAGTACGACAATTTCAAGAGTGTTACCGTGAATGTCGAATATTTGGTAAAATATAAAATCTTCAATATCAGCGTGGTCGGAAAAAGACCTTGAAAGAAAGGACCATTGACGACTGACGAAAATATTTAAACAAGATAGACAAGTAGTATTTCCTCAAACTGCAGTGAATTTAAGTTTCAGCATACTGATTATTCAGCGAATCATCATTGATGGCTTGTGAAGCCGAAAGCCCACTTCTGTACCATTTAGATTGCACGCACACTACTTTACGCCTTGCCTGGGACCGCCAACACCGTTATTGAACTACTGATGATTTGAAACACATTGTCTGATGAATCTCGTTTCCAGTTGCCTTAAATAGGGAACAGGTCAATCTGGTAGAGCTGTTGGGATGGTATTGGCCATATGCAGTTAGCGATATATATATAGAATTCTCGATATGTAAATCTGACAAGTACATAAACACAAGACCCAACTTAACCTAATTGGAACCCGGGGTAAAAACTTCTTCCTCCCTCTGTTTAACTACTTCAGTAATGAAGAACCGTATATAGAACTTTTCTATGGTGTTTTTAGTTAATTACCAAAATGCTATTCAAAAATGCAATTTAAACTTAAGAAATACTATTTAAATTTAAAACTAGCTTTAGATACTTCCATTGGTTACCTGAACATTATTGAAAATCCTGGCATTAACATATTTTTGACAACTTACAACTTCTGTGAATGTTGAATTGCTTTCACTATACCTTCAGACATTAATCGAGTAGCGGTGGATAGAGCCTAAAAACAATGGTTGCCAGGTGACAATGAGGGGCCTTTTTCACACACGCACAACTTACTATAAAAAAATCCTAACAAAAATATGTTAGGTGTATGGTTAATTACAGTGCACAAATATTACATATAGTTAAAGAAGTAGACTGTAAAAAGATTATCAAATAAAAACTCAAATTAATATTGTGTTTTAAATAAGTTTTATTTTCCCCTCCAAACTTAAAATAAAGTGAAAACGATCTACCAATTTGAATATTTTTTAAGAATACTTCTTACTGTCAAAGATTAGCATCTCAGAGGTACATGAAATGGGATTCTCTAGTTTAAAAAATGCATTTTAATTTTTTAGATGATTTTGCAAATTTATCAATAAGTCTTTCAGCATCCAGGCCATCTGATGACTCCTTTTTAATTGAAAGCAGTATATAGGATTCCAATTCACCTCAAACAATGAATTTCTTAATTCTATTCTTGATAATTTTCAGATTTGAAAATGCCATTTAATTCAACACTTGAGTGATTTCTAAGGTGCAAGTAACTTTATAAAGTTCTTAAAGATTATCATATGCTTTGTCTTGAAGCCTTGTTTGATACAAAGATCTTGAGCATAGAACCCGGAATAGAAACTTTTAAAGTTATTACATTAAAATACATCAAGTTCTCATCAGTATTTCAAGTAGTATTAGTTAAATTGTCATGCTGTTTTGCTCTCAAGTTTAGATTTTTTTTGAAAAAAAAAGTGTTTAAGCATAATTTTTTACTATGCTTTGCTATATCGTAATGAAAATAAAAACAATTTCAATGTTATAACAAATAAATAATTCTAAAGTTGTATCTTTTGATAAAACATGAGTGCAAAAGCTATTTCAATTTTTGAGATATAAAACCTTTTCTTTTTGTAGTAAAGAAATGCAGCCCATTTCATTGTTTCTCTACTTTCCTTAGTCCAATAAATATTTTTTACATATCTTGAAATAAATTTACTTTTTAGATTATTTATATTATTTTAAAAGATACAGTTTTTAGTCGGGCTTCTATTTTGCGTTGCCCCTTAGATAATCTTCTTGGGTGATTGTGCCATTCATTTATTTGTTATTAGTGGATTTCGATGATCATCAGTTGGTCGTTATTAGAGACTGCTAAAAATTTTTAAATTTTTAATATTTTATGTTACTACTTTTTAATGGTTGGCTTCGAAAATCATTTTTCAAGTTTGATAGGCATGTAACACGGACTATTGTAAAAACCTTACACCGCTATGTTTATTATGTTAGAAAACTTTCTAATTTCTATAATCATACTCAACACTCTAGTTTTAATTTGAAATAGTTAAACTGCGATTGATTCAAAAGTTGCTTTCAGAAGCTGTTTAAAAATAAGTACACCGTAAAAAGGTTTCATCATTGCTTGCTTTTAAAATTATACGTAATTTTAAGAAAGTTTCAATTTTTTAAAAAAAAACATACTAAAAGCAGAAACTTGTTCAATCCAGGAAAGAAAAACTATTTTCATACTTTCATCATCAACAATGAAAGAAAAATTCTGAATGAAATGTTTATAATAACAATGAAAACAATTAGAATTTCTTTATAACGTATAATATATTGTTGTAAATTAAGTCTTGAAATATTTTTAAAAAAATAATTAAAAAATAGACAAACTCTGTACAGTAATTAAATTGGTATCATGGAAAAAATAATTTTTGAAATTTTAGAATGAATTGATATCTAAAATTTTGAATTAAATTCCCATTATATTCCCATGTTTCCTAATAGCTTCCTGAGCAAAATATTTTTGTTTCATATTTCAATAGATACGTAACTCTTATTATTATGGAAGTCTTGTGATATTTTATTTATTGTACTATATATATATGAGCTGCCGTAAGATTGAAATTTGAATTGGAAATGCGAGAGAAAAAAATTCAATAAATAAAAAAACTTTTTTTCTGAAACAAAGCATATTTTTCGAAAAGGATTGCAGAAAACTGACTCCTTCAGAATTATATTCTTTGTGTACCACAGAATATTTTTTGCATAATATATGTAATATTGCAAAGAACTATTCAATAAAAATTACTCTGGTTCTTCACAAAACTCAGTTTTACCTCAAAAACATTTAAATGTGGTAAATAATGTTTTATTTTATTTTTGTTAATAAGTGAAATTCTGAAAACATTTATGAAATCTAAATATTTTACTTCCCTTCGATCTTATAAATCGTATTTAGTAAAATTATCTTGACAGTCTAACGTCTCAATCTTCTGCAATTAAGTCTGACAGAGTTATAAAGCTTATTTTAGAACAATCAACAATTTCATTAGTTTAGAAATCAGTCTTTGGAAAAGCCCAGGGGCTATTTATTTTATAGAAAGTCGATGGAGAAACGCTGTTTTAATAGAAATAGGATGGAAGCATTCAGATTTCCGTAACTCAATCAGTTTTAATTTTTTTAAAATGAAACTTTTAAAAAGCTTTAACTTTTAGTGTCCCAAGGATATTTTATCAAACATGATCAGACTATAGAGAATTTGTATAAGAGTTAGAAAGTTATTTTGTTGTGACTTATGGCATTGTAAAAGCCCGCCGATGGTCTGTCAGTGATTTAAGCATCTCTTGTTTTTTTAAGAGCACCAACTAGGGCCAGCAGTACGCCTTAGCTTCTTTATGCATCCCTTCCCTTCGCTTGCACAACCCCTTCTTACAATGGGGTACATTCACACATCTCACAGACAGAACACAGAAGAACAACCATGTTCGAAACGGGACTCGAACCCGGGACACCTAGAACATCTAGGGACTAAAACTGATAATTTATCAAATAATTTATTGATTAAAATTGTATAAAATAAAGTATTTTTTATTATTAGTTATATATTAAACTATATTTTCCCGAAAACAACTGAAATATTGAATTAATAATATAGCTATTTTAATACGCAAGAGAAATTTTTTTCTTAGACGTTTTTTATAGAAAATATGCCATTTAATATTTATTCTGCTTCATTGCTGTAAGAGTTAATCTTTAAATTTTAGTTTTTGCTAATATGATGGCAAAGCTCTGATAAAAGATACTTTTTCCCATTTACTCTTAATGTACTCGTAAAGGTTGCATTTTATTTTCATTTTGTGAGAATAAATTGTTGGAAAATGTAATTAAATTATTTTTTCAAAAATTCATTAAAAATAGATATTTAATTTATAGTTTAAAACATTGACATCATCAAAAATATTATTTTTTTGAGTTTTAAGATGATGTAAAAATCAATTTTATGCTGTAATGCTTTCAGAAGTTAACAGGGCAAAAGGCAATATTTAGCTTAATTTTGAATTAATTAAAATTCCATTAAAAATTCACAAAAGAAATCGTTCCAAGGTACATATTCCAGATCGCCAATATGTACGGATGATACAAACTGCCATTTGTAAAGCAAATTTTCCTACCCTTTCCCTGACCCACAGTTTCAATATATCCTTGATTAACAGCTGATAATTATAATAGCTGCCTAGCTTTCTTTCTAATCGGAATTACTATAAGTGTACAATACACATTATTAAAAATAGTTTTATAAATTATTTTATATATATATATATATATATATATATATATATATATATATTTCAATGAAATTTCATTTTTTTAAAAAATGGAATGAACATCCTAAAAAGCTATTGAAACAGCATATAAGATTTCTTAAATGGAAAAAATGCTTGAAAATTTAATAAGATACTTCGTTTCTAAAACTGCATAAAAATTCTAAAAAATATTAAAACTATTTTTTGCAACACAATTTAAATTACTTTAATAGTAACAGTTAATGTGATCTTAGCTTAAAATTTTAGAACTGTTCAATAATTAATTAGTGTTTTTGTATAAATAACAGAATTGCATGTTGCGGCATGAATATTAAAATAGCATGATTATACGCATCTGGTAATATACATTTTAGCGAAGATTTAAACAAAAGAAACTACAAAATTATTAACTCAGATCTTTCCTTATGATAATTTAATCAAAAAAATTAATTCTAATAAAAAATTTATACTTTTATAAATGAATAAAAATATTTCAAATTCATTTTTATTACAAATAATACTATATATAAATTATTATTTTAAAGATAATACCTCAACCAACAAATAATAAATGTTTGGTACAAACACAATTAAAATGAAAAATTCAAAATTAATTATCAATTAATAATTTTAAAACTAAGATATAAATTATTATAAAATATTTAGGTTAAAACAACCAGTATGAATTAAAAATTTTTAAAACGTTATTTTTGTAAAATTGTGAAGCATGGAATTTATTCCTCAACTTTTTCTTTTTGTGTTATATCAAAAATGTTTTTTTTTTTGCTTCTTATTCCTTGAGCTGGTACTCTGTTTCCTTTTTTTCTTTCCACATTTTCTAATTACCCCCTTTTTTCCTTTATATTCTTTATATTTGGCTCATGAATTTACCGTACTTAAAATCAATTGATTTTACACTTTAAAATTACTTATTCCACTATTTGTTTAAATGCAAAACAATAATAAAAAATATAAATAAATAAGCAATTATAAATAACAAACATAAATAAACAATTCTATTCGCAATGAGCTTTTGTTGTTTTATATTCTCTAATACGCAATATTTATTGATAAAATATCCTTTCTCAAAAATACTATCTGTTACCATGAGAGTATGATTATCATCTTTAATCAAGATATGACATCATTGCAAGATTTTGAGTTGAAGGCAGGTTGAAGAAAAATTTATTCGCATTCTCTAGTTTTTGAAAAGTGAAAACCAATCTTTTTGAAAATTTCATTAGCTTTTCTGTAAGTAATATTTCTCAAATTATCGCTCTTCTTATGACGATGAAATTCCAAAAAGTCACAGTACTCTTGAAGGAAAGCTATCCTGAATTGTTCTTCTGTGATCATTTTGGTTACATTAGGTTTCGCATACAGAGAAATTATAATAGGAAGTTGCCGATCGCTCGCACGTTCGGCGTAAAATACTGTCACACACAATTTTCTCTGATTTTCAGATATTTTTACGAATTTCCCTTTCTTTGATTTTTCCAGATCGATAAAATTCCACTACTTTTCCTTGAAATCACTGATCCTGGTGTACATGTGCCAAATCTGGTAGATATAAGTCAAATGGTCTGATTTGTGGAGCATCAACCCACACACACACACACACGCGCGCGCATACACACACATACAGGCGCGCGTGCACACACGCACGCACACATACACATTTAGGTGAGCGCGCACGTAGGCGCGCGCACACACACATTTATCTCTATTATATATATAGATAGGACCTTCAATAGTTTTGGAAGTAAAATGACATACTTAATTTTTTATTAACTTTGTATTTTTTTAAAAAAATTTAAAGCCAAAAACTCTGGCTTCAGATTTAACGCACAATTTCCCATGATTTTCTGAAATACTGTCCCCTTAACAAGGGGAAAAACAATTTTGAGGCTAACTCTTCTATGAGAGTTACTCATACCAAATATTACAATACGTTTGCTTCTGGTACCGGTCTCACGGAATGCTTCCGCGCCCAATGAAATGGAAAGAGATACTGCCCCTATCGGGAACCTATAGTCTAGCAGTATGTCCGGTACCGCTATGATAAGCACACACACTTTCATTTTTATTTTCATTAGTAGTATGGATAACATTAAATTTAGCTAAATAAGCTATATAATTGTAATTTAAGTTCATTTTGTACACAGTCAAAGGAAAAATAATCATCTTTGAATATGATTTTTAACATGTTTTATTCTGTATCAAAAACTTAATGCTTAACATATTTTTATCGTGTATATTTGGTTGTGACTAATTCATTCGTTATTTTCTGTATAATTTATTTTTCTGAATTTAGGTTAGAATAAGTTGGAGAATTTATAATTGATTTATTTAATTAAATTAAGGCAAATAAAAATATGTGCGACTCTGTTGATTTTCGGAGATAGTCAGTGCTGAACAGAGCAAAAGCAAATCAAAAATAAAGAATCAAACATTGTAGCTGGCCTCTTAAAAAAATCTCTTGCAAGATACAATACCTTAAACTCTGTTCACTAAAACAAGAATGCTAAATTTTCCTATAACTGTTGCTCCGAAAGTTTATCCAAAATCAGTTCGATGAGAATGAAACTTTTTAGCTTTTCTAACAACATTGTAAACATGATCAAACAAATGCCTTCAAATACATAAATTTTAGAAAAAGCGTGTGTGATTCTTTTTTCCAAATGTGGCTTTGGTTATCCAATACCTCCTAATAAGCATTTTACTAGTCAGTGGAAGACTTTCTTTTCCTTTAGTTAGTTTCTCCATCAGTTTTATAAGGTAAAATGCAACTGTAAAAAATAATAAATAAAAGAGGAAAAAAAAGCAAGTCTTTTAGGCATGTCTGGCAAATACCTTAAATAGTGCTAATACCACGTTCCTCTAGCTGCAGGATAGGTACATGCATCAAAGTCTAAGAGCATACACCTCAGAAGGAATTGAGTTCTTGTGCCAAAAAGTAAAATCTTGCTATTTTGTTTACTTAATTTCTATAAAAAGCAGAGAAAAGTTCTTATAAAGACAGAGAAAATTCCATTAGAGCCTGTTCTACTTTTGCTTTTCTCTTTGGTCACAATCTTTGTGACCTATGCTGTCTTATGGGCGAGGCGGCCTACTTGGCATTGAGTAAGGTGGCAACCAAGCCAGTAGGCCTCTGTAATAGAGTTCACGCCATGTCGTTTCGAGGAACTCTGCGTCTTGTGAGGATTTTATTGAATGGCTATTTTTCTGTTTTTCCAGTACACTTATCATCATTTAGAAGTATTCAAACTCAGCATTCTCAGTTCAACTAGATCAATAATATGTTCATGGTATATATTCATTGCCTGCATTCAAAGTCATTTGCCTGTTCCATTTTCCAAGCTATTTCCAGTTATCAGATACGTAAAAAAGCTGGCAAGACGGAAAAAGTCATTCTTTATTACATATTAAACAAATATCGGAATTAAGTCCCTTCTATAAAAAAAATTACAATTGCTCTGTTTTACATTCCATCTGTAAAAAAATAAAACTGATTTACATTGTATTTGTTAAAAGTTTGAATTGCCGCCAATTTAATTTTTTGTATACATAGTACTTTTTATAAATAAAGCTAATTAAGGATTAAGTTTGGAAAATACATAAATTTTATTAAACACAAAATTATAAAATTTGCTAAATTTTTTCAATAAATCAGTGTGTCTTCGAAGATAGCAGAAGCTAAATTTAACAAAAAATGCTACACTTGAACTGGAGAAGCGTAATTTTAGCAGTTCTGCCATGGGTGCAAAACCATCAATTTGGTCCTGGTCAAATAATGTTTGTACAGATGCAACAAGACGATCTGAAAATCCTTATCAGACCATAATTTGCCATTGAAGCAAAGTACAGAATTTTTGTAGGCTTTCTCTACTCCTAATGCAATGTAGGGCGAGGAGAAATAAGACGGATTGCGGTCGTTGTTTGAGGTAGGCTGAACTGGCATCACAGGTATTCCTCTACTTCAAACAGAATTTTGACAGGTGTTAGAAGTAATGTAGGATTGTATTATACTGTATAAATCATGTATTTTATAACAAACACAAAAATCAATCAAACAGTGAACAAGTACTCGGTATTGATTATCGGGCGAGATTGATATCCACTTCCGTCATTTTTGGTCGGGTAACATTGTATAAATTTGATATTTTATATCAAGTGAAAAAAGTTCTAAGTCCTGTCAATTTTGCATCGGAGATATTATTAACTTGCATTATGTTTTAATTTATTTATTTATACATATTAGACAAATTCCTTATCGGAAGGCTACATGCTGTAATTGGTGTAACTTTGGGAAAATTATCTGTAGATCTTCACCAATCATATTATATATATATATATATATATATATAATATGATTGG
>JAOUZG010027617.1:5073190-5086697 GCA_026289955.1 Argiope argentata
ATAAACCTCATTATCGCATTACTGAGAGAATACTGTAATAAAATATATTGTAATAATAAAAGATAATCATCCTGGCTTTAACCCAAGTATGGGCATTTTTATTAACTGACTAATAACAATTAATACTAAAGAAAGACCGACAAAGATAGCATATTAGGTTATCGAATATATTAGCCAGTGACATGCGGTTAAGACGAGAAGTAGTCAAAGGCACGCAATTAACACATACACAAGTGACAAAGAATATTTTTCAAGCTAATAATAAATTTTCTTTTACTCCAATTAATAATTATTAATTATATGTGAACCAAATAAAATTTAGCAACGATATTAATTAAGAAAAGCCGACGAATTTTTTTCAGCCAGTATAAAGAAAAAGTCAAATAAAAATTCAAAGATAAATTCGAACTTTCTATTATCAAATGTTACTGTTTACAATAACTTTAAAGAAGAAGATTTTCAAACAGTGATCCCTTTCTTCAAATAGGTTTAAATTGCAGAGATTAGCTTTCGGTTCTTACCAACTAATGCGGACTTTTGGCATTTTCTAAAAACTTTGAAGCTTTTATATAATACAAAATTTGTTACAAGCCTAAATTTGTGTATGTTTTTTAAATGATATTTGTACTTTTATACTATTTATTTTGCAATAAATTCGGAATCTTTCGATAGTAATACAAGCATTATCTATGTTTGCTGCAAAATACAAAATTTCATTTTTACTTTATCATATATGACATATGAAGAAGATATTTTAATCGTCGAAGAATTAAAACTAGAGATTTTGATGAAACTCTTCGTTTCGGACTTCCTTGAGCTCGAGAAACATATTTTTGGCGTTACGGCTTTCAGTGACAAAGGTAATTTTTATATAAGTTTTTCTTTCTTTAAATTCGTCTATTTTTATCGAATAGTGTGTAAAATCAGTTCAAAGGAAGTTTGTTCGTCGGGCTGTTGAAGCACTCAATAATGACAAAACGGAAAGCGCTATAAAAATAAAATTTGGCACAGTATCTAAAATAGAGATTTGTAACACATTTTGAACGAAACGATCGACCATCTTTTGGTTCGTACATTCTCATGCATGTAAATATGATAATGCATGTTGTGGTGTTTCTAATGGCACTAGCCTTGGACAAACTCCTTGTCGCAGGCAGCGATTTTAAGCCAAGGGTGCTACTCTTGTTTTAAGCAATGCCAACTAAGGCCAAGAGAACATATTAGCTACTCACAAATCACATTCGAATTGCACAGCCCATCTTTGTAGGGGGACACATTCACACATCACACAGATAAAACAGATGAAGAACAACAGCATCCGAGCCGGGACTCGAGCCCATGACGCCCAGAACGTCACGGGGAAGACGTGTTGCGATAATTCATAAACGCAGGGACTTAAATAAATTATATTTGATTTGTAGTTTGTCGCTACAGTTGTAGTTTCGTATCAAATTTTGGTGGAATCGGACTAAAAAAGAATACTTCAGAAACACAGAACATTTTCAATAACTAATTTTTTCTACTGCTAAATTTAAAATCAATATTTAGGTTTCTAAGAGTTCATTATCCTGAAATATTGTTTTTACATAGATTAATTCCCCAGATACTAATAATTATTGTCAAAAGAGTATGGATATGTTATAGTTACTTTTCTTCTTGTAGGAGTTCAGCGGACAGACATCTTGTGGAAGTGGAACCTGTTTCGAAGAGACTAAATTGTTCTGATTCTGCTATTGTTTCTATCGTCTCTAGTTCCACAGAAAAACGAATAACTAAAGTAAAAGCAAAAGGTATTTTTCTTTCTGGAAACATATATTCTACATGATATACAATATTATTTTATATTTAATGTCTTTTGTTTACTATTCTAAAAATAAAAATTCCAATACCAACGAAAAAAAAAGTTTAAATACAAAATATATCAGTTGTTGGAAAAAGAATATTAGGATTTCATTTCTGTCTCGAAGACTTCAACTCAAGCATATTTCAATTTCACAATTGCCCGTTGCCGACGCCCTGGCAAGAGGAAGAGTGTCTTCCTCGTGCTCTGAGCTGACCGGGTTCGGGTCCCGGTCAGGGCATGGTTGTTCTTTTGTGTGCTATCTGCGTGGTGTGAGAATGCACAACCCTGTAAAAAGGGGCTGTGCAAGCGAATGTGATAAATGTATGTCATCTTCATATGAGTCAAATTTCTGCCCTCGGGTACTCAGGGGACCATACCCTCATAAGCTACTGCATCCCTCCTCCCTTTCCGTTGTAAAGCGGACACGAAATCATCATTACTACTTCCCGTTGGGGCAGCTCTTCTTATCTTATTGGTGAAAAGAAAAAGCCTTTCTCCAGTTTTTCCTTGGGAATAACCCGAATAAAAATTAATTAATGAATTTTGACCTTTTTAAGGAAATATTTGATACAATTAAAATGACAACAGCTAAAGCTTTATGGATATCACTATTGAAAAATAATTTAAATTGACATTCAAGAATTCAATCATGTCTAAACACATTTGTCTCCATAATACAGTTGAAAGGCTAAAATAGCTTATGTTTTTGTAAGAATATGGATAATTCATTAAGCATTTGAACAACAGTGCAAACACATTTCGTGTGTTAATTTCAATATTTTCTTTCAAATATTTTCATTGATATTACTTTAAAAAAAGGAATTTTCTTTATTGATTCGTTTGATCTCAAATAATCATTTTTCAATATCTGAGTGTTCTCTGCCATAACATTAAAACTGAAAGCTGCATTTTGGACTACTAAATATATACTGCTGTGAGACGGTATGATTTCAATTACACCATTGTCCCATTTCTGATGCAAGGTGAAGACTGTTTTGGGACGGCATTTATAATATTGAGTCATCGTCAGATGACGAGGACATTTGAATCTTTTCAGAATTAATAGATTCATGTTCCAAATACATAGAAGGTCTTTAAAAAAAGTGGCTTCGAGCTTCCCTGTCTGGAAGCAGACATATCACTACGCCACAGAGGTGTCAACAACCACGTCATGACTAAATTAATATGTGTGGATGTTGTAAGGTATGAGAAAAAGGAAAAGAGCAACGAACGAGTAATAATTAAATTTTATGAATAATATTTAGCATTAAAATAAATAAAAACTCACAATTCTTGCGTAATATAAAAAAAAGGCGATTTCTTGAATAGAATTGAGCCTGTTATTCAAAAGCCAGTTATAATAGAGAAGATATCATAGATTTTCAGAATCAAAACAA
This sequence comes from Argiope argentata, assembly GCA_026289955.1. Taxonomy (NCBI): domain Eukaryota; kingdom Metazoa; phylum Arthropoda; class Arachnida; order Araneae; family Araneidae; genus Argiope; species Argiope argentata. The sequence continues at coordinate 5,076,431 of JAOUZG010027617.1, forward strand.
AGAATGCGTTTAAAGGTTTATTACTATAATGTTATATCACTTTCCCGTCTTCTCTTGCCTGAGGCATGTCATTTTTATGTATTTTAATAGAAATCGCACTTTCGAGTGTACGGACAATTAAAAAGTCGTCCTCTCTTAAGTTGATTAAATTCCATTTTTTATGTTTTTAATAAAAAATAAGTTTCTAATAAAAAACATTCATAGTGCGATGTTTCTCCACTACTTCTATTGTTTCTTGTCGTAAACAAAATTGTCTTCATACCACGTACTTTATATACTTCGAGCTACTGTAAACCTTATGATTCGCGATTAAGGGATCTCATAAAAATGTCTATGCTCTGTTGACAGTTATGCATAGATAACGAGGTTTGTCCTGCTCGGATAAGAAAAACCAGTTGCAGAAACCAATATTTACATTCCTATCGAATCCAAAATCAAGTTTCTAAATCTAAAATAATCCTTGTTTCTTTTTGAAATGTAGAATAGGGGAAATATCAGCAGCACGGCTATCAGACGAGGAACAATACAGTTAACAGCCTTCAACAACATTCCCATCGGTATTGCAGACACATACTGGGGGATGGCATCTTTCAAATTTTCCATTGTTTACGGTTTGTCGTGGTAACCCTAGATTTCAAGTAACTCCAAAGTCAAAAATCGCAAGGTGTCAGATTGGGGGATCTTGGAGGTCATATGTTTTAAAAATTTCGATTGATAATGTGATCCTCTCCAAATTTTGAGTGTGGTAGTCGTTACACTGGCACAAAAATATATAATGGTGTTCCATCTTGCATAAAGGTGACTGTCTGTAGTACCTGACGCATTTGAAGTTCTGGGATAATCTTGTTCTGCAACAATGCTGCATATCACTCATCAGCGACATAAACTGTTTTTAAACCCGTCTCGCTGACTTCCTCTAAAAAAATAGGCCGATTAAAAAATCAGAGTTGAAACTACGCCAGACAGTCACTTTTGGTTGATGCAGGGTTCTTCAAGAAATGCAAGTGGATTTTTTGTACACGACATACACGACAATTATGTGTGTTAATATTGCCAGATAATACGAAATACATTTCATCTGTCCAAAACACAGTGTGTAGCCAGTCGTGCTGCTGTTCCATTTAAAAAAAATACCCAATTCGGAAAAATCTCGTCGCTGGAGGAAATCATCAGGTTTCAGTTCTTGGTTGTGCTGCAACTTGCACGGATATCTTTTCAAAGTTATTCGCAGTGCTCTTCACACAGATCCTTAAGGCAAGCCTGCCTGCTTTGAAATTTCTCGAGTGCTGCATTCCCTGTATGCAGAAACAGCCGACATCGATTGCATACTCTGTTCGATCGTCGAGACAACAGTAGCCGATGCTGTAGGTCGGCCACTTCTCTGTCGAGAAGCCAAAGAATCTGTTGCTTCACATTTCTGTATCATTTTGGTCAATGCAGAGTATGTCTTTGGTCCTTTACCATCTCGTCTACCTTTCATGCTACGATATGCTCGCAATGCCCGACTGGAATTTTCTGCATTTTTGTAAAACAGTTTAACTGAGACGGCTTTCGCCATTAAGGATAACATTTCAATGCATTCAATTTCGATTAGCTGATGAATCCGCAATTTTTATACTATTTGTGCTGCTTGCGTAATCCGATATCAGTGACCCAACATCACAATCTGTTAGTGGAAAGACGAACAATTTTTCATTGCGTCATACAAAATACGGTTTCTTTACAATTTATTTAGTGCAAACAGCATCTTTTTTTTTAATCTTTATTCACTTTTGAATTATTAATTTTCAAAGTTATTCCAGACTTTTAGATTACCTGGTATTTAAAATATCAATGAATAAATTAACAATTATAACAAAATATCAGTTATATTTTAAAATAACAATTATAGCAAAATAGAAAATAGTTAAAATAAAGAAATCTTTTTTTTAGTATATTAATAAAAATTCGTATTTAAAACTTTCTCTTTTTATATTTATTACTCTTTTTATATTTATTTATTACGTAAGTATACGCAATAAGCGCTCCAAGAGGCTAAATGTGCATTTAAAAGTGTTAAATTTTATTTGAAACTATAAAATATTTCAAAAAAATGAAAAAAATTATGCATAATATGGGGTATACAAATATACAGACTCATTTTATCACTATACTAAGGGTGATAAAAAATTTTTTTTGCTGTTATATAAATTCGACGAAAAGAATAAAATTTTGAATACTAATATACGTTCAAGAATGGTGTGAAGAATTATAGTCCAGCTATGACAAATATGGTTAAGTGACGAAATTTTAAAAATAATATTTTTTTAAAATTAAAGCCTTACTCTTTCCTGGTGATAACGTGATCCTCAAAGTGAAAAAAACCACTTAATTTGGAGTTGAAATGGTGATTTTAACTAAAAAAAATATGGCAGAGCTAGATAGAGAGAAAAAATTGAGGCTTTCATTAGTATACGAATGGCTTTTCCATTGTCGTCTCAGTCCCCTCCATGCCTTCCACTCTGAACTGAATCTCATTCAAAAGCAGACGGTGCGCAAAATTCCAAATCTGACATCATTGTCCTTTCCGAAGAAAAAAGCACTATGAATTAATAGACACGTTCGGCTCTCCTACCCTTGCCTTTAACAGTGAAATAACGCTTCGAAATTATACATAATTCAATCTCGTCCTGGACAATTTGCCGTTCCTGTTGGGTATATTGCAGAGGTAGATCTACGATGGGTGAATTTTTTGTGCTATTGCTCTTATGCTTCCGTATTCATTTCAGCATGTTGAAATGCTGCAAACGAATGATCATCAGCTGTAAATTGATTTGCTAATTCAGTCCCATATTGTGACAACACTTTTAGGAATACCGAAGTTAGCATGAAGAAAAAGGGAGCGTGAAGCACAGGATAGCATTATGTTACATTGCCTTCATTCTGGTTTTTGGAGGCTAAAAAATCCTTCTTTAGATGGAAGGAGAATAATTCTAATTTTTAAAGAAAAAGATAAATAATTGGAACAGAGTACAAAACAAAATATACACTCACAAAACACATACAAGTAAATAAGCAACACAAATAGTAAATCAATAATGACAATAATAAAATATGTCATTCTCGGTTATAAGCAAATAGGAGAATTTTGAGTTCCTGGATGTAAAAATCAGTTACGAAAAGATTCATACTCAGTGATGTTCTTCTTAAAGAAGATTGTTCTCTTCATATATGAAGCTCATCTCTGTCCTTGGTCCTTACTTTTTTGAAGGGATTATTACCCAAGGAGCACGAGCATGTACTCATTACGAGCCAATATTGAGCAATTACATCGTTCTAGATTTGCAGTAATGAAATGTTTTCTTTGACATCCTGTGAATGTAAGATGTTGCTGCCTTACTGATAGGGTCTTTTGTTGATTTTTTTAATGAAATATTTTGAGGAAAATACTATTTCTCCCCTTTCAAGATTCAGTAACAATCACTAACTGTCAGTGGCACTCAAATTGTTCCTGATTTGAAAAACAGTATCTAATGCGGGATATAACAATTTCTCTTCACATGGTACGTTCTGCAGTACTATGCACTTTCGAACGTATGCAAAGCTTCATAAAGTGAGAATTTTGTAAAACATAAAAACATTTACTTTTCTATTGCGTTTTTATCCTTTATTGGTAACTTTTTTTCTTCATCTCTATCCAGTACCACAATTTTTTGCTTAAAAATACCTTTCCAACAATGTTTTAATATTAATTTCTTTTACTTCAATGATCACATTTACTTGAAAGAAAGACGATTGAAAAGTTCAAAATCAAGAAGTGATCTAATGCTATAAGATCAGTCTTGAGCATTATCTCATATGATAACTGCATGCAAGATTTTATACCGTTCCCTTGAATAGTATGCATTTTATTCGGTAAAGATTTTGTAATCTCCCATATTCATAGCCTTTTGTGAGAATTCGAAGAAAAATTTATTTATTTCCATTCTTATTATCTTTTTGTTTTTAAATCCAATGCTTTTTTTTAGGAAGTACTGGTATAGAATTAGAATGCGATGTTATTACAGATTTTCCAGATAAAATCGAGCTCGTTTCTACTACTGATGAACTGGCCGTTGACTCTCCCCCAGAATCACTTACTATTATTGCTAAAGATAGATTTGGTAAGGTTCATTTCCTTTCTAAATCGCATTCTTGAAAAAAGAAAATTAGCGTAATTAAAGAGATTTTAGGAAGTCATTATATTTTTGAGATGAAAAATTATATTTTCATCGAGACGTTTGTTAATTTTATTGCACTCACTACCCAAGTTTTCTTTTTTATGTACCCTTTTCTTTGTCTTAAATGATATCTAGGAAATACAGAAGTACGTGGAAACGAAAGTTTATGTGTGGATTTGAATTTCTCTTTGGCACCTTTATTTAAAATCAACCTGTACTGAATATTTGAAATTTCAGAATTTTTGCTGTTTATCACTACAGACTAAAGTGATCATTCTATTAGAATGAATGTCTTTTTAAATTTAATCTATATTAGTCTCAAGAAATAGGGAAGGCGTAAAGAAATTGCAGAAAAGATAGCATTAAACTTGACAGAAATGCAGCACAATGATTTGAAAATATTGATATATAAAGCAATGCTACTATTTTTTAAAGAGAAAAAAAGAATCAAAAGGAAAATATTTTCTCTCTTTATTATAGATATTCATCGCAAATAAATCATTTTAGAACTTTGGATAATTTATTTTTGATTTTAAAAGAAATTAAAACGCATGTCAGTGATGATATTAAAGCACAATTTTTGAGAATAAAAACATGGAGAAGTCTGATGAACCGATGGTTTTTGTTAAAATTCATTTTCTATGCAACATGAAGATGAATCTCATAGTATTTATGAAAACCCAAAAGAAGTGCATTCGTTTCCATGTGGTGAAAATAATGCTTGCTTGGATAAAATGTTTTGCTTTTCGACGGACAAGATTTTACTTTAGCTAAAATGTGTTGGGCAAGATTAGGAAATTTTTGAATAAAAATTGTTTTCTTTTGTTGTAAATATCAAAGCTGCAAAGTTCTTTTTTTTTGAGAAAAGGCTGCTTTACTGAGTTTAAGGAATAAAGGAAAAATAATTGAAAAATCAAATTTTAATTGTCGTTTGTAATAAATTATTCAATTCACTTATTGAATTGAACTAATTCACCTTAATTCTGAATTCAATTCACATTCGTTCATGATAACCTTTTTGTTTTGTTTTCCCAAAAATGTAGTAATTTTTTTTAATTAATTGTTAAATCAATAAAGAAAAAATTAAAAAAAATAGAAGTCGTAGTGAATGTAAACACGTGCCATTTCTAATATTTTATATTTAAAACTTTTTATTTCTTCAATGTTTTTAAGTATTTCTAATGTTTTGAAAATGAACTATAAATATTAAAAATTTCTTCAAAGAATTCTTCATCCTCAAAGAAAATTAACGTATTTTTCAAAAACATGTTTTATGTATATTTTAAAGCTGAAAATGAAAGGATTAAAACAGTTTTTATAAGTTTGAACGAGTGCCTTGCGATATATAAACCGAAGTGTCATACTTTTTATGTTAATACTCTTATATCTCTAAAATATACCGGAATGCATATTTAAAGTGAATTAATTGATCGATTCTTTTCAAAAATTATTTGTAACTTGTACAAAAGTGGTTGATGTAAAGAGGCCAGATTGTTGTTGAATATTGGTTATCAAAATGTATTCTTTTTTCTAAAAAAGATTCAGAAATTTTGGTGGAAAAAATTATTATTTCACTACAAGAGTATGCTGAGTTCATTGAGTAGCAAAAATATTTTTTAATAACCGAAAAATAATTAATTATTAAATTAATTTGATTAATTATTAAGAAATAATCACCATACCACTGCGCATTCTCTATTCGATTAGTTGAAAAAATACAAATGCATGAATAAGTTTCTGGCTTTTAAAAGATTTGAGATGTCTTTTCTCAGTATCATACGACTTTACATTAAGTCTTAGATAATCTTTATATTACTTTTCAATGTGCATAGAACACATGAATAAAACATGCTTCTTATTGTTTAGGCATCTTTTAGCAATCACATAGTAAAATTCCTAAAATTTTATATTGTTCGCTTAAAGATTCCTCCAGTCAGACTTTTTATTCCAGGATTAAAAGTTGTGATATTTTTTTCTAGTTTCTTAACCACTACAATAATCGATTTTTTTCCGGTCTGCTCAAGTGGTGTTAATTTTTAGCACGAAGATTTTGTTAGATTCCTATTGACTGAATCTACGTCTGTAATAAATTATAGGAATGTTTTTATCAACATTGGGGCGGAAGTAAAATTTTCAAATTTATGTTAACTGATACTTAGGCTTGTCATGCCAAATATTGATAAATTTTGATCAGGTAAAAAAATGGTTATTCAAAAATGGCATTTCCTCATTTTTTAAGAATCATTTCATAAGCGAAAGAGGGTAATTTTTTTGTTGACGTCAAGTGAAATTCCACTTTTTTCAGCTCCTGAAGATTTTAGAAATAGATTCACATAATGTTTTGATCCACAGTTCTTTTTTCATTATTGTTCAATACGCCCCGTTACATGCTTGTAAAGATGGAATGTAGTAATCGATTTTTCCCTTGATTTTTGCTCGAATCTTGCCATTTTGGGATCTTGTGTGTCTCTCTTGATGACAGCGCACTATTTTAAAAATTCGAAATTTTTATTATCTTTTAACTAATTAATTTATTAAATTCTGGATCCAATCCTGTTGTGGCATCTGGCACCATTTGAAAAACATTGCATTCAAGATTCCACAGGGTTTATTATAATGAGTTTTAAATTAAAGATTTAAAAGTAGAAAATCAGAAATAGTACATTAATGAAGTTTGTTTTTATGTAACTCATTTAGAACTACTAAGATTTTTTTAAAATATTTTTTTACAAAAAATAACTGCTGCATTAAAAAAAATTTCCCTTCACAAATGAAAAAAAAAAATTAACTCGTAGTTTAAAGAAAACAAAATATCCAAATTTTCTTTTCTTTTTGGAAATGAACGAGCATTGCTCCCAACTATGTCCCAAGGACACGTAGTGCTTCCGAATCACGTTTGTTGGAATTCAGGCCTCACGTATTCTGCGAAAGTGAAATGCTCTGCATTAAATTGAAACCGATTTCTTGATGGTTTTCAGTCATAACGGATACAAGAGAGCTGGAGAAAGTGGCACGGTTTGCATTAAACTTTGTAGATCTTTTCTTCAGGTCTGAAATTTAATTCCATTTTCTGGGTTTGAATTACAGAATTCGGTATAGACAAAGAGACGCACACGTAACACTTGGCGATAAAGCTGCATCCGAAATTTGATCTTTCTAGCTCGTTAGACTTTCGGTAAGTGGATAGTTTTCGGACTTCGCCCAAAATATAACAGAAAGATACAACGGATCATATTTCAGCTTTCTAGTTCGCCGCATTCACAGGTACACATAATTTTAAAAGTAACTTTTTTCGGACTCGTAAAGGTTTGAACAGTTTCAATAATTTATGTTTGTATACGAGAAAAGGAAATTATTAGAATGCAGAATAACATATAATAATGAAAAACACAAAAATTAACATATAATAAGGAAATTATTATATGTCAATTTCATGTGTTAGTTTTGAACGCACATTAAATTAACATAGAATAATGAAAAAGGGTTTACCTCTTTCTGTCTTAGAATATTAGATTTTATTGGTCATTAATTTTAAATTTTTTAATTCCTGTCATTTAATTTTAGGACATCAATTTACTAGCATAAATGGACTTAAATTCGAATGGAATGTAGAACCAGAAGTGGAAAATATAATTGATTCCTCTAATGGTAGCGTAGTAAGGTATGTATAAACATAAATTACTTATCAAAACTCTATGATATGATATGAAAAAAAAAGCTTACTTACCTACTGTCAACCAGGTGAATGAAATTATTTGGTAATTTAAAGGGCTCATTGAGATTGCATATGCATTCATTTATCATAACCAAACTAAGTCAAAGATTCATTTACTCCTCAATGACATATTTTTTTCATCTTTTTAATATTCAATACTTCAGAAATCTAAAAAAACTTAGAAATAGAATGGTTTCTAGAAGGAAATTAAAATACCAGGTAAATATGCTTCGATTAATCTTTTTATTTTAATTATTCAGACTTTAATTTAGAATTTATTATTACTAAAGAATTTGTTTCTCATTTCATTTGGCCCTAGTTAAATTAATCGATTAATTGATAATAAGAATTTGCAAACAGAGTATTGTCCTTCAGAATATGTGAGGGTGCAAAATTTAAAACATTGAAGTTCATTTGGAAGTAATTAAAAAATTGATTACAAATTTACAAGCTTACAAACATGTAATAATTCAAGCTAAATAAAAATTTATTAAAAGACAGTTATGTTGCACAAAATACTCTTAGAAAAAACTATATTAGCAAAAATAGTTTTTTTCTAACACAAATAAACTAATCAGTATGAAATACTTCTAATAGTTTTGGATAATATGTAGAAAATTTAATATTTGGAAATGAGTGCAAAAAGTTTGTAGAAATAAAAATGATTTAAATTTATGCATTTTAAGCATTTAATGTGATGGGATGAACATCTGATTATTCATAAAATTTGAAAGGTGATCTTCGTTTTATGCTAAAAAGATGAAATTAAAGCTTTTCCACGATTACATTATTCTTGATTGCATATTCCGAGTTGGACTTTTTTTTTCAATTTTTGTAAAGACAATTCATTTTTAATATTTTTCAGATTAAAGCCTGTTCCATTAACTGATGGATGGGCTCAAAGAGGATTTCTAGGACATTCCATTTTAATCGAACCACTTAATTATGGATCATGCAAAATTCGCTCTTCTACGATGAAAACAGAAAGTGAGGTAAGTTTTACAGCTTTTTTCCGAACCATTATATAATGCTACTTATATTTAAGAAAAGTGTTTATTTCTAAATTTAAATATTGGCAGAAATATGAATGCAGTTCACTCATATTAAGAATAAAAATGTAATATGTTTTAGTGACATAAGATTTATTCATACAGAGAGCAATTTATAAACGAACTTAGATGTTACTCAATAGCCAGTTCAAAATGAGCAAAACAGACTTTTATAAATTATCATGTCCATAGTTAATCATTAGCTTCTATTTTTTATGTACATTATAAATAGAAGTTAATGTTTATGAATTTTCTCACGAAATCGTTTATTGAATTTTAATTATTAACTATATCGGGCCCCGAACTTCAAAAATGGTGAAGAATTACTGCGAGATGAAAAAAATTGGAAGATAGGATAAATCAAGAAAAACAAATTGTTTCTGAATAAAATTCTTTTTAAATTACCCTTTGCTGATAAAAAATATTAAAAGGGCAATGGAAAAAAATAATGCGAAACAAAATAATTACTCATTAGGTAGTAGTCAACTCAACACTGACTTAATCCAAATAGTCCTTTTTAATTACATATTCTTGACCTAAACAACTTGTCAGTGTTGAAACATATTCTGGGATCTATATTTTGATATATTCTTCAGAATTACCTCTGTCGTCTTCAAAACAGCCATTTTCGAATTCATACCGTAGTTTCTATTCAAGTGAGAAAACAAAAAAGGTCGCATGGAACCATAGATGGACTGTCCGACCAAATATTGTGCAACGATCATCACATATGAGGATCTATGTTATCATAACGTGAGGGCGTACCAAATAATCGAGTGATGATTAATTATCGTTTCAATTTAGCCATATGAATGAATGATGCTTGATTTTTTTAAAATAAATCTAATGAGAGTCGATCATCGCATCAAAATATATTTTGATATTGCATTTCAATCACATGTCAAAGTATCATTTAATAATTTTTTTATTTGTTTGTGTGTATCAAAAAGTAAAATTACTTAACGTTTGAATATTATTTTTACTTTTAATTATCCAGGAACTCTCCACTCAGGAAGTGAAACTGTACATTTCCTCCAAAGTCCAAGTCTATCCTTCTACTACCCTCCGACTGCTCCCAGGAGGGAGTGTGCGATTGACGCTGATTTACGACCGTAGAAAAGAGCTTGGTAATATTTACTTAGAAGTTAAAAAACAAGAGATTTCTCGTGAACCTATTTCTGGAAAAATTGGTTAAAATTAATTCCCACTGCTAAAAGTCGTATTCATTCAGAACTTCACTACACATTTTTAAATACAGTGTATAAATAATTAATATTATCAATTCAAAGTTACTGTAAAGGCTT
>JAOUZG010027617.1:5095062-5108988 GCA_026289955.1 Argiope argentata
ATTGAATTATTTTTCAATTATTATTGAATTATTTTTCAATTATTATTAATATTATTTTAAAAAATTTCAAATAAAATTTTATTAATCATTGCTTTAAAATAATTTTATAACAATTTTGTTATATTAGCAAGAGTTACAAGGCAGCTCTTTAAGTCCTTGTCAAAAGAATATTTTTCTACTGTTCGGTTTATTCTATCATCTAAATCAGGGATGCACAACCTATGCACCGCGGGCCAAAATTGGCCCGCATAGCCTTCGAAGTTGGCCCGCGAATGTTGTTAATAAAATATGACTAATTTAAAATGAAATGAGACTTTTTTCAAATGAAAAAGGATAAAAATCTGAAAAGAAAACGATTCTACATCAGAATAAATGATTAACATAAATAATTTACTTTTTATTACGAAGCTTTTCAGTTTGTTCCCTTCATGGCTAACGGCGAGTACGATTTTCGTATAGGAGAAGCTCGCGAACGTGAAAAATTTCCACACATGAAAATGCAGTATGAGGATCCAATTCAAATCTTTCATAAAGCATTTGATGATCGATTTTCAGATTTTGAAAAGTGCCAAACGAAATTTGATGAATTTTCTTCTCCATTTTCTGTTGATGTTAATCTAGTGGATGAGAGAATGCAGTTAGCCTAAATTGATTTACAGAAGTCTGATTTTTTTTCAAATGTCAGTTCAAAGGTAAACCGATATTAGAATTTTATAAAGATTTGCTATAGGAATTTTTATGCTTAAAGAAAAATGCAGCTGCATGTGCAAATTTCTTAAAAGCACATTTGTGAGCAAATTTTCTCACTAATGAATTTAAAAAAAATCAAAATTCTGAGAACCTTTCTGCTGTTCTACGCATTGCTACAACTAATATTAAGCCAACATAAAATCAATAACTTTAAATAAATTCATTTTTTTTACTAATTTCGATCATTAATTTTTTTTCTCAAAATTTAAATTGCGTTCTCTGTATAATTACCAAAAAGTTTTCCTCTGTTATTCTATTTCAAGTTTGCACCCTTTTTAGCAGGAATCTCTTTTTTTTAGGTTTAGGTAATCTTAACTATAATGTTTGTGTTTTATTCATTTATTTATTGCATAATGTGTGCATGAATAAATTAGTAAAGTAATAATTGTAATTCATGCGCATTGCCATAAAAAAAACTCCAATGTTTTCGTGTTTTTAATATTTTTTAGCATTCATGTGCTTTTTTGGCCCATGTCATGATCTCTTTTCATATTTTGGCCCCTCATCCTGAAAAGGTTGTGCATCCCTGAGCTAGATTTATATATTTTTTCACTCTCCCTTTTTCATCTAAATTTAATCTAACCCCTAATCTAAAATAAACTACTAAAAATGTATCTAGCGTTCTTAAAGAAAATTTTACAGTTTTACCGTGAGAAAAAAAATTGAATATTTCGAAGATAAGGAACCTTAATTATGTCACTTAATCTTATCAATGCGAGAAACGTGCATTCTCTTTAGCCCCTCTAGATGCACGCCAAGTTTTCCTGCCAAAAGTGATTAAATTGCAGTAAACCTACCATGTGAGCGCAAATGACACCCTCTAATGACTTAGCTCTAATGGGATTGAGCGCAAGTGACACAATCCCGTCTTCTGCTTGGAGAATCCTCCAGACGCTGCTATGGGAAACCCCGAGTGCGTTTGCTCTTGCGACTTCGTGTACTCTTTTTTAGATTCCCCTGTACATGCTGCAGCACATTCTGTTCAGCGTGTTCAGTCCGTATTGTTCTTACCCTGTCCCTGTGAGCTCTTTCTAATGAACCTGTCTCAGCTAACCGCTGGTGCAGTCTTCCAAAGAAATTATGACTGGGAATACGCCTCATCGGTTATCGTTCCGCGTACAAACGCTGTGCGGCTGGTCCCCTACAATTTGCAGCCCCGTACGCCATATGCATATCGGCTAACTCTGCGATCGTGTAATCATCCATCCTACTAACTTGGCGTTCTTCTGCGAAACGAAGGTTCCCTGCACGAAAGCTCGGACTTCTCGAACAACGCCATCTACCTCGCCAAAAAAGCATTTTTGACTGCTCATGGCTCGTCAGGATGTACCCTACTCCTCTTAGAAGTTCTGAAACGGTTCACTGAAATACCCTGTATATTAGGAAATCTTATAATTTTTTGTTCAAATCTGGAGATGGCTTTCATTTTGAATTAAAATTAAATAATTTAGAGCTGAGAATATATTTAAAAAAAAATACACTGTCATTGCCAACACAAAATTGTAGATAATATTAAAAATATAAATAATCAGAAAGTGGGGGGAAAATTCGAAAAATATTTGGAATTAAATTTAAACTGAAAGTACTCAGAGATTCGTAACTCCTGTTACTAAATAGATACGAATAAAACTTCATATATTTATTAATTTGACCATGATGCCGAGATTTTTGACAGAAAATTAGTTTGAAATTTTACCAACAAGTTCTGCAACAAAGTAAAAAATGTAACAGTTCAAAAATAAAAGAATACCAGATTATTTCATTTATTTACATTCCTTTGTACTCTTTGTACATATCTAGTCAGTCGACGATATACTGAGAATATATCATATTGTTATCAACAACCACAACATTTCAGTAAGCACGGAGGAGACATTTCGATCATTGCTCTTTTTCAAGTTCCCTTCGTTGGTCACGCCCTTGATAAACGCGATCTTTGAGAAAGCTCCGCAGCCAAAAGTCTCAAAAGTTCATATCCGGTTTTGGTAAGTGGCATGCTGCTCAGGAAAATATGTGAGATGACGCTTTTATCAGGGAAATAAGTTTAATAACCTTCCGATGTGATTATCTAAGAGACTGCTGTGTCGGTGACTGGCGATTGTGGACCTAACGAGCCCGTTCACTGTGACTTCCTCTAAGAAGAACGAACCATCAATGAAATTCAATGTGAATGCACATCATACCGTGATATATGGGAATGTAGTGGTTTGTTGCATCATGGGAAGATTGGTGGAATCCCTCACGAGACAGTTCTATTTTTTGACAGCGCCATCTAAGTGAAAATGATCCTCGTATGCCTATCGTACAATGTATACGATGGCCAGTCCTCATCCACTTGCATCCTCATCAGAAAATGCAAGGCAAAACCAAAATGTGCAGAATAATCTTGTGATTTCAATTGTTGCACAAAATGCATCTTGTAAGGGTACAATTTCAGAATTTTGAGTAAAATCATGTGGTTGGTTACCTAAGGAATTTCCAGACCAGGTGCTATTGAGTGATGCTGCGAAAGATTCTGATAAAAGAGTTTTACGCTCAATGCAAGCCTTTTTTTTTTAACGACATGTTTATTGCGGGCAAATAATTTCTTTGCTATACGCATCGTTTTTACAGCAAAATTAGATGAACTGTTTATTTCATATCGCTTTAAGCAGTACAGTAATTAACCACCCCGTATTAAGTTAAATAAGAATCTGTAATAAAGCTAGATATTTATTTCATTAAAACTAAAAATAAATAGTCACGAGAAAATGGATTTGATTTGTATTCTTCCGCTACATATAAGAGCAGATCAAATTTTTTCCTACGCCTCATTAGATGAATGTAACATTTATTCTTATACTCTGCAGCTGTTTCTTTAACTCAGTTTTTAAAAATGTATAGAAAATCATTTAGAGTTATTAGTTTTTAATAATAGCCTTGCCATTTTTATCAGTTAAAAGTTAGGGTTTTTAATCATCAGTTAGTATTATTAGTTTCATAATTTGGAAGTAAAATGTTCCTCTCTATTTATTATCTAATCCTCTTCTAATCATCTCCTCATTAGTTAATTTCTAAACCGTTAAGATAGGTATGAATATTTCAGGCGGAAAGAAAACATATGACGTAAAAGATTCTGTTTTCTGTCGCTTCAGTCATTAAATATAATATTGTAAAAAGGTACGAAATCTAAATTTCTATACGCTTTCGCTGTCTTAATAATTACAGTAAAATACTCTTCGTGCGATATTACCTAAAGTAAGACAAGTTCAACGCTTTTGGGCTCAAAATCAAATTAACTCTAAATCTTTGAATTCCACTGCTTTAGAGAATCGAGGTAATGGAGTCTGTTAATTAGATTATCTTCCTCAAGTAGCCCATTAAATGACAAAATAAATAAAGAAAGAAAACAGAAAAGGTGCTAATATAGAATTCCATTGCTACAGGGAACACCTTAAGTAAAACTGGGGTAAGAAATTAAAAATGAATAACAAATCAATTAAAACATTTTGCAAACGTCATCACCGTGGAAGTTCCTAAAAGAAATGCTTAAAATAGTGTTTATTTATTATATTAAATATTTATTAATATAAATTTTATTCTAAATATCAACCTTTAACTAGGAAATTTTGATTCATCCCTAACACTGTTTAGAAACTATAAAAAAAAACAAATAAACTTATGAATTCCGAAAGATAAAAACAAATCAATGTTGAATAAATTAAAAAAGCATATAACAGAAAAGAGAAAAAAAACATAAAAATCAAAATATGTAAAAAATATAATAACATAAATAGCATTCTATATTAATATATCCCTGATTTATTTTCTTTCTAAAAAACAAAAATTTACTCCTGAAAACTTTCTAAAATAATGCATTCACGTTTTTTTCATTCCATGTTTGTCTCTTATTTAAATACTATTTGTATTGAATCTATTTTGTATATTTTCTATTCTTTTGGAATCACAGCTTTTATCAATGCGTGATATAACACAAAAGGGCGACAAAATAGCTGAAAAGAACTTTCAAAGCACGTAATCATAGCTGGTGAAGGAGAGAAAAACATATTTTACTCAAGATCTTTAAAATGCTTGATATGAGGCTGAAGTTTTCTCCTATTCAATTTATAAAACTTGTTATTTTCAAAAATTCATTTGACTTTCTAAGAATTCGTGATATAAAATTGAAAATAATCCCTTTTTCATAACTTTTTATTTATTTTTCGTATAACATTTTTTATACTTAATTCTTATACAGATATTTCATTCCCTAGCATCGATATGCATGTAGCAGTTGTTAAACCAACACGCCTAGGTAAGACCAATCAGATATTTCTTTTGTTATTTCTCAAAAATAAGGAAAAATTCAAATTCTTAAATAACTCCTTGTATTTTAAATATCATATGATTGTGTAAGTCTGAATAATCTGTACCAAAAATATATCTTGGAAATTTCAAAAGCAGTACATCTTGATATATGGGAAGTAGACATTCAAAATGAAATCTTCTTTTGATTGAGCACTCCATGATCACACTACAGAATTCTTTCTCTAGAACTTTGATGATATTACAATGTAATGTCGCTTATTGACGTTGTTTAGTAAATCTACGTTTTAATCATTTACGTTTTTATTCCTTCTTTATCTCTTGTTTCGTAGTACGCTACTCATTATTTACGAGAACTGTCTTATTTTAACATAATAAATGTTGTTAAATCTCACTTTTATAGAGCATATTTACATAATAGTTTAAAAATTTACATTAGTTGCCATCCAAACTAAGGCACCTAATATATTCTTTCATCAGAAGAAATTTGATGTCAGAGAATGGAGTCAACATTGTAGGTGTACATCATTTTCCAAATGGCACCACTCCAACATCTCACTGCCACTCGATGCTGAGTTAGGATGATAAAAATGTTACAACGATTTTACTTCTTATGTATATTTAAGGGCGCGATAGAAAAAAATATTGTAAATATCCTGTATGTTTTGAAATCTGTTTTGAAAACGTACTGAATCCCAGCTGCAGAAAATTTTTTAGCAAACAGAAATTGAAGTGCTGTTTGCACTTTAGAAAAATTTCCTATCACCAGTGTTCATTTTCATTTAGTCTAACGGATGAGTGAAATTTAATATAAAATTCTAATCCCACTCCTCAATGCTTGATGAACCATACAAGGGTCACAAAAATATATAGTATTACCGCGCTTATTTCGTGTATACACGCAAGTGGTGTTTAAATAGGTAGAAAACCTTATAAAATTTTATAGGTAGGTATAAGAAAAAAATGACTTACTTACCATCTATTTTCTGTAGCAGCGATAGGGTATCTAAAATAACAATAATTAGTTATCTAATTATTAATGAATCCATGAAGGCAGACTGCACCTTTCAGAGGAAAGAAACATTATTTAACGCGTTGAATGAGTTCAAGGAAACACACATATTACATCTCTAAAATGAAAAAGCAAAAGTGAACAAAAACATGATTGGACGTTTCTACATCACAGAGTTTTACATTGAAGAACACCATCTATCAGCCGTAATAAACAGTTAGTCAGTTAATTTTCAAATAAAAACACATAAATTCTATATAAGTTATCCTAATTTTATGTTTTTTTTCGCCCAACGCAATGTTCACCCATGAAATTATTTCAAAAATAATTTATCTTCTCTCTTATAAGTAACGATGATTATTTTTAAAAAATAACTATCTTCATTGCGAGAATTATGAAATTCTTCTGATAAAACCCCCTCTCCAGTTATGAAAGAGTAGTTTGTCGTAAATGATTTGAAGTTATAATCAACAAAATCGTAGAGTTAGGCCGTATATGCAATGAGAATTTATTCAAATGAATGCCTTTATAGATGGATTCAATTATAAGAATCACCATAAAAAATTATTCTGTTTCTAGCAAACTTGTTTTAAATAAATTATCTCTTCAAATATTAGTATTATTTAAAAAAAATTGATAATTTATAGCAATTATTAACTTTATTAATTTTTTCTCTTAAAGGGATTCTAAAAATAAATAATATGTGTCATTTTTGTAGAATTTCTGAATTTGAAAGATGACATTTGTGTCAATATATTACAGATTAAGTCAGGATTTGTAATGTGATACTGTAAATTCTTTTATCATTCAATTTATTAGAAATTCGCATATCCAGAGGAGACTATAAAGTATTGGAAGAACATAAGAGTTATCTTGTTTCAATTGAATTGTTTGATGAAAATGGAAAATTAATCTACCCTTCGGAAAACTTGAAAATAGCAGTGAGTTTTCCAACTCAATTGTTTTACATCAATTCAACTACATCTAATGGTAGCTGGTACGTAATACAGGCCTTGACACCTGGAAAAGGAGTTATTAGAGCAGAATTGAAAGGAGTTATCTTGAAAGTAAGTAAAAAAAAATCCCGAATATTCATTGAAAATGCATATACATTTTGTTGACATTTTTTGCATGTAACACTTTTAAATGATAACTAGAGACAGGGATTTATAACATTGTTTGGCTACATTTTTAATGAGAAGGTAAATTAATCAAACAAGTAATAGGATTTATTTTCGGGATTTTTTTAAAAAATTCCAAACTCGATAAAGTGTATTTTGTAGTTTTGTATTTTGAATACTGAATATAAAGACCTTAAAAATATCTTTTCAGCATTATTTGATTTTGGAAAGATTTAGATGAATCTTTCGCATGAAATCAATGCATCACATCATTAATGCCTACGTAAAAGAATAGACTTTGAGGTTGAAGTGTTATTCCTCTTTTCAGTCTGTGTTTAAAAAACTCAAATTTATCATAAATAATTTACTTATGTACACAAATATTCATCTTTAGCATTTCATCACAAGCCCAAAGAAACCTTTTTGAAAAGCGTTTCAATATGAACATGAACTTGTCTGATCATCGCTCGAATTTCATGATTAAATTTCTGATAATGAAAATGACTTTTCCACTTGAAAGTCCGATAACAGTTTGCTATTTCCAGGATGGGTCCTTGAGAAAAGAATACGAGCTTCAGAATTCAGTAACTGTTACAGTGTGCCAAAAAATTCAAATTTTCCCGCCTTTTACCCTTTTGCCATCTGACTTATTGCGTTATTCCCCTCATGAGATTCGCCTACTAGTAAGTATTAACAAATTCGAATGAAAACCCAATGAAAAGTATTTAAACATACGTACTAAACGACTGTTTTTTAGGCATCTGGCGGAACTGGGCATTACCACTGGACCACAAATAACGAGTTGACAGCAACTGTAACTTATGACAAGGAGAAAAGTCATGTGGGATATCTTAAAATAAAAAAAGAAGGCGATTTTACTGTGATCATAACTGATGAAGAAAATATCAATTTCATTGACTTTGCCAAAGTAAGAAAATCCTCCTTTTTCTTCCTTTTGATCAACAAAATCTACATTTAATTTCCATATGTCTTGATTTTATCTTATTGTGTTAATACAAAACAGTCATTAGACAGGTATTATCAATGTCTAGGTAAATACTGATGTTCAGAATACAATAATCTGTTTTGGAAAAGTTTTAGTAATTCGATTGCATTTAAAAGATCTTTTGCCTTTTTTTTTATGTTTACAACACTATCAGATTTAATTTCTACTTAGAACTGTAATGAGCTATTCCTTTTTTTAATGTCTTAAACTAAAGTGATGTGCATGATATAATAAGATGCTGCAAAATTCTTCCTTTGGGATCAGATATAAAGAAAGGCAGAGATTTACGCAGAATAATATAAGGCTGCTCAGAGCTTTTTCTGACAGGCATTCTATGTTATTACCTTTGAAGGCGCGTATAACATCGAATCGATAACTAGTTTCGTGTTAAACATTCGGAAGAATAACAATAATAGTATACTTCGATGTCGAAATAACTTATGCGATGATACTTGCAAAAGAACATTAACTATTATTAACATTACATCGACGAAAAGCCGATGGGCTGTCTACTCCAAAAGCATGATTGTATTATCCGCTTCAACTCTCTCTGTAGACTTTCTATTTTTATCTACAATGATGCACTTGTGTTGGAAACCTTCTTAGTAACACGTTAACTAATAGTTACAGTAATCGGGGAATCATTTCAAACTTCCATGAGATATACATAGAAACCATCGCCAATAAATATTATTTAAATATGTAATCATTTTATTTTTGATGTTTAAGTGGATTCTCTATAGAAATGATAAGAATCCCATAATTTCTTCTCTTTAGGTCTCTGTTCAACCGGTAATCGATGTTGAAACCTATCCAACAGTCGTGGAAGCTGAAATAGGAAATGTGTTAATCTTACCCGTAGCATACTTAGCTTATGAAGACAAAGGTAAAAGTAATATTCACTGTAACAATATATAATTAATTTCAATGGGGTTAATGTAATCTGCATATTTCTAATTAATAGTTTGAATCATAAAAATCATGTTATTATGAAAATAAAAATCACCGGTTAAATTAATTAAGTTTTACTGAATAGTTATTAAAAAGTAAATTTTCTGTATGCATTCATACTAGAAAATATACCATTACAAGTCATTTATTGATCGAATTATTGATTAATAATTTAATTAGTAATATATAATTATAAGTAATATATAACTATTTAAAAAATGTCTTGCTTAAAATTCTAAATTAATTATTAATTGCATCTAGATTAATAATTAGAAATTATTCATCAGGCCAAATTTCAAACAGATTGCTCGGTATAAGAGTGCAAGTTTAATTTCATAAAAATAAATAAAAGGAACATTTCAAATATAGAGAGACTTCTGATTTAAAGAAAACTGTTCATTTTATATGTTTGTGCATCCTCAATGATAATAAACTATTCTAATATTTTCAGAAATTAACTTTCTATTATTCGAACTAAATTTTTATTTCATTCGGAGTGCTTCACTTAGTAATGAAACTGAGAAAAGTTCCATATTTGTAATAATGAATTATAATTTAAAGGAAAAAAAAACTTTTTGGATCAACTAATGAAAGTATTTTTTAAAACCAATTATTATTATTTTTTAATTGGTTGAATGATAATCTGTCTACTATAAATATTACTGTTTATTACATTTTATATTTAGAGAGGAAGATCATGAGGAAATTTGACGACTGTTCTAAGGTGGAGTCAGAAGTGGAAATAATTGAAAAGCACGTGCTTTCTTATGACAAAGGTAAAATTTTAGTTTGCCTTTTTTTATATAGCTCACAAGTCTGGTTTTATGTAGCTACAAAATGTGTTTTTTGAGACGATTTACAATTCAAATTCTACAAAATTAAATTAATAATTCTATGAAAAGGAATAAAACATCTCGCAGGGTGCTTAATATTTCGCTTCATAATAAAAGGAATAGAATCAAGCACACATTTCGTTTGTCTTCCCTGTGATGTAATTTTTATCACTTTCCATTTTGTTTTTCTTGCTCACATACACAGAGATAGAGATGAACTCTACCAGTTGATGAATTGAGTCTAAAATAATATATAACAGTTTTTTTTTTTGGAAATATATGTCAAAATTCCCCCCATCAGACTTGTGTTTCTGATTGCTTACTACTGCAAACGAGTAGATAGGTTAATAAATAGGCTACCCGTTGATGGTATATATTTTAGTTATAATGCTGCTTACTAACCTTAATTAATTTAGCTCGCTTTTACGTTACAGCATACGCTCTTTTTTATCAGAATATTTTATTTTTTTAATTAAAGATAAAGATTATTTTAAATGAATAAATTTTATTACTCCAATTTATTTCACTTTATGTGGTTGGTATATATGTTGCACACTTTTCAAATTTTCATGCATTTTAAAAGAATTTTCTTCCCTTCCCTCTTTTTTCTTCATGTTCTTTTTCAATTCTTATGATTAGTTCACGTCTGTATATATTTTGTTAAAATTTTCAATCGTTAATAAAATACTTTTTATTCAACCACTAAAGTTCAAATGCCTTTTTTAAAACTTGTAATAGATGATACTTGATGTTAGTAAAATTTTTTCAAATAATAATTCATTAATTAAATTAAATTAATTTTTAATACTTTTAATAGAGTTTTAGCAGTTTATAATGGAAAGTTAAATCAACAGGCAGTAGCTCAATTGGTAAAATGCAAGAATTTAAGATTCTTTCACGTGAAGGTGAAGAATGTGAATTCAATTCTTGTAAAAATCAATAATGTTTATTAAATTATTTATATTAATTGTAATTATTTAATATAAAATAACTAAAACAAAAATTTTCATTATTGACCTAAGTAGGAATTGAATTATTATTTTTATATTATTTGTTTCATTTCCCCATGTACAGTATTTTGAATTTATTTAAAAAATCCTGAAATCATTTGACTTAAGAAATTTTTTTCCAACTATTATTTTTCTATTTTTAATGTAAATATGTATTAGTGGTAATTTTTCAATTTTTTAACCGTTTTTATGCAATCTATTTTTCATTCTTCTTTTCATTTTAATTTTTCATATTTCATTTCATTATTTTTTAAAATTTTATAATATGCCAAAATGTTGATAGAATAATTAAAAATTTTTTAATAGAAATGTAATTTTTAATATATCACATCATTAGTCCGTAAATTTTTAATTACGGTTTTACTCAATTTGGAATTACTATATTTCGTCTCTTTTTGAATTTTGAATAGTAAATTGAATGATTAATTTTAATAATCTAATATACCTGTTTTTAAAATTCTAGTGCATATTTAAATAAGTCTACCAATAATATTATTGAATCAGAATAAAAAAATTATGTCACTCATCTACAAAATTAATTTTTCAAGACATCAGATTTCGAATTCAGGTCTTATTTGAATTTCTTAATTTTACTTATTGCAGTATTATTATGTATCCTCCCTTTTTTTAATTATAAGAAATGAACAAAGCTAAAGGTTTTTTTAAAATCTGCAATAAAACAGAGGCAGCATTAAAAAATATTATTGTATTAAATAAATGCAATATGATAAATTGTTACATGCAAACATTGCTTTGACACTGACACGCTTTATTAAAGCGGTGTTAACAAAACTATTTTCTATCTATTTTTTAAAAAAAGAACACGAATATTTTTGTTATATAAAATGAAATTTCCTCTTATTTTGATTCGTTCTGGTTAGATAATATGCTAACAGATGTTGCTTAATATTTATAAATGAGTAATGACATAAAGGAACGTCGAAAAATATCGATATATGTTGGACGATATATAGCGATGATGAAGCTCAGTCATCTCCCTGTCCTAATATATATATATATATATATATATATATATATATATATATATATATATATATATATATATATATGGTGTTAGAATAGATTTAAGTAAGCCCCAAAGTATCCAGTTTTCCTTCATGGAAAACCCCTTTTAAGTAAAAATAAATCACCATTAATATTAGGAAAGGCCATTAGTAATAGGAAAGATTTCGATTTTCAAAATGAACGAGAAAAACTGGAGATAATTTGATATTTTATTAAAAATAAAAGCACCTAACTCAAAAATTGCTAACAATAAAACCATGTGATGTGATTTAAGATAGTGTGGCACTATCTTAAACACTTCGACTAGAATAACTTCCTCCTTTAATTTAAAAGTGTGAAAAAATGGCAAGGTACGAAATAAATCCCATAATGCGGTAATGCGTGGAAGCATTCATTTCGTATCATGATTATGAACTCTGTCTAGGCCGAAAGTCTTAATATTTTTGGTGTAGGTGAATGAAAAATACGTCTGAATTTATGCCTCGTGTTATAGTTTCCAGATTTTGCACTAATTTTCATTCTGAGAATAATGTCTTGTCAGATTGTTTTTTTTTTCTCATTATGTTATGAAATTTTGAAATTTTTTAGAGCCTCACGTTCCAGCATTCGGAAAAGGCTGCCAAACCTTGCAGTTCCGTTGTAAATATCCAGGGCATTCTCGCATCAATGTATTTTACAGATCAGAAACAGGAAATACAACTCATAAAACTACTACTGTGTTGTCTTGTTTTAAAAACATAAAGGCAAGTACCATAAATAAATTTGAAATTCCCTTGTGTCATCCCAAAACAATATATTTGTTCCAATAAAATACTTTATAATATTTTTATTTACTGTAATGCGCCTAAATATTAACTTCTGATGAATAAATGGAAGATTTCTGTAATAAAAATTTGATAATTCACTTTTTTACAAAATAATATTTTTTATGCTCAAAAAAAACTTTTTATTTATTTGTTATTGAACTTTTAATACTATTTTGAATTTAACAATGGTAGATAATCTCTTCACATTTAATGATATTACATAAAATATTATTTTTGCTACTTCAGAAAGTTACTTGAATTGGCCATATAAGCAAATAATAGGCATTTTTTTATTTAAAAGAAGAAACTGTCAGAAACGACCCTCGGACACGCGTGGAAAAAAAACTGAATGAAAAAAAATATTCCATTGACCTAAAATAAAGATCAAAGAATGATGAAGAATTTCGGAAACATCCTAAACCTTACACGTCTCACCCTTTAGAGAAGTAGAATCGTCAAAAAGTCTCGGGATACTGAAACGAAAAGTATTAAAACGGATATAAAAAAAAACAATATTCGAGTCTATGTAATGAATTACTCTGCTAAATGTCAGAAAACTCACAGTTGTCTTGAAAAATAGAAAACTAAAAAAATAGCACAAAGATTAAACGGACTATTGCAAAAGTTATTTTTCGAAGACAACTTTTATTGATACACCTGTGACTACAAAATTGATTACTGCCTTATTAAAAAGACTTCTAATAATTTTAAATATTCAGTATGAGGTGAAAACTTGGATCAAGTGTGAAAGAACTTTGCACAATTCTTTTGTGTTGTCAATAACAGGAAAAAGCATGCATCACTCCGGACTTCATATGCAGAATGCCATATCTGCAAATTTCAATTATTTTTAGATTATACATTTGGTATAACTAATTTAAAATTTCATTTTGCAATATACCCGCAAGAAGTGTATTTTACTAATAAATTACAAATGTAAATTAAAACTACTAATTGCGTTAAAAATAAGACAGTTAAAAAAAAACGGTGTTCACTTTAATCATGAATTTTGTTCCTTGTTTGTATAATATTGTTATTATATCAGAAAGGATTCATGAGTATATATGATAAAACTAAAAAGAGAATTAATGATAACAATAACTTTT
>JAOUZG010027617.1:5111505-5148032 GCA_026289955.1 Argiope argentata
ATTGAATAATCAAAATGATATCCAAGCATATTACGGATATTTCTCGGGGAACAACCGATCACTTCGGATATCCTAGGATAATAACGAATCTCTATAATGGGAAGAATAACAGATTTATTCAGACAGCTAGCAGCTCTAGATTGCACTTAGCGATGGGCTAAAAGGAGTGAAAAGTGCGATAGTTTTAGCTTTCCTAGGAATTTAATTATTTCTTTCATATCATACGTACTGACAAAATCATGGTCGGCAATGCAAATATTTCATCTATAATTATATGACAATCAAAAGTTAATGCGTAAAGTTTAAGTGTTTGCATATTGTGGTATAGTTTAAAAAAATGTGAGATATGTATATATGCATCGCTGCTCTATTTACATTATACAGCAAACTTTTACTGTCTTCATCTTGATATTTGATATTAGCCTTTATCTAATCTTTGTTATATAATATTAGTCTTTATTTAATATTTGTCATCTATTATTAGTCAATATTTCAGCATGTCTTAAATGAGATTGATTTTGTTATTAGTTTTAAATCTTTGGATTTATTCGTTTTAGCCTGTTCATCCAGTGCGAGTCGCAGTGTTGCCCCTTGGTTCTTCGATGGAAGTTGCTTTTGACGGTGGTCCTCGAAAATGGCCACTCTATAAATCAGGACATTATCAAAGATGTAAGTTGGTTCTTAAAATTATATGAGCGCATAAATATTTTTGTTTCCTGAAAGGACATTTAGTAGAAAATAGGTTGAATATCATATTTTAAGGCATACCCATATAAAAATGGAATGTAATTCTAAAAACATCTATCCATATGTTAAAGTTTTGAAGTCTCTCCAGTTTAATTGAATACATGCCAAGAGAAATGAGAGAGAAATATTAGCTGTGATGTGTCATCAAGGTAAACAATATCGACCGTGCCATGAATTCTTTCGAAAAGGTTAAGAGCTCAATAATCCAATTTTTACCGTTAGAAGGAAATGTAACTGGATTTAAAATCGATTGTATATGAGTTGAGTGCATGTGACAAATTTCTAGCAGAACAGCCAGTTTTATACAAAAAATATGAAGCCAACATGAACAAACCTGAGGTAAAAGTTGACCTACATTTCCCTGTAGGGTTTTTTGTAAAAAATATCTAAATTTAAAAGTAGAAATGTTAGAATTCTTTTTAGTATAATGTATTTTAGTATAATAAGTAAATGGATTATTAGAATTTAGAGCCGTGATTCAATGAGAATTTTCTTTTACTTGGTATACTCAAAGCAGAATATTTGAACGTTTTTTTGAAATCTATGAGTTTGGAATCTAAATATTTTTTTCTATCAAAAGTTAATTTGGGATAAATTGGTTTGAAAGATAATATTAATTTAAATAATTAAAATTTCTGCTGGAGGCATTAGATTTACTAATCGGTATATTAATAGTTTTTTTTTAGAAATTCAAATTCTGATTCTTTTTTAACGATTTGAACAGGTAAAAGATAAGTAGGTGGTATTGGGAAAAATAGATTATTATCCAGCGTTTTTTACAACTGTAAGAATTTATGATTTTTATTTTTCATCAAACTTTTACTTTTGTTCTTACTGAAAAAGAAAAAAAATATCATTAATTTTTTTCTTTTCTTTCATAGTAGAAGCAAGTAATCCAGAGCTTTTAAATATACAAATAGTGAGGGATCCCATCAGATATAATAGTAAGCATGTTTTTTATACTCGTTCATTTCTATGACACAAAAATTTGAAAACGAAGAATTCTTCATCCATAATTTTATCTATTTCAGTTTATTCAAAAAACACATCAAAGTTACATAGAACTAATATATTTTGATAAGCGGAATCAATTAGTATTTTTATTGATAAAATCAGTGACGTGCATTCAAGCTAAGCAAGTGAAATAGAGCTTCAATCAGCAATTATTTTCTCAAACGGATCTAGATGTGTCTTCCTATCACCCTCCTTATGACAACTTTCAGCACCAAAATTGATGCTTTTTTGGTAGTTACAAATGAGATATCAAGTATGATACGCATTCGCCGAACATGTTTCATATTTTAACCACACTACCTTACGATTTTCGGGACTTTCTAATCGATCATGGGTGAGATGCAAAAATGTGTGTTTGTTGTAAGCGAAGCATTTGGCAGCCTCACTATTGGCTCCGGTTAGTTCTTGCTCATTATGTAATATTTTTTGTAAATTATATCGATTACGTAACTTTTAGGTTTGGTATGGATGCGTACTTAAAGTAAACAGGTTTACATTACTAACGTTCCATACCCATTAAGTAATATTCTCATTCATCCTAATAACATAAAGCAGATAACCAAAAAATTTTGTTTTATAAATGGCATTCTATCTTGCTGCACACAAGTAATAACTGAATTTTGTTTGTGTGCTATTTAATCTGCTTTGCATAATCATTCTTGTGCTCAACTGTTTTTTCAAATAATCATTTAAAAAAAATTCCACAGTTTTTTTATTCAAGAAAGCAAGATTTTGCAAAGACTACTAGAACGATGTCGGGTCTTCCTCTGCTGATTTTTAAAACTCTTAGACTTGTACATGTCGTTTTCAGACACGTTGTAATGAAAAATACCTTTGATTTGCAGATAATATTGAAAGAAGCTCACTATTACTTACAAGTCACAGGTATTCAGTCACAACTTTAATATTCTACATAATTAGCTATAGTACGATGTGGTAAATAAGAATTAGCCAAAAAGAGGAAAAAAATTACACGAGTGACGTCTAGAATTTTGCGATTGGGCTTCGTTTAAGGTAAAATCAAAGCCTTCTTTTCAGAGAAATGCAATATGGACAGACTAATTTTGATTTAATCAAGAAAGGAACATTAATATTGAAAGGGTCCCTTATGGAGTGGTAAAAACCCAACCATCCTCAGTGACAACTTTCTATAAATGTATAGGGTGGCATTTTTAGAAGTTCGTAGCTTATTTCCGTTTTGTACAACAGTATAATCAATGGCTACCAATATATTCAGATAGTTTTAATTAACATTATGTCTGAACTTAGGGATGAATTGCTTTTGTCAATGCGCTCTCTGTACATTTTGTTGAAGAATTCAAAATATATCCTCAAATCACCATATACTCAATCTTTTATGCGCAAGCACTATTGAAAGAATGCAACTATGGGGAAATGTCAAAGCTACTCGCTTTAAACATGCTTTTAAGCCCTTAAATAAGTTTATTATTAGGACAATTAAAAAAAAGTTAATAAATAAGTTTTTATTACTTGATTCTCTTCTTTAAATGATTTTTCGTGATATGTATTATATTATCCCTGAAAATTACGACTAAAACCTCATTCAAATACCGGTCATAATATAGGAAAATTATCTATCACAATAAATCTGCTTTTTAATATCTCAGAAAAATTTACAGAAAGAAGCATGAAGCTTTGTATTCTTCTAGATGAGTTACGTAAAGCCTTTTAATAAATGACACTTTTTCCCTTTGGGTGTAGTATAATATTTCTTAAATGTTTTAATCCTTTCTACAGAAAACAAAATATATCAATTCATATAAATAACTTATTTGATGAAACTTCTCAAAAGGAAAATATCTCTAATTATATTTACGAAAATAAATGTTTGTTCCTTTTTTGAAAAATCCTGTATTTATAATATTGATTTGTAAAAGCCACCAAGCTTATATGTAAAAATACTTTTCCATTTTCATGTTCATATATTGATTTTTTCTCCCAACAGAAGATCTTACAGTTTTCAGAGTTCTTTGTCAAGCTCCAGGTGAAAATGTAAGTGACTTGATCCCTTTTTAATATGCTACAAACGTAATAATTTAGCAATTAAAAGCCGGGGGACATGTTCCATTTTGTATCCTGAAATATAACCACAATAATTAATTAATAATTACAATTTTCATTTATTGTTATTTATAATAAGGTATTGGAAAGGTAAGAAGGATATGATTCATGTAATTAGGATGGTGGTGAGACTGTATCGAGTAGAAAAAGGGAATGCCCGCATACTTTTTTGAAATATGATATGACCAGGTTATATCTTCTGGAAATATGGCTTTGAACAATCACACTAATGACGAATAATCAACTATTTCAGAAAATCATTGACTAGAGGAAATATGTGGTCATGACGTTGTCTTTTTTAAAAATGATATCGTTTCTAACATCTAACCGGAATGACCTCATACAAAGATTCAAGAATCGTAAAAGAAACTTCTCTGTACAGCGGTTTAAAATCACAGAACCGGCATTTAAGAATTATAAAGGCTTAAGGTTTTTAACATATAAAACTATTGATTGTTCTTATGTTGAAGATAATTCTTTGACGATAATCACTTAATTTTGATCCACTTCTAAGAGAGCACGGCCCCGACTGTACTGTGTTCATAAACGGTGCTTCTGGATTCTCAGAAACACGTTCATACCTTCTATGTTTTGAGAGAAAATGACCCTCCAAGCCTATGGATGTAATAATCCTTCTCACCTGGGCGCTTGCATGGACATAATGGTTCTAATCACCGTAGTAAGGGACCGAAAAAGTTTAGCCGTACGAATATCTAAATGTGCTTTTGAAATCACATTTATCTTAAAACCAAGAATAATTTCTTTCAGTTATCTTTAGATGGCTTACCTCGGGATAGAAAATATTGCTTGAAATTTTTTCTGTTGCCTGGATACCGGCATTAGAAAAATTCTTAACTATCGGGTGTCCTCTTGCGATAAGCTGCAAATAGACTTACAAAATAATCCATCTTAATTCATCGTCTTAATAATCCTAATAACTCATTTCTTAAATAGTTAAATGGTCTCTAATGTAAAAATTTCCTAATTGTATAGAACATAAACTTTTAAAATATGAAACAATTATTTTGAATAAGTGCGAATAATGAATGCTTTCATAACTAAACTTTTGGACATCAATGCGTAAATGCATGTGTTTTAATCTTAATTGTTTATGTTCTCCATTAAAAAAAGAATTGCACTATTATTTCAGAAACAAAGTTAGCAAAGAATACACAAATATTGAGCTGCAGATTTTGTTTTAAATCTGACAATAAAAAAAAGGTAACATGGATCCGAGCTCTATATATAAGTAACTTCCCCAAACTCACTGGTTAGACCATCCAGCAAAATCCATAAATAAGAATCATACTTCCTTGACAGCATAATAATTTAATATAAATTATATTAATAAAAATTGATTTCAATGATTCCTCACTCACAAAAATGGTAAAGTGAGCAAAAATGTGGCAATACGTTTAGTTCAACTTTAGGTAATGTATTACTTGGAAGTAAAATGTATGTTTATAATTATTTTTTGTGTGCAAATATTTAATAGAGGGTTTAAAATTTTTATTACAGACTTTGACATTTCTCATAGGCAATGAACCATCTGCTACCAATCCCCACCCAGCGAAAGCAGAAACATCTATAAAGTGAGAAAAGATTTCTTAAATAAATTTTACTTTATATATCGTTAGCAATAATTATGATTTAAGTTTGAATTCAATATTTTGATGTGTTTTAAATAATTTTCAGATATTATTGAAAGAGACAAATTAAATTACTTCAAAATAAATGCGAAAAAATATTCAGTAATTACAAAGTAAGCGCCGAGTTTAAACCCCTGACATTCGGAAATGAATGACAAGTATGAAAATTATTATAAATTTTTTATATGAGCCCATTTCTTTGTGCAGTGTACATCTACAGTTCTCTGCAGTGATATTAGAGCATGGTACTATCATGAAAATTTATTGCACTAATTATTTGTAGCAAACGAGACAAAATTTATTGCACAGTAGATTGTGAAATATCCAGTTCAGAAAAATGCTGAAAAAGGAATTCACTTCTTTATAGTAGGTTCTTTAACACCATCAATTACATCTTGTGAAGTACTTTTTCTCCGGTTGTCTTATTTTTTTCGCCAATAACAGTGTCTTCGTATTGGTTAAATTACTGCAGAAAGTTCTGATGACTCGACTTAACCCTCCTCTGTATAACTACGTAATGTGGAGTGCTCACAGCACTGATACAAGAAATAATAGTCTTGCATATGAAAAAAAAGAACTTCTATTCGTCGATCGTCCTTTTGAGATTTGTGGTGCAGAAAATAAGCTTTTTTATATGCGGTTTAATACAAAAATGAATTTGTTTTTCAATTGGCAACTCACGTGGAAAAGTAAAGGCCCAGAAACGATAATTTTCTCCTCTCCTCTCCTATCAGCATGGAAGTTTTTAATCTACATGTTCAAAATTGTATCACTCCCTATAATTATTTTGTGATTAGCTTAGCATGATTACCAAAGCAATCATCCTGTAGAAAATATTCAACAATGAAGTATTTCCATTATGAAATTACCATCTGATAAAAGTAGCAAGTCATATGTTCCTTTTATAAAGAACACAAAATATCATATCTAAAGAGCTAAGTGATTTAAAATGGCATCTGAAATGCTATTTATATAGATTTTTTTAATTCTCAAACACTTTTTCATTTACTATGAGCATCATTTGGTACGAAATTCAACGAAAGACTTTTTTTAAAACTTTATCCTAGTTTGATACCAAAGCTTAGTATTCAGGAATTGCTTATGGAACATCAATACTTTTTATATTCTGGGTCGCAAACTATTTATAAATAGATTTAAATAAAAAATAAAGTTTTGAGATATTTTATAAATTAAAGTTTATAGGCAAAATAATAGTTTTAGGAAAATGCTTTCCCTTTAAAAATCCTGAAATATTTGCACTGTAATGGTGATAGTCTTCGATTAGTTAAGAGCTTTCAATTGTGCAAAGGCATCATTTTCATTTATCTGTTCTTATTATCAAATATCAGTATCTCTTTTCGGAACAGAGACATATTTTTTAGAAAAGATAAATTAATGAATTTGAAAATAGAGAAATTTAGCAAAAAAGTACCTATTACATGAGTAATAGGTACTTGCATATGCAAAAATCTTGATCACTAACGATGAATTAGTTCCAAATTTTTTCAATGTATTTTAAGTTGTAATCATTAAAAGGCATTTTTAGATATTTCACATAAAAATATTAATCAATCCAAGTAAAATTTCTACATCTTTCTTGGGGATTATAATTGTGAAGTTTCTCGGTTTCCTAATAAAATTTACAATAATTTAATCATTGCATAAAATCAGTGAATACAAAAAATGTTTTCGAAAGAAATATATGTGAAATTCAAAATCCAATTATTCAGTTGTCAAACATCGATGTACAAATTCTCAGGTTTTTTACCCCTTTTTTCTATACTTCTCGATTTTTTAAAAAAATATTTTAAATATAAAAAAAGAAAACGATTTTATCCTAGAAAGTTTCTTTGCCAATTCATATTCCTTTCAAAACATTGTTCCCTATTTGCAGTTTTTTAAATTCAAAGTATCCTTCGCCTTTGGATCGAAATTATTCATTAAAATGAATGACAGCTGAGCTTCAAAACTGCACATAATTTTAATGCATTTTAAAGCATTCTAATACTTTGAGCTTCATTGTAATTTCCAATTTTGCGTTTACTATCTTTCTTTCAAGAAGTACAGTTTTGTAGAAATTTATAAAGGATATTGTTTCTTTATACGCTTTGCATTGTTGTACAAAATCATAAAATTTCCAATTTAAATATAAATAAATAAAGATGAAAATTTCTAATTTAGTATGAGATTTCCTTCCTTCTTAATATATAATCATTTTATTTTTTTATTCTATAATTAAAGAAGGTGAAACAGTGAAGCAGCAAAATTCTAATTTTCATGAAATTACGTGATTTATCAAAAGAAAACATTGTAGAGTTATAAAGTTGTTAAATGATATTTTTTGTGTTTATTTTCTTTTATTCTGTGAAATTATAACAGCAGAAAGAAACATGTTTGTTTAATCTGATTTGAATTTTATATCCGAAGTGAAAACTGTGAAGAAAAATAAATCTCTCAGAATTTAAGTACATTCATTTGGATTATAAAAAAAAAGGTTATATGTGTTTAAAAACCAATTTTTTTTAAATGCTTTGCATTTGGAAGATTTTTTAAGGTACTCAAATTTTGCTTCCTAAATTTGAAAGGCATACCTAAGTTTGATGTTTAGTATCTTTTTTGTATATAAGAATTTAAATGCCTTATTTACCTTTTGAAGTGTTGTAAAAATTGTTTTTAACGTATTTTATTTTTAAATATTCAATCTTCAGGGTCATGTGTAACCGCCCTCACTCTGTGCACCTGAAACTCACCCAGAAATCAAGTAAAAAGCTGAAGAAAGAAAATCTAGTGAAGGTCAGGTAATTTTTAGAATGAAAGGAAATTATACTAAAAGGAATTTCATAACACACACTTTTATCACTGCATTAAGGAGGATAATATTTTGTCTTAATTAGTTTCTATATTTTATTATTTAATTCCCAATTCAATATTAAGAAATCATGGAGTCAGCTTTTTCTAAAATTCACCTCCATGTGACGCCATAAATATGAGATAAAAAATTAATTGTGGAATACAAATGCAATCAAACTTTAATCATTCAAGTTCTAAAAATTTGAAATAGAATATTGTTACCAAAAATATACCAATTCAAAAACTTTCAAGCTTCGAGCTCATTAGGAAATGAGAGAAAAATCAATTCTAAAATTCCTGAGAAAATCAACTCTAAAATTCCATTCTAAAAAATTCTATCAACATACATTCAGGGGCAAAGTGGGACATCTTCTGACCCTCTGTATTTTTGAAAGTAGGAAACGAAGTTTTGAAACCACTCGACATTTCTTTCCTCCAACACAACAAAAGTTGAGATGCCTTTCATGAAAAGAAGAAATTTAAATGTTGAAACTGATCAATTTTAATTATTAGAACACTTTAAAGACTGTACTAGGTAGCTTTAATTTCCCTTTCAACCCTCCCCATTTTTTTTTTTGTTTAGAAAAAGTCATATAATGGCGTATAGCTTCACAAACTGAATAGGGTGTTGAATCGTTTGAGGAACTGCGTCGATTTCTTGGGTACTCAAAGGAATTTGACTTACTAAATGAATACATTTTGTAAACTATTAATGCCATGATCGCATCATAATAGGGTGGTAATGAAAGTTATATAGTATTGGCATTTCTTGCTCTCCAGAAATAAAATAAAAAAGGCGTTTAAAGATTTTAAGGAGAATCCAATAGGATTTAGTCGAGTTTCGTCCCGGAGTAAGACACAATATGACTCCCTCTTTTCAAAGTTGACTAATTTATTTTCACATTTCTACAAGTTTTTAACTTATTCAAGATGTTATTATTTTAAATTAGTTAAATTTAAATACCTTATTTACCTTTTGAAGTGTTGTAAAAATTGTTTTTAACGTATTTTATTTTTAAATATGCAATCTTTAGGGTCATGTGTAACCACCCTCACTCTGTGCACCTGAAGCTCCCCCAGAATTTTCTTATTAGATTTATAATGATATATTTTATTTATTTATTTTCTCTCTATATATATAACAGTGAAAAATGATTAAAGTAAAAAAAGCAAAGTTTTTCATAATTATTTGTACTGATTTTCTAACTCATAAATAAAAACTTTAACTATCACTTTAACTTTTATTATAAGGAAATGACAGACTTTATTATTCTACAAACATCACTATAGCAAAACCATTTTAAGTGAATATTTGACATTTATATATATTCTTTATAAATATTTCATTGTACATTGATACATTTAATAAAAATGTTAAAATTCGGAATAAATATGAATATGGTAGCTCCAATTTTTTTAATTCATAAAATTATAACGTTTTATGTATTGATTTATTGTCAGTTAGGCTAATGACATACCTTAATAATCCTATTAATGCTCTCAGACAAATGATCCCAGGTATCCACCACCTGGGGTACCTGTATTAATCTTCGAATGGAAACAGGAAGAGAGAATAATAGCTGAGAGAGGGTATGTTGGAAGTTAAATATTAAAAATAGGGAAAAAGTCCTCAAATTACACCAGTTTGAGTAGTTACGAATTTGAACTTCACGATTTCGGCTATATTTTTTAAAACCAATTACTAGCATCGTATGTCCTTGAACTTTGTGTAAATATCAGAAACAGTTAGAATAGAATCTTAAATAATTTACTTCTAAATTTCGAAAAGATTATTATATTAATATATTGTAAATCACCTCTTTATAAAAAATAATTGTTAATTTATTATAACAACAAATTCAAAGTGGAAAACGTAGAAAATTTGAAAATTGTATGCTTAATAATTTGGATTTTTTTGACTGTGATTAACACTGGAATCATTTTTTTACAAGAGTTTATGCTTGAGTAATATATGTAAATTATTTTTTCTAAAAAGGGAATTATTTAAAAATTCATACATATATTTTTTAAGATTTGAAATCACACACATCAAATAATCAAAAATTAATTTGCTTAAATTAAAGCGATAAAAGTAAAGCTATAACATTCAGTACCCAAACGCTTTGGCTTTTGAGGAAGTTGTAAGACAAGCGCGAAATTCTTTTTCACTTGTCTATTCATGGAAAAGTGTCCATTTGCGAAATGTGTCCCTTACATTCATCTATGAAGACACAAAGTTTCATAATTCTAAATACAAAATTTGCAGATGTATGCCTATTTCTAAATTTAGAAGAATTAATCGCAGATTTAGATGAAATTTTTTATTTTAGAAATGCAAATTTATTCAGTACAGAAAAATTGATCTGACAGAAAAGTTAAAAATGGAAATATGATAATAAATAATCTCATAAATTTTTCATTTTATATCTCAACTAAGTTTACAAAGTAAAACCTAGCACTTTGTATTTTTCTAGATGAGAAAAAGGAAAGCATTTTACTCATTAACAACTGTTCACAATGGGGGCATATAAAAATGTAATTTTTAAAACTTTTTGTTACCCTTATCTAAAGAAGTCAAATCATTTCTATACGTTTGGGTAACTTATTTGCTGAAACTTTATGTATGCCTGAATTACAACAATTAAAAAAATAAGCGCTAGTTTCATTTATTAATGGGAGGGTCTTCCTGTTTATGTTTCGATTTATGTGAAGGAATTGAACACTATATTTCCAATTGTATTTCCTTTAAAGTTATGTTTTCGTTTCGATATATGTTTGTAGATATGTAGTAGATGTCGTTTAATGTCTGTGGATATGTAGTAAATAAGATATTTGAGCTTCTTCATTCACCTCCACCGATAATAAGGAAATTGTGGTAGAATGAGTGCTATATTTTATCCTTTAAATTCACGTTTTGTTCTTTATTTTTAATATATTTTCTCTTCTAAATTCATTATTTGTTCTTAATTTTTAATATCCTTGATAATTTTTCAAGTATTTTTCAATACTTTAGGCATAATTATGTGTAACATTATATAGAAGATGAATTCACTTTGTATTTGATTTCCTCCCCTCCCCATTTTTTCCACTTTGAGAATAACAAAGCTTATTTAGCGTTCATTAAACTTTTTCATACTTAGTTACAACATAAATGCTAAATTATAGATGTTTTTTAATTTAAGGTTATCATAATCAAAATAGAATACTATCATTTTCTTGCTTTTCTGTATTTTTACAGGTTCCCTTTTATGGTGAAAAAATATTTTCCATCGACATTTGGTTGAAAGATTCTATGGGTAGGAAATTGTACAATATTTCTTCATTAGAAATTCAATGGAGTCTTTCCGATTCCTCATTAGCCGCAGTTCCAGATTCGAAGAGCTTCACTACGCATGCAAATGCAGCCGCAGGATACACCAAAATTTCTAGAGGTGCGTTTTCACGTCAAATGGATTCAGTCTTAAAGCTGATAAAATCTTTAGTCAGAACTCTTTCCTGAGAATGCATTACTCTGTGATGAAAGCCATACACTTTAAATTAAGATCATGATATAGCAAAATCATAGGTAGGATGACATAAATGCAAAATCAGGGGGAATGTTCAATCTGTTTTTGTCATATTTTGGGAGGGATTTGCACTTTGTTTTCTTATATAATATAATAAATAATATGATAGACTATGAGATATTAAAAATCGAAAATTATGATACTTATATTATTTTTGGATTGAAGGATCTTAGTTATGATCTGTTAGGCAGATGAATACGAATTTGAAGCTAATATACATATTAATTATAAATTATATGGGAGTCTCGGGTGAACTAAATTCGCCTGACGTACTTCTTAGACTGGGATGTAGAAAAGAATCATATCGTTCTCTGATAGAGGATCAAAATTACCGGCCGAAAATATCCCTCGAAACTCGAATTTTATTTACTTAAACGAATCTAAATGCTTTATGACTGTCAATTTTATTTCCGTGACATTTTTTGAGAATTTATTTTTTATTTCATTATTTATATGATTTATATTATTTTATATTTATTTGTATCATTTTATATCATTTTTTTTCATTTTATATCATATCATTTTATATATTTTGAGCATTCGTTTATTTAAATATTATATATTTTGAAGGTTTATGTAGCAATATATTTTCGATGTTTGCATACCTAATATTTAATAAAACATTTTCAAATCTAATATTTCTATGAATGATTTTTTTTGCTAGATTTTTTCTAAACCTGTAATGAATGAAATTAAATTCGCTTCCGCAACACGTATTTTAAATAAAAATTCAGTTCGCGCAATTTTGGTGTATTAATTAAAAAAATTATTAAACTGACCACCTTTAAAATTTCTTGAAATTCTTCAAGTCTGCTATTTCTTTAAAGTTATTTTAAGAATCCAAATGAAAAATTTGATTCACTTTCTCTCCAACTGAGAATGTTGGGTATTTTCGCAGTAATGTTGGATAAGTATTGGGAATGTTCACATTCAATCACAAATTCCTATGTGTTCTTTTTTGAACATTTAGAACTACTCTATGTATCTAATTCATATAGAATTCAGTTTTATTAGCTAGTGAATCCTTATCAAGTTATATGTAGACTAAACATCATTCATCAAACATCATAATATACTTTTCATTAGATTTATAAAGGATATTTTTTTATTTACTTTTACTTGCCACTCAATACTAAAAAGAAATTGTTGTAAGGAATTTTATAAAAAGTAAGAGTCTCGTGGTATTGTAAATCCAGTATGTATAGTATTTTCTCGCTCCCAAGCAGCAAAGTTGTTTATTTGTGTGTATTGTATGTGCATTGGCACAAGGGCCATTTTTTGAAACTCTAAAACAGCAAGAGAAGTTTTCGTTTGACGGGAATTTTTAACTCTCAGTTTCGATCAGATTTGAAAGAACGACAGTAGCAGGCTTCCACTTCATTTCAAATGCTTCATTAATATGACAAGAAGCAGATAAAAGAAATTCCAGTTAGTAATATTCTAGAACACTCGTCACATCTTAGTTAGAGATGAATGTAGATGATAATATTGATTTGGAAAATTTCATTTCCAGTGATAATAATAAAACTCTGAAATATTTAGAAACAAATTTATATTTTTTACTAAATTCATGAAATAAAGAAACGAGTCCCCCAAACAGAGAAGAATTTGAAAACTTTAAAAAAAAGAATTTAATTGAATTGCTCTTGAAACAAATATACAAAGCTGGGCTCCAAACACTAAAAGGTTCACACATTTCTTTATTTAGACTTATATAAAACTGTTAAGATTAGACCAACAAATATAATAGTAAAAGGAACGT
Organism: Argiope argentata; assembly: GCA_026289955.1. Classification (NCBI taxonomy): domain Eukaryota; kingdom Metazoa; phylum Arthropoda; class Arachnida; order Araneae; family Araneidae; genus Argiope; species Argiope argentata. The sequence continues at coordinate 5,125,176 of JAOUZG010027617.1, forward strand.
GTCAATTTTATTTTGAAAGCTTGTAAAAATGGTTAAAATAAGTAAATTATTCTTCTCTAAAACAATTACTCGCAAATTTAGATTTTTTTTATTATTGTACGTTTCTATTATATGCCGTTTCTATTTATATTATTGTACGTTCTCACTTTTGAGGTCATTGTGTGAAAAAAATTTATGTCATTATTCGAATTATGTTTCTCCCCTGGAATGTAAAATGAATTGTAAAAATATTATTCCTTCGTTCTTCAGACCTTATTACCCTGATTTCTTTTTTTTCTTTTTGCTAGATTTCAAAGAGCTTAAAATGACTGGAGGTACTGGAAAATTAACAATAAAAGCAAAAGTTATCGGATATAGGAAAGAGTTTGTCGAAACATTAGGAACACTTAAGACGGTGAGCAACGATTTTTTTTTTCAAATAAAATATTAATTTTTTTAAATTTTCTAACATGTTTGTCAATTTTTTCGAAATATTATTTAAAATATTGTACTAATAAAACTTCAAACATTTTCATCTTAATATAAACCCCAGTATCATCTGAATATACGTAGTTCATCCAGTAATTTTAAACGAACTAAATTTCTTGGGAAGATTTAAGGGGGTGCAATGTTATGCTGATTTGTAAATTGTATTGCGCTGGTTAGTAAATGAAAATTAGCAGCTAAAAGAGGATTTTTAATAGCCTTTGTCAATGGTGGGGAGCAAAATACTCATCAAGAGAAGAAGTTATTAAGGCCTGCATATAAATAGCTCTTTTCAAATGGTTCAAGCATTTCAATAAGGACCTCAAAATCTGCAAAGAAAGAGCAGCTATCGTCATCATTTATTCATAAAAATATCAAATCAGCACAATTTCCTGTGTTTTTGTTTACAATTCACTCTCTGATTGATTACTGATGAACAGAAGGGGAAAAAATCGTCTAGCACATGTTTCTGACAAAGTATTTGGAGTTAAGGAAAAATAGGAAAGTTGCAAATATCGACCCCAAGTCCTGCACATTTAATAGTACTTATCCGAAAACTTCTAGTCTCTGCTTTACCATTATTTCTAGAAGATATTTTTACATACTTAGAATTAATGAAGCATAAAAAATTTACTTGTTTTGTAAATATAAATGAAAATAAAAGATACATAATTATTTTATTATAGTTAAATATAAATTTGTTAATGTTCTCATTCAGTTAGAGAAAATAGTTTATTACAAAATGAAATGCCTAAAACAAGTATTTTTATGTATTAGAATATGACAGTTTTTAGAGAAATATATAAAAAAATTAATTTTGATGAAAAAAAAACAATGAAACGCAAAAAAAGCAGCTTTATTCGGAAACTTAAACGAATTCGAAAACGCAATTTAACTGTGAATACTCCCTTATTGCATCGCAATTCATCGTGAACCACCTTCATAATAATGACACCGATAAATCGATATTTTTCAAAAACTGATATCGAAAAATCAATTTTTTTTCGATAAAGTGAAAATTGGCATAGCCCTCTTCTACAGTAAAGACGTTCATAATGAAGAACATCAGGTGTAGGATGTAAATGTTTGACAATGTTCAACAAAGATTTTTGTAGCATTCTCCGTTAACGAGCAAAATTTTGTCATTAAAATATTTTTATAAATTACAGAAAGTCATTCAAAAACTGAATATTGATAGTAAATTCTGATAATAACCTATTCAATGTGATCCAGAAATCGAATTAAAGATTAATACAAAGAAGAACGAAATGATTCATTTTTAATAAAATGTTGTAGAGATTAATTCTTGCTTACAAAGCAGTGGTTATTATCAGAGTAAATTTTCTCGGAAAGGTTTCTCTTTAGTAAAAACAACTCAAAAATCGCAGTGCAAATATATAATTTGAAAGGATAACAGATAATTTTCAAAAATCCTTGGAAAAATGTTGGAAAAAAATCTTAAATGATGCAATAATTTAAGAAAATATTCATCGTTTAAGAATGTAGCTCTGAAACATAAGTTTCATGAAGATTTCGTTTTTCTCTTTGTATTTTTAGGATGAGTTAAAAGAAGTTTCTGGTTCAATTGACTTAGACCTTGTGAGCCTCCGAGATATAAATGAAGAAATGTATGCTACAAATGACAGAGAAAACCAGGTAAATTCTTGGGAATTCATTGCTACACTCATTTAGTATTAAGAATACTCTTAAAGAATTAAACTCTTAATTAGAAGAATTATAATCTTAAAGAATTAAAAAAAATTATCTACAGTCTGTCCACTTTTATTAAGTCTAGTTTTCTTCAATAGTTTATCAAACGATTGAATAATAAAAAGAAAAACGCTTTTACGTAATTTCCTTATTAGACTCTTTTGGGGTCGTTAACTTACAATCAAAATAAAACAGTCACTGATAGTAAAGGGCAGCTAGTAAGGTTAGGTTGTGCAATGGCATTTGGTTTATATGGTATTCGATTCCCCTTTTCGGACTGTTTCCAAGATCTCGACAACTCTGGGAAGAGGAAGCCAAAATGCATTTACCATCTCAATGTCGTTTCAAGCATTCTTAATAATGTTTAGGTCAGGGCATCTGGCTGGCCAAACTATTTGGCGATTATTCTTCCCGGAATTCGTCAATCAGAAAATTCGCGTGTCAAAGCAATAGCGTCAGGATAATAAATTATCTTTTTCGCTTCTGTAACACCATCACTGGCTTAGCATGTATAAATGGTTGTCGGGTCATAGTTTGATTTTTTCATACCCTTATCTTATACGATTTTAAAAAGGAACGCCGGGCCTCTGACATGTCTTTGGGTAGATTTTCCCTTTAGAGATATTGTATTCTTAACTAGTCTTATGAATCTTTAAATTCTACCAGTACAGCTCGAGATGAGAATTTAATCTAATGACGACAAAATTATAATTTCTTACTATCATGCCCCTTGAGTGATAGCAGAAACAAATGAACAAAGAAGGGAATAGAATGGAATAGAAAATATCTCAACACTCTCAGAGGGAAAATCAGCATGATGGATATACACAATGCATGCACCATCGCAGCAAATGCCCTTGACATACACACACATGTTCTTATTCTAATGAAAATCCCTATTTTAGAATAAAATTAAAATTATTTCTAATACTTTCGCTAAACGACAATTATATATTTATTGTTATTATAATGTCTTCGGACTTTTTCACAAACATCTTTCCAAAAGATTTTTTTTAAAGCTAAGCACTTTACAACCATCCGATATTGTAGTATTACCGGGCACATTTAGAAATCATCCCGTTGTGATTCGTGCTAAGCCTAGAAAGAGACGGAAAAACTCGGTTTTATACATGAAAATTGTAATTTTATGCATTGGTGTGGATTTTATTGGAAATGGTATTGTAACAATTTTTCTGCATGCAAATTAAGAGCATTATGCCTGAAAGTTACAATAGAAAAAGGATTAAAAAGGGACAATTCTATCTCCACTCTGATTTCTTTTCGATACTTTGGCCTTTCATACAAATGGCATCCATGAAGAATTAATTAGGCTAAAAAATACCAGTATTTTTGGATCTTGAATAAAATAGAAATTTAATATTACCTATTACATCTAGATTTAATATATGTGTATAACATTATTCACATTTTAAGTTCTCAAAAAACTTTTGCGATTTTATTACGAGTTCCCAAAAATAATCTTTTATTTGTAAATTCAATGAAACTATAATTTTTTTGTTAAAAGTTTATTTTTGAAGCTTTTTTGCATTTCAGGAAGAAGAAACGTGTGATGGTGATTCTTGCAAAGAATGATAAATCAATTCTAATAAATGTAAATGATGTTCAAATTGAATAATATTTATTTAATAAAGAATTCAGTTTTATGACATTTGTTTTTGAAACAAGTTTTTATTCGTTGAAAATTACTCGAAAAGGGAAATAAACATAATTGAACTAAAATACTGACAGTAATTTAGAAATAAATAATAATTTAATTGTAGAATTCTTAACTATAGTGTAATTGCATTCGAAGAACATGTATTTAAATTAAACAAAACCCAACAATGCAGCACAGTTTATATCTCAAGGAAATAATTATATTATTATTATGCAAATACAACAGATGTAGAAGTTATCCACTAAAGTCTTTACCCATAGAAAATCCCATTCTTGGTAAGTATGGATATCCCAATCCCGAGGTTCATAGGATTTTTCAATTCAAAGTTATTCCTAAATCAAAGGTGTCTACAATTTGGAACGTAATGTTATCCTATAAAAAAATATTTCGAACTAATTTCGTTTGCTATTGCGGTTTTCCCCCCCTGTGAAATCCATTGCAATCGGTAGAAGGAATAAAAGCACAGGTTTCTGCCAAAGAAACCATTTTTCAGACTTCTAAATATTTTTGAATTCTTATTAAAGTTAGCAAATCTTTAAATTCACTATTTAAGCAATTAAATTTTTTATCACAAATAAAATAAAAATAGTTTGGATGAAACATGCGTTTTTGATATCTTCTTTCCAAAGTACATATATATTTTTTAATGTATAAAAGCTAAATTTTGGTCTTATTATTTAAAAATTATTATTTTCTTTTCCCCCATAATCTTTTAACATCGCTCATTTCACGTAGAAATACTGCAGTAAATCTTCCTACAAACCACTAATCGATGGTGGTTTTCTGGTCTTCACTAACAAAGTAAAATCTCTCTGAGAGCAAGTAAATTCTTTTCTATTTACATTTTGTTTAGTATCTCAGCTCTGGTCATTTAGCCATTCAAAGTGCAAATGTCTTTCTACGAGTTCTTCTACATCATAGAAAACTAGATTTATTCTATTTTAATTTTATTTACTTTTTTTATGTATGCTGGTATTTAAATTATTTTTCTTGTTCACCTTTTTTAAATATTGAAAGAAATAATTTATTTATTACTTTAACGTTATGAAAACTTTTAGCAACGTTGTTCCTCATTATATGTAAAAGACATATATATCATCTTGTTTATTCCGGTTTAACAAATTTGTTAATTCGTGTGACGAGAAAGGGTATACAATCGACAATATTTGTTTGTGCGTACTTGTGTGGTTGCAACTGACTGTAAAAATATGGTCTGGTACTACTTGTGTACTTGCAAATTTCCAACACATCACAATAAGGAAATTATTCTCAAAATATATTTGAGGAAATGAGCGCTCTCTATTGATATAGTTCAAGTTTATATGGATAGTAGAAGAAATTTGAGAGGAAAATATTATACTATTGAAACAAGTGTTTCATCAAAAACTTCAGTAACTGCTAATTTCTCTCCAGCTGTTCGGCACTGAAGATGCAGCATTAGAAAGGAAACTGCTAAGCAAAGTAGCTGTCTGTTGTGGAGTAACAAATCAAAGTTATGAAAAGCGTGAAAGTAAAAATTCAAAGCCACTTTTAATTACCAATTGAACTATTGTCAAATAAAAAGACATAGTTTTGAAAGTTAATTAATGAAAGTGAGGTTTTTTCAATAAAATAATATCCTTTAGAGAAATTTTGACTGCCACAAAAATCTGAAAGACATATTGGTAAGAAGGGAAATAAGAAATTTTCAGAGATCTCGTAACTAATACCTAGACAAGAAGGAAAATAAGTACGTTAATTCACTGGAATAAACATTTTCAATATTGATCTAATTTAGGGATTATAGAGTCCTCGAGAATTGGCGCAATTTGCTCAATGTAGCTGTTTGAAGGTTAACCATAGCTTGTCCAAGTTCACATCAATTTTTCTCAAATCCCGTAGTTTTTTGACAGCTGAAAAATTACCTAATTCTTGATTAACTATTTTTCTTGGTCTCTTCCGTGAACTTGAAAAAAAAAATGGACCATATACTACAGCGGCGGATTTTGACAACTTGAAGGTGCAGATGCTAAGTTATTTTGAGTGCATTTCTAAGCAAATTGAATTGATAATAAAAATTATTGTGAATTGAATTTATTTACGCTTTTAAATCCCTATTTATGCTTATTTTATTTATGTGATACATGCCTCAATTAAATAAATTTGCTGAAGATCATTTTTTATTTAATTTTTTTTGCAATATAAAAGGATAATGTAACAAGGATTTATTTCTGTCTTTGTGTATTTTCTAATTGCGGTAGATATCACTGTGTCCAAGCATTCAAATTTTGAAGCTGAAAAAATTATTTTTGACGAATATGTTTTTTAAAAATAATTTTTTTTTTAAAAAAAAGGCAATTTATTTAATTAAAAATGGTTTGTGTTCATAAATATCCAACTTTTTGGGAACTAAAGCCAGATTTATTGAAAAACTAGAACAATTCAAGGAAAATATTCTTATATGCATTCCTTTCGAACTAAAACTAACAGAGACAAGTTCTTTCTCATGAAATGAATGTTATTTCTTATTCAACTGCATATTTTTTAGTGAAAATGCATATTAAAAAATTAAATCATTCCAGAATAGAAATTAATGTTTAATCATGATAACTGAGAAAGATTGCATTTTTAATCTTTAGAAGTTTATTTGATTCAAATTTTGAAAGGTTCAGAAAAATACCCCCCTCCTTCTAAGAAAACCCTTCCAATATTTTGTGAGTTAGTAAGAAATACTCCCAGGCAGGAAACAAATTCCAAGTCATCCTCTGAGCGTAAGGTCAAGGAGGGATCAATATCACACCCTTCTTTTCGTGAAGGAGATTCTTTTAATTCTTCTTTATTTTATGATAACAGAGAATTATTGACTTCGGAGTCAAACCTTCAAAAAAAGTTGGCTATTTGGTCCATAAAAAAAGAATTTGGATCATTATCTTGGTACACCATATCTCACTTGGTTGATAATAATATATTGCTAATCATATTTCAATTTATTTAGTACAAATGTTTTTGATATATTGACATCTTAAGAAGTTTTCGAATTCATCTAACCTTTTTTCATTTTTTTTTCATTTTATATTTCGTTTCTCCTAGTGCTTATTTTCACCTGCGTTCGCTTCACTCTTTTTATTTTTATTCGGTTTCTTTCTTTCTTTCACCCTTAATTTTAAATTAGAGTAAAGAAAAAAAGTGTGTGATTCAGTCCGAAATTTTAAAAATAATGTCGCTAACTCAGCAATGTAATATAGATTTTGAGGCCCCATAGGTCACAAGTCAAGAGGCGATCACCTCTAGGCCTGTGTGGAAAACCGCCACTGGTTGTTACATACTATCATGCATTAGTTGATGAGAATTCAGTGAATATACGATTAATATTCATTAATTCTTCTTTATTTGCTTCGAGAAGTTATGACATGAAGAATTTAAAAGGTACAATTTTATTACCAAATTAAAAGTAGATATTCTATAAACAATTTTCTTTTCATTTTTAAGCAGTCTTTTTATTCGATGGTTTTTTTTTTTTTTGAAAAATTAATCAAATATTCAATTATTGAATGAATTTTACTATACTATTCGCTTCAAAACGTGACGAAAGCTCTTGGTATAGCATATCTAATTCTTAGTTTTGTTACGATGCTTAGTTTTCCTTCCATATAAGCACATCATCTTCCGCACTACCGTTTTTGAAATCTATTTTTTTCTTCGTTCTTTTTGGATCATTTGCTTTTTTGTTCATCAAGCATTTCTAGTTACATAAACACACCTATCCAAATTTTCCTCCCTTCTCCCCCTTTTTTCCCTCTCTTTCATAACATTCCGAATTCTCCCATGAGACTTAAAAAAGAAATCTACTCTTTACATTTATATCGAGCATTTTTAAAGACTGATAAAGACTAAATCATAAAACAAAAGCAGAAAATGATCAAATGAAATGTTTTTAAATCCTTCAAAAATGGAAATAAATAAATATTCGTGATAACTGAGAAAAATTGCATTTTTAATTTGTAACAAGAACAAAAATGTCAACTACAAAAAGGGGATCTTCCAGAGAAATGCATTACGTATATTAACAGACTTTAATGTGAGAAATCGGTTAGGGATGAGTGAAGGAATAGAAGCATCCCGAATGCACAGGTGAGTTTTTGTTGTGGTGGTAAGATCACAGTGCGCTAGTTTTAGATTTGGTATCCAAAGTTAGAATCACACACGATGTAACTATATAGCTTTTTTTACTCTTCTTTTAAAATTCTAAGAAAATTCTAAATCCTTATCAAAAATATTTTTATCATTCACAAGAGCAAATATTTCTTCTAAAAATATTGATGCTTTCGAGAATTTCATATTATAATGAACTACGATAATCTTCCAAGGGAATATATTGTGCATATTTTCATGTTTGATATATTTCACATTTATGGCAGTTACTAAGGGGGATAGACGATGCCCGAACACATATCGTTCAGCATGTATCGATATTTCTCGATATATCTTATTATTTATTTATTGCTATTTTAAGTTATAAATGACATCTCTTAATATACTGAATAATCAGAGTGACTCAAAATAAAAATATTTTTCCCATCTTATATATTGAAAGATTCGGGCTTTTTTTCATATAAAAATAATTAGAAAAGAGTTGTGTTAAAATCTCCCCAATAAAACGTGTCAATGTCAAAATAATATCCATACTTAATATATTTTTTGCTGATATAGCAATTTTAAAAATTTTACCTTCTTTGCTACTGATTCAGAAAATGTCAGTACCTTTTATTCTTAAAAAGACATAATAATGTTTTTAATAGATAAAATTAATTAGTTTTGACAAATATCAATTTAAATATGCACTATAATTTTAACATTAGATAAATCAAGTAATTAAAATTTAGAAGATTTTCATACAATATACTATTTTAAAAATCTAAAAAAGGTGAAAAATAGCAATTCTGAAACATATAAGCATGAATACCAAATATTATGGAGTGCAAGTTAATTTACGAAAGAATAATGCAATAGATTAAAAATTTTAGAAAAAGTCTTCCAGTTTTTGTTCAATTATGGAAATATATGGTCAGCTGAAAGTAAAATTACATGATTATATGTTTCACAAATATTAAAGGACACAAAAAAATAACCAGCACTAAAAAAAAGTTATGATACTGAATAGTAAGAGCATTTACAGATGTTCTATCATGATTTCGGTATCTTATGAAATAAAAATTGAAGATAAAAATAAAATATGAAAAACTAAAATGAAATATAAAGGTTTTATATAAAAAACAGTCATAGATTGAAAAATTGGTTCTAAAATAATCTTTATCCCCCCCTAAAAAACTCCACAAGAATTACAGATGAAGTAAAGGTACGATTTTTTAAATAAATTCAAAAACCTGTATATTTGAAAATTAAAAAATTATATGAATGGAAAAGGGAAAGAAAAGAGAAGAAACTATTTTTGTATGGTGTAGAAATTTGAGTGAAGCTCAACATATATTCCAATTATATAAATTGACATAACCCAAAGTAATAAATATCTATGTATTAAAAATAATTTTTATTTTAAATACAAAAAGACATTTTTATAAAAATATATAACTAAACTAAGCATTTTTAAAGGTACAAAACTAGAAAAATTATATATTTTTAGAAACATGAAAGTGATACTGCAGAAAGCAGGCGGATTAATAAAAAAAAGGGGAAAACCCAATATACTTTCCACTGATATACAAAACAATGACTTGAACTCCAGTCTTAAAATATTGCCGAGATTCATTTTCGACGACCATGAAAATTCGATCATTATCGATAACTCGATAATCATCGGAAGTTTTATCAGCATTTCAAAGGCTAATAATTTTCAAAATTACTATCAAGTAAGATCAATACGCAGTAATCAATCAAGTTTAACCTAAACACAAAATAAAATATTTTAATAAAACATATTACGAAATTGAAAAAGGAGCCTTTTTAAAGATTTAGAGCTATAAAAATTTTAAATTTTTAAAAATATAAAATCACATGTTACAGAAAAGAATGTGGATTAAAAAGTTTTTTTTAAAAATGTCAACTTTCTTGTTACTAAAAAAAAGCTTTTCAAATCCAGTCGTAAAATATTAGTCACATTTTCATGATTTTTGAGAATTTGTCCAATCATAACAGATTCTCGATACTCATGAAAACTTGATCATTATCGTAAACTAAACAATTATCGGAAGTTTGATAATTATTGGAAGCTTAATCAAAACCGATAGGGCCCTCGAACTAATTTGGAAATTCTAAGAGCCATAATCAGTGATTTAAGAGAGGCTAATTTCTTTCCCTTTGTCCATTCCTGTGTCCCTTAAGGTAGACGGAAAGGGATTTCCATTCACAAAAATAGCATTTAATAAATCTTCAGTTCATGCGTATTGTTACCATGTATGTAAAAACCTCACGTTAGAACAAGTGCGTAACTTATGGTATATGCGTAGAAAAGACTTTTTGGTTGACAATTAAACTTTCACTTTGTAATTTTATTTTGCTTTAAAAATGCTGATATCAATCTGCCTAAAGTGCATTTATTAACGTAGTGAGATATGAAATACTTCAGAAGCTAGTGAATTTTTACTCCAGATTGTATAAGATCGCATATAGCTTCATACTTATACTAAATTTTTAACTTCAATACGCTACCGAAAATTTCAGTTTTGCCTGAATATGAGGTTTTTATATTTGATTACATCTTGATCACAGAATATGAAAGTTATTAGCAAGTTTATAAATAAATGAACTAAGTTAAAATAAATTAACTAGTTTTCATCATTTTTTTCCTATAAACAATCACTGTTGTTGCGAGACGGGAATATACAAATTAATTTCTTTAATTTTTAATAATTTTACAGTAAAAAATAATTGATGTTTTTTATCGATGCTAGTTTACATTCAATACGCATTTGAAATAACAAACCATGTCGACGAGAAATCTGTTGGATCTCCAACTCCCTAAGCGCCTAAACAACCACAGCAAAACAAAAGAGCAAAAATTTCAATAAAGATTCCTTATTATTTCGTTATTTTAATAAATAACTAATAAATAAACATTAAGTAATTTTAACAAATCTAAATTAAAATGCATAATAGATTTAAAATTTTAACTTTTGTGAATAAGTGCTTATCTTCAATAATAAGTATATAAAGTTTTAATATATATACTATTATTTATATATAATTTTAAATACAATAGCTGTACCTTAAAATTTGAAGATAGACAAAACAATTAAACGCTTCTAAACGAATGAGAAATTTTTCATTTCACAGCAACCGAGTGAAAGTCGCGTATTTCCCTCCAGAAGAGGCACCCAATTTTCTTCTGATGGAAACCAATTTCCGAGCAAGAAAGCACGTTTTACTCTAAGAGCGCAGGCGCACGGGATGGTGAGAAGAGCATGCGCTCCCTCCTCGAGAGAAAGACTCCTCCGAATTCTGGGGTTGCAGCATCGTTGCCGCAGTGGGGATGGAAGGCCTCTAGCAGCGAAGCCCTTGCAATGCCGGCGCCCCTCAGTCAATTCGTACTGAAGGGCTTCTGTTCCGTTAGTGTCTTCTTAGTGGTGCTCCTCCATCTACCCGAAAACCTCGGACTGCCCAGTGACATACACATAGGTGAGTAATCCCCTGGCTTTATTGGGCCTCACTTGAAATGGGTCCTTTTCTAGACTGGAAGGGGGGACAAACTGCGCAGAAAGGGAATGATTAAATTCATCATTCAGAAGATTTGGATTCAACCTAGAAAGCATATCATAATTCGAAAGACTTTGGTGATGTCGCAGCATTTTTAAGGTCATTGCAGATGTATAAAATTCAAAATACTCTGATTATGACATTCATATATCAGAAAAGGTCAAGCATTCTAAAAAACTAGGAATATAGCATGTATGTGTTTTTTTAAATATACCCATTTGTATTCATGTACATATTTTTTTTATTTGCTTAGTATATTGAAAATGTCTTATATGCATATATAGCCCTTACTAATCATATTCCTTATTTATGAAATCATTACATTTCAAAACATTGTTTTAGAAATCTTAATACAAAAAGAAAGGTATTATTTTTAATTATACCTAAAATTATTAGTATACGCTAACTATTTATTGTTCCTAATATTCAAGAATTCACAAACAGATAGAAATTTAAATAAAGTTTGAATGGGTTAAGGGAGTTATAATTCTGGAAGTAAAATCATTTGAAGGGATCTCATTTATTTTTTTACAATCGCTTTTTGTTTATCACTCACTTAGAACTCAAATATGTATAATTTCAAGGACTTATAATTCAATGTAATAAAATATTTTTAAGTGATTTATGATCTGATGATTCTAACTTATTTATCGAAGTTATGAAAAATTGAACTCGTGTTCTCATTCTTCCGTGCTTCATTACAAATGTGCCTCTTTCAATGTATTTTGATGTTTCTAAATGGCTTGTGACCTGATATTACCTTGTTTAGCGAAATCATAAAATCCTCATACCTCATACCTTAAAATGATTAAAAGATCATTTTAAGGTATGAGGTATGAGGATTCCTCATACCTTAAAATGATTAAAAGATTTTGTAAAAAAAGTTAGAAAATCAGATAAATGTTACAACTTTTCTCTGAATAAATATAATAAAAAGCTGTTTTAGATTCGAGTCTCTAATATTCCATCCAGAAAATATACATTCACTAAAAAAAGTAATTTTTTAAAAAATTATTTAAAACATTTTAAATAATTTTTTTTAAAAAAATGGAATAAAATCTATAATACTTTGCTAATATTTCCAACTGAAAGAGAAAAAAATCAGATGTCTACTGAATTTATTAAATATTTTTTATCAGCTTGTTTGTTTATTCAAAAATAAAGTACGAGTGTTAAATATAAAAACTGCTAATTCATGTTTCACATAATATTAGTAATATTTTTTGTTATGTGTAAACGTTTCAAAATAGGAATTTTTAATATTATTGGGATGGACTGAAAGGGTACTAATTACCATGCAGCAACGTCCATTCTGCAAAAATTGGTTAGATGAAATATTTCCCCATCGATAAAGTTAAATTACCTTATTAAGAAGTACAATGCAAGGTCTAAAAGTATTAAACGCTTTTGCACTTTTGCTAGCATACAATATGAAACGCTGTTGAAGTCAATTGAGTTTTTATCATCTTTGAAGGAAGTGTTTCTTTTAGTATTAATTGTAGCTTCAGTTACTTATCTTACCTTTTCATATTTTGATTTTTTTAACCTCACATTTTTACATCATTTTCTGTATTTTAGAATTTTTGTTATTTCAATTTTATTCATTTCAATCTTTTAATGGTTACTGCATTTAATTATTGTAAACATGATTAAAAAATTTCATCAGTTTTTATTTCTCAAATTTTCTACCAGTGGAGTTGTTTATTTGGAATTGATATTTAATTAAAATTTAAAGATTAAATGGTAATCAAGTTCTGAAAAGAATATTTTGTTATCAAAAACTACAACATTTTGAAATTTTATATTTTTAATGAGTCAGGGTCAGTATGAACGTTGAGGGAAAAATTGGTTTAAAAGATATATTTTCAAAAGCGAGCTGCTTGAAATTAAATTGTGCAAGAACATTTCTACACATTATTCAATAATGATTTTTTTCAGTAATTCAAATTAATGTGGTAGAATTTATTTAAATATCTTTATCGCTCTACTGTTGATCTAAGGCACTTTCCAACTTAAATTTATTTACATGGCATTAACTTTGTGAATAAGAAAAAAAATTCTTTATAATGTCACTTTAAAGCAATTTGTCTAAAAATTTCTTTAAAAACTCATTTAATTCTCATAAGATATTTGACAGATATTTTTGCTTTTGAGCTTGAGGAGTACTTAGTGTTTGTACTTAGTTGATAAGTACTTAGTGTTTTTTTTATTTTATAGATTTAATTAGATTATTGCCTCATTTTGAAGTTATAAGAAGGTTTACCTTCAACATGATATATTATCCCCTGTTATTCTATTATACTATAGGGGAATATATAATAGTATTGTATAATTGTATAGGTCAGGGATGCACAAACTACGGCCCTCGGGCGAAAATTGGCCCCCGTAGCCTTTGAAGATGGCCCGCGAATGTTGTTAATACAATTCAAAAGGAAATGAGACCTTTTCAAACAAAGAGAGAAAAAATCTGATACGAAAACGGTTCTACATCAGAATAAATAATTTACAGTTGTTCATCAAGTTTATTTACTTTTTATTACGCAGCTTTTCAGTTTGTTCCTTTCATGGCTACCTGCGAGAACAAGTTTTAGTATAGGAGAAGCTCGCGGATGGGAAAAATTTTCTCACATGAAAATGCAGTATGAGGATTAAATTTAAATCTTTCGTAGTGCATTTGTTGACCGGTTTTCAAATTTTGAAAAGTGCCAAATAAAAATTGATATATTTTCGTTCCCATTTTCTGTTGATGTAAATCTAATGGATGAGAGTATGCAGTTAGCCTTAATTGATTTACAGAATTCTAATTGTTTTTCCATAATCAGTTTAAAAAAATTTAGAATTAGAATTTTATGAAGACTTACCCGAGGAATTTTCGTGCTTAAAGCAAAATGCATCTGCATGTGCAATTTTCTGTCAGCACTTACATTTATGAGCAAACTTTTCCACTAATGAATTTCAAAAAATAAGAAATAAGAAAGCGAATAGCAGATGATAACCTTTCTTCTGTTCTATGTATTGCCACAACCAATCTTAAGCCCAACGAAAAATCAATAACTTCAAACATTCAATCCCAGTCTTCTCATTAACTTTTATTAATTTTGGTTGTTAACTTTTTTTTCTCAAATATTAAATTGTGTTCTCTGCATAATTACAAAAAAATTTTCTCTTTTATTTCAATTTTGTCACCTTTTCAGCAGGAATCTTTTTTTTTTGAAAATAAAGTATTTTAATCAAATCTATAATGTTTGTGTTTTATTCATATATTTATTACATAATGTGGGTATGTGTAAAATAAGTAAAATAATAATTGTAATTCATGCGTATTGCCACAAAAAAATGTTTTCACGTTTATAACATGTTTTAACATTTAGTTGCTGCTTTGGTCCTCGATATGATCCATTTTCATATTTTGGCTCCTCATCCTGAAAAGGTTGTGCTTCCCTATTGTAGGTAAATACAAATAAACAATCAATAAGTTAAATGGCGATAAATTGCAAAACATTTCCCAATACATTTTTTGATCAAATAATTTGTAAACAATGATTCCTTTTCACTTTAATATTGTGAGTCATTATTAATTTTAAATCATTTTTCACTTATTTCTTACAACACTTCAATTTTTGAAATTCTAAATATGAAATTTAGAAATTATCTGAAATATGCAAATTCCTACCAGTATTATAAGCGTATTTACTGCTTACAAACCTGCAATGAAAAAGTTTCAATAATTTTATCTTAAAATTTTTCACAAATGTATATTAGAATTTAACTCACTACAAAATAAATTAGTAAAAAAAACTAAAATTATTTTTTGAACTAATTTCTACAATTATTTATAATCAAATTCATCATTGTGAACAACCATCGACTATAAAAGCCATACCTGGGATATCCTTATTTTCTTTTTTCTCTCCTTTAATTAGCATTCATATTTATACGCAGAACTTCTTTTCAGAGCAATTACTGCTCATTGTAGAAGTAGATATACTTTTTTAGTTAATAATTATTTCGAATTAATATCAGCCACAAAAGGAGTAACCATAAGTCAGAATGCGACAAATCATTTATTATAATTCTTTGTTTATATGCATCTAATCCCCACAGCAGTAACTGTATATTTTCAATTCTTTGTTACATTCATGCTTTCCTGTAATAATAGCAATATTCATATATTTTCAAGTATTCACATATTTTGCAAACTCTTCTATTTTTTTGCCATGTAGGGGGACGTCTATCTGTTATGCAAATGTAGGAAATGTTTATAATAAAATCAAGTATTCTAATAATAGAGAATGAAATATAACGATCTAATGTTTGGAATTTTTTTGTCTTTGAAAATAAAATATCTGTTATTTCAAAAAATTTATTCTATTCTTAAGCTGAGTGGATTTTTCAGGTATGAAAATACGCTTTATTAGATGTCTGTAGCGTATTTTCATTTTGCTTACGAATAAGATTGCGTAAGTTTTGAATTGCTTAAATTCTTCAGTAACAAAAAAAAGGAATCAAAGAATAATTTGATACCATCTTTTTTTGGCAAGATATAAAGAAAATATTATTTTACTAATAATAGATGCGCTTAAGAAACGAACTAATATAGGGTAATTACAAGGGAAAATTTCATATAGTATATTCGTGAATCAACATGCTCATAGAAAATTATGGAAAAATATTTCTTTGATTCGTAGTAAAATCAGTTTTTACTTGAGTTTTTTTACTTGTTTTATTGTGGTATTAATCTCTCTCTCTTTCTAATTTAACATATTTATAAAATTATGTGTTCTTAAGGATAATGTACTATTTTACATTTTTCAAACCAAATAATCTTAATTCCATAAAGAGGTCTACCACATTACCGATTAAAAAGTACCCAATTTAAGTTATAATATAAAAATAAATTTCAAATATGCAACCAAAATGTACAAACTAATAATAATAATAATTTTTTAATGCCTTTTAAGTGTATTATAAAGTACATAAGTTTTTTCATGTCAAATCTGAGTTGAAAACAAAAATTAGAGACAATGGAATGCAGATGTTAAAGAAATATTATAAGAAAAAATTGAGAAATTTTTTAAATACAGGGTGTTTATAAAGTACTCGAATGGTAATTGAGGATTTTATACATATCCTATTAATGTAATTGCATTTTGAGATAAAGCTTATTAATGACACTATGAGTATCCCAGCTTAATAAATATGCCTACTGATCGAAACTGCAGGCTATCAATCTGTGCATTGAATAAGGTCACTATTGATGAGAAATTCCATTTTAATGTATTGGAGGACTAATGGGATAATTTTATTTTTAATAAAATTTTCATGTTATTAAAATTCCAATGATTTTAAATTGGATGGATTTGTATTTTTGTTTTAACTCCAGAATTTTTGATAATTTTCATGCTTTCATAAAATCGTGTTTCTTAATTAACAGTTTTTGCTTTAATAATAACGATTGGAGCATAAAAGATAATTTCTTAAAAGGGGATCATCTTTTTATATCGCTTTATTTTTTTGGAAACGAGCAAGAATGGAAATCTAGTGATATACAGGTGATTCAAATTAAAGTAATCCTGTTTAGGATGCACTGTCGAGAGGCCAAGTCGTATCGCATTCTTATTTGATAGTCTAAAAATTTGAGACGTAAATCAATGCGAGGGCTGATGATGCAAAACTTTTAATTTGGGGAATAAAAAAATTACTCTTAATTTGGATGGAAACAAGGAGAGGGCGCGGATTGGAAAATTCATTTTGTACGAGTCGCCTTTATGATGTTCATTCATTAAAGTTTTAAGACCAATAGTATCCCCATTTTCGAGAAAATGACTTTTAAATTTTTAGAATGGCTTATAAGCTAATAATGAATCCCCGTCGCTGAGTTTTCACAAGGCACCTTCGTTATGATGCTAAATTAGCATTCAAGAAACCTGAGTTTAGACTAGTGTTTTTTAAATTTTTTCTTTCAAATTAATTTATTCATTTACGAAGAGCTTTCATTAAAATGAATTAATATGTTTTTAATTTTCTATGAAAAAATAAAGGCTTATTCGTCTAATTCTTGAAAGATGATTTAATTTTTAGAAAAAAATAATTATATGCGCTTTTAAAAAAAATATTCAAAATTACTGAAATTAAAATAGCAATTTAAAGGTGGTTTTAATTAATATGTTTATAATTTTTATATGTATATTTCGTCTCTTAATACTGGAATTATAAGCTAATTTTATAAGAAAAATAATTGAAGATATAAATTTATTTTTCTTTAAAAAGCTATAAATTTTTTTAATAAAATTAACAATTTTAAGACTGTTTATTTTCACATATATGAAAAACACAATAATTAAAACTATTCATAAACTTTTAAATAAATTTAAAACAATTTTGAAAGAACACTAGCTCAGAACCGAATTTAAGTCTCGTGAACGTTAATCTAACGTCTTATGGAATGTGCCGTATGGACGCTCAACGCTAGTGACTCATTATCGGTATAGAAGCTATGCTGAAAGCCTGAGAGCCCTTTTCTGGAAATTCGTTATTGCGTTTTAAATCTTTGATGAATGAAAATTCTAAAAATTTATTATCATTATTCTAAATCTCAGCCAGAATTCAGTTTTTCAACCCGTGCCCTCCCTCTGTACGAGTAATGGCAGATTGACAACACCTTTAACTATTAACGAGTCCATATAGATTTAGCAATTTAGACTTTCCACATCTGTTTTTCCTAGCTGAGCACTAATACAGTATCACTAATGATGTCCTGTGAAAAACACGAGGATTAATGAAACTTTGAAGTATAAACCATTGCTTTTACATGATGTTACTTCACATTCGTAATATACAGTTAGGATAATTATTTATCAGAATTTCGAAATAAATTACAGGAAATGGGCTTTAGTTTTTAATAACATTGCGGGGGAAAATACACATGCTTTCACGTCTTTCATAAAGATATAATACCAAAAATGTCCTTAATTGTACATAATATTTTTTGTTTTACTTTCACACTATTTCCATATCTTTCTCCTAAAGAAATTTTTATGTTTCAGGAGATTTCAGATTTCCTTGCCCCTAAATGAAGGAGAATCAGTATGAGTAGATGTGAAATGTTATTTCATATAAATGCATTTTACAAAGGATTTGTTTTTATAAATTATGTAGCTTTTGCAACGAAACATAATTGCAGCTCTTTGACTAATGGTTTCATCAAATAATTTGAAAATTATTTGAAAGTAGAATGCAGAGGCAGAGCTCGAAAGACTAAGAGCAAAATCAGGAATTATTATATAAGCTGTGCAAACAAGTTAGATTTTCTTTCTTTTTTATTATACGTTTTTTAATTTAACTTGATTTGTTTTTAATTTGCAAACAATTTTGAAATCGATTTTTTAGTAAATTCATAATGTGTTAAAATTATCAGCTCCAGTACAAACTACTAGATTACTACTACTAGTACGACTACTAGATTTTACAGAATTATATAACAGTTTATAAATTAATTCAATTAAGTTTTAATTCCATTCTTTCAATTAAGTTTCTCATACTGCCACCTGGTATTAAATTTGTAGAAAAAAACATTTCAAGATTCCATATAACATATAATGATAATAAATTAGCGCATTGCCTTCCTGTAAGTAAGTAATAAATATATGCCAATAATTAATACTGCTTACTATAAATAAGATGATAACCTCTGATAAACGACAAATGAGTCATGCACAAAATCGCAAGCACTAATGACTTTGATGACTAAAGAATGATGAAATTCCCTTGGTCAGCGCTCAAAGGTTGGGAACAGCTATTCTAACGTATTTCAATTGCACCAAATAATGCAACCAAATTATTGCTTTAATTACATTTTTTTTCCTTCCATGATGCAAAAAAGGCTTTACATATTCAAATCTTTGATTTGAAACTCATTTAAGCCTCGCGATGGATATAAATAGTCCTGTTTATAAATTCATTAATAAAGTACGAATGATTTCATATATCATTTCAGTTTCCCTCTATCACTAACTGTCTGGCGCTGAGGAATTTCAAGTCGGCTTCCTTTATTCTTTTTGAAACTAAAGGTCTTGAAATATTTATTTGGATTGGCTAGGGAAAGAAGCATATGGAACCTCATCAAAGCATCTTGGAGAGTTAACAAGGCATAAATACAAAGATTTCTTTTGGCAAATACTGCATCCCTAAAGTTTAACATATATTCAAATCAAATAATCATCAGTGCACACATTGCAACAATAATGAAATCGTAGTAAGTTTATATTTTGAAATGAGGACACGGAAAATAAAACAAGTACTTATAGGATAAAATAATTTCTTATACCTATAAGAAAATAACGGTTAAAATTTTTTGACATACTTAAAGCAGAATATCCACCGAAATGAAGAGGACCCAAGGAACAGCTAGAGAAAAATCTCCTTTAAAACAGAATATCAAGCACGAGTTGAATTATTACTAATTTCGCTGATCACACGCCTTCAAATTATTTAGGGATCTTTAGGATAGAAAATTTTTTTAAATCATAAATTTTCAAATAGAAATAAATAAAATCAGAAAAACCCATAATTGGTGATAATATAAAAACCCATTTTGTTAAAAATCAGTAGATTGATATCAACTTTTTGTATAAGCCCCCTGAATAGCTCCAACGATTCCATTCCAATATAAAAAGATTTTTTTTTGCTTTTATACTTTCAGCCATTAAAAATATATCTTTTTTAAAAAGAAGAATAGGCTCATTCAGTCTCCCCTCGTGCTTTTATCCAGGAGAGATTCCGAGACTTAAAATTGTTATTTTTGGCGGAATTGACACAATTAGACGTGACATCAAACTTTTGAATGTTTCAAAAAAAAGACTGTGGGAATATATTTTTAATTTAAACTCATTCTCGTCGGCAAATCCATTGTAAAATTAATTGCGAGATATTTGGCATGGGAAAGAGTTCAATTTAAAATGGAAACAAATCATTATTTTAAAACACACACACGAGAATCCAACTTTGCCACCAACCTCGGATCCTAGGATATAAATTTCTAAAGCAAAAACCAAATCTAATGAAATAGCATTGTTTCACTAAAGATGTATACATTAACATTTAAAATATTTTGGTGGTCTTTGAATCCCAAGATTTTCGGCAAAAACCCCTGCGGAAATGTATAAAGAAATATTCTCAAAATATAAGAAGACGCATTGCATTTAGATCTAGTTCATGTGTATATGCCTGATGGGTTTATTGCATTTTATCATGTCAAATACCTGCAATTTGTGTCAAAGAACCAGAGAATCACGAAACATTCTCGTATACTTTCTAATAAATATACTTAAGTAATATTAATCGTGTACTATAGGAGAATGACAGTTATGAAAACGCCTATTAGATTGGAATTTTTGACATTTTTTGACCATTTAATTACTAGGATGAGTTTAATACACATGCATCAGAAAATCAAAAGTGTAGTTTGGACGATTTTTTTTCTAGTCTAAAACTAAAATAAGACACAGAACTACAATTGTAAGAAAATCACAAACAAGTTTCATACATTATTGTCATCTCGTTTACTTATACGTAAAAGTACAGACTGACGGACTGATTTAGTTCTACTTTTTTTGGACACCTGCATTTCAGAAATTAAATATGTGCATATCAAATATTTTCTAATCTCTCTTGATTCATTTTTGTAGTTATTGTGTCAACTTAAAACCAGTATCAACCAGCTTCCTCTAAATAATTTCGATCAAAATTTCACAGAAATATACAAACTTAGATTAATGTCCCCATACCAAATAGGCATAATTCCAAAAATGAATTGTTCGGATCCAGGGAAGTCTAAAATGTGGATATTAGACAAAGTTTCGAGTTCAAATTTTTTCATGGTTTCATGATACGTGTTTACAATACTTTCTCTTTGTATACTTCTTGCACACACAAAAATGACTACTGACAAATCACAACGCGTGAAAAAACGTTACTTAAATATAGAGCGTATCAATCAAAAATTTTTAAATGTTCGGTATTCGTTACTACAATCCTTGTTATTATTAATTTTTACTTATTTTTATCTGCAGTTCAGGCAGATTTATAGGACGAAATTAACAAATGTGAAGTTAGTGAGGAACTTAAAAATACGAAGAAAAAAAGATAAACACATTTGTAATTTAATATACTTTCCAAGTGAAATTATGATGCAAGCAGTTTAATAATAAATGCTTATTTTTCATTAAACTCATTTTTCAAAAAGATTCACTATATATGTATATTGAAATTTTCTTTTATAATAAATATCCTTCATAAATGTGTTAAAGCTTTTGCTAAATTCTCCTTTTTCAAGAAAAAAACAGACTACGCCATTTTCAAGAAAATTGTCTGAATCTTTATATTACGAATTTATCGAGGAATTAATTGCCGCCGAGTCATTAAATACTCAAATTAGATTTTCCTTTACTTAAGAAGACATTGTGTTCTTCCCTTCTTTTTTTTACATTAAGAAAATTGAGAGGAGTTTTATTTTTCAGTGCACTGAAATAGAAAAAGGCTTATAGAACAGTACTAAGTACTGATATGCTGTTGAATATTTGCAAATATTTTTCCTTCTTCTACATTCGAAAACAAGGATGTTCATTTCAATGGAATTCGAAAAAAAAATTCAAATCTACGTTTTTTTCCACTTTCTTGATATAGGTAACGAAATAGATTTTTTTCCCAATCCAGATTTACACAAAAATAAAGAGTTTTTTTACAGAAGTTTACCAAATGCTATGAAACTTTATTGTCAGATATTTGTACATTTTCCTTATCTTTTTGATAGGTTTTGTGGGATACATTTTAAAAATAAACTTGAAGATGTAAATAAACAAACGATAAATTCGAATTTTAGAATTGCTAGTTCAGACTTTAAAACAAAGGTTCAATGCATTAAAGCATATCACGATGCAGATTTCCGATTATTTTCATTATTTTTCAGAATGAATAACGGTAATGCATAAAATTATCATTTAATATATGGGCTGGAAATAACGATGACTGTGTACCGAATATTTTAGTATAATCAGGAATATAAAAGACAATTACATAGAATCAGATTATGTTTGTCAGGCAAAGACATAATCCATACATAGAAAGATTGAAAGTGTATTAAATTTACAGATATAAAAGAAGTCTGTCTTTTCACCAATTAAATTATTATGATTGGTTTTAATACATTTATCTTCAACTGCTAAAAGAATATTTAAAACTTTGTAATGACACGTTAACTTTTAATTACTCAAGTTAAGATTTGTAAAATATTCAGATTTGAAATTTATTAAATATAT
>JAOUZG010027617.1:5148132-5159513 GCA_026289955.1 Argiope argentata
GAAATTCACTAAGATATTTCCTAATCAATTGAGTTGAGACTTTAGAATAAAAATTCTCCTTTATAAGTATTAAAGTTTGTTTTATGTAATTCATTCTAAAATCAAATTGATGAATAATTATTAAAACCATGAAGTTTATTCAAAATTTCAAAATTTTATGCTGATGATTTTCCTCTGGGACGATTGATGGTTTCATCATCACATGAAATTCATTTCAAAAGAGCTGCTTCCTTCACTAACAGATTTCAAAATAAATGTCACTAACATATTTTTGATTTCCTCAATCGCATATTCAGCAAGATCAGCAGTCTGTGTTCAGGGACATGGGGCAATAGGTTAAAAAAATTTTATTCGAAATGTTCAGATAAAAAGAATCCTATCACTGATCTTGAAATATCTGAAGTAATTTACAGATAAAATACTGAGTTACCCCCCCAAACAACAACAACAACAAAAGAACAAATGTTTATTTACCAAAATATTGCACTTAAAATATATACTTCTAGTTGTACAGTTCAATAAAAAAATGTACGAACTTGACTATATATATGTTATAGAAATTGATATTTCAGTTTGTTCTTCAAGTAACAGAACTCAAGATTGTAAAATGGTAGTGCAGAGAGCATTTCAATTTAATATTTATCATCCATTCAACAATTGTGAACTCCGTGGATTACTGTAACAAGATCATGAGCGTATGAAACTAGAATTTTGTAACTGAGCCCAACTTCAGACAAAATCATATTCTTACTTCCAAGCATCAATTTTCATATGTCTCCAATTGGTTAAACTATCCCTTTTGAAATCCCACTTTTAGTAGGATAGGTATATTATCAATTGCAGTTTCTATTCATTGATGTGGTAAGATAATTTTAAAAATTTCATGTTTTGAACAGCAATTCGCTAGACGGTGATCGATATATTCAACTTGTTTAGAATAGCTTACATTCTTCTTTGTGCAGATATGACCAATCTTAGTCGACAAATTCAAGAAGCTTATCTTAAAGTCACGAATAAAATCGTGTCATGGAATTGTTTGAAGAATGGAGCTTTGCGTAGGTATCGAATATGCTGATTTCAAACAAATATTAAAACATGTGGTATCTAATAATATGTAATTTATTAACATACTATTTTATCTTTCTTAAATTTAGTGAGATTTATTACTTTTTTTTGTTAATCTGCGGAGACTTGTGTATTTTCCCTGAATTACACAGCAAAAATATCATTTAAACAAAAATCGAAAGTATGAAAAAGAGGTCTTCGTAAATAAATTTGTTTTTTAATATCTGAACCAATTTTGAAGATGGAAGCATTATACTCTGTACACTTATAGATAAGTATAAGAAAAAAATTATTAATTGATGTTCTTTCACTATGGAGCCATAGAAAATTTTTATTTTTGCCACTTTTTACTGTCAACTTCCGTTGAAACTTAAGGGTTTTCATACAATTGTCTATCTTAATTAACAATACATTCTACTTGGAAGTATAAATCGAATTGCAGCATTCAAATAAAATGAAGGCTTATTCAACAATTTTGCAGAACTTTGAATATGTTGTTGTAAAGGATCTGTAGGTACGGTATGTAAATAGGTGCTGCTGCTGATGATCTCGTGTCCTCTTTACAACGGAAAGAGGGGGTGCAGTAGCTTCTGAGGGAATGGACCCATGAACACCCGAGGGCAGAAGTCTGACTTCTACCTCATATGAGGATGACACACACCTATCACATTCGTTTGCACAATTCCTTTTTAAAGGAGGGAATATTCACGCATAACTCTCACATACTACACAGAACAAACATGCCCTAACCGGGACTCGAACCCGGGACGCCCAGATCACGAGGAAGACGCGCTTCCTATGTTCCAAGACGCCGGCTATGCAAATAGGTAATTCAAAGAAACAAGGATTTTGCATCCTAAATTTTGGATGTCTTGCAAACTGCAAAATTAATTTACCTTTCACATGAATGAATTTTCTATTAAACTGGTTATTTGAATTATTTGTAGTTTAATTCGCAATAAAATATTTGAGCTCATCAAATCCTTATAAAGAAAGTTACAACTAAATAATAGAATTTCGATCCATATGTTACGTGATATTGAATAAGAACAACTTCAACTACTGTAAATCCTGATAAAATGAAAATGTCTTAAAGAAACTGTACAAAAGTTTAAAGAAACGCTGACTTTCCTCGAAGAAATATATATATGTTCCCTTTATCTTTATTAAAGAAAATTAGAATGATTGTTTCTATGTAGTCCTACATTCATTTGACTTTAGAAGTGGGGCGTTCAATGTCATTTGTTTTATTTATTAAATAAGAAGTTGTTTCGTTAAAATTATTGATTTAAATAAAATTTGAAAATTTCAAATGTTTCCATTCTTATTTCTTTTCAAGAGCAGCATAAAGTTCTCATGTTGTGAGATCTAAGTCCAACTACAACTCATCTTTCCAGAACATTTATATATTTTCCATTAGATTCTGGTCGGTTAAACATCGCACGTTTCATTAAAAAATTTTTTTAACAAACACAACTTAAAAAAGAAATGTTAAACAGTCTCAAAATGACATGTGTGAAATTTATCACATCCTGGTAAGTCTACTGACTCCGAATGATTATTCAAATTTCGAGGGGGGGGGGTCCCTTCTTTTCCCAAGATAAAGTCCAGATCATTTAAAAAGAATTTAACGATATTTTCCTTCCTTATGGAGGACAATTTGTGATGATTCCGGGTGTGAGGGGTGGAAAATCGATTAGGGCTTTGCGCATGTGCGGTTTATCTATGTTTCTGTATAGTTTCGACTGCAAAAAGATGAACTTGTGTCTCTCTCATGGAAATTTTGATAAAAAAGAAACTTCTCAGAAAATACATGAAAGCGAGAAAATTGGCTGCAAAAAAGTACAAAGGTATCTGCTGTTCAAAGGTATCTTAAATATGTTTCTTCTTTACTCTAAATAGGCACCGACATATACTTTGAATTCTGCTTGATGAATTCTTGCATTCTTGCATTTACGTTTCAATAGCTGACTCCTTCTGAATTGAGACTCCATTTGAAAACATCATTATTCTTGCAGCAACAGGCAAGTTTGTGTTTCAATTTCCTTTTGCTATAAAACTCGCTTTTCATCTATAGATGAAGCGCAATACCTATTCAAACTCATTTCTAGAACGAGATATTTCCTCACAGAACTGCATTAATTATTATAACTATGAAATTAATAAATTAACTTTTTTTCCTTCAGTTTTTCTTTCAGTTACGCTTAGCGACAAAAGTTGCATAACTGCAAGAGCTTCTGAATTTTCAATAGACTTTCATAAAGATGTCTAAATAAAATTATGATTAAAATAGTTATTCATAGAATATTCATATATAACACATTATGAAAAACCAAAAAAAGGAAAATGAAGAATTAAATTCCATTCCAAAGTAATATTAGTTATAAATATATAATCTAATGTTTAACAAGTTCCTTTTTCACATTGTACATTTTTGGTATTTTTTAAAGAACACATAAAACACAGATATTACATAAAAGAATAAGTTAGTACAGACGCGGAAAAAAAATGGAGTCACCCAGCTTTTTTCTTTCATCGTTCATTATACAATCATAAAAAAAAGTGTAATTCGAAAGGAATTAACGTTCTCACAAAGATTTTTGAATTAAAAATTTCTTAAGGGGGTCGTCTACATATTAAAATGAGAGCAAACTTCAAACTTTCTTTTGGTAACACCCATTTTCTTGCCAAATTTTAAAACTGGATTGAAGTTACTCCTTAAAAAGAAGTTTCATTAGTTTAGATTAACTAATTTCGAAATAAGGAAATACCGTAACTTGACTTCCTAATATTAAAATTAAATTTTGAACTTTTAATTCATATCTTAAAATTTATTGACCTAAACCTTTTTTTATTATTTAAATTTATGTTATTCTACGCATTTTTCATGCATTTTAGCATGAAAAGATAATTTTTGGTATCTGAAAAAATTACAAAATTAAAGTTTAAAATTTTTAAAATATTAATATACTTAAATTTTGGCATAAATTGATGGTCAAGACCATTTTAAAGGAACATGCAAAATTTCAGCTCATTCGTACGGATATTTTCCCCGTAACATTAAGTGTTCTGTATTACTTCTAAATTGCCACATTCAAAAATTTCAAGCAATCAGGAGTTTTTTTTATTTGGCATTAAAAAGCTGCTGATCATGCCGTCTTTGAAATAAATACCGTTTTCTAACTTGTTGTAATATAAAAATATAATTGAAAAAATCATTTGTGCTAAAAAATATGCAATCAAAAGAAAAACATTTTTTCCATTGCCACAATATTTTATTCGTAATCTTTAATTTTAAATGTAGAAAATAGTCTCTGTCCCTTTAATAAGCTTTAATTTTTACTCTTCAGCTCATACAATGCTACTTACAGAATGAAGAAATGCAGCAATGAAGTGCAATAAAATAAGAACCAAATATTATCTTTTTCTCATTCAATCGATAATTTTTTTTAAGTTGATATTTCTCTTGAATAATGAAAATTAGATTTAATGCTATTATTTCTTTGTATATATAAAGAATCTTCTATTTTGAAGTTTTCAACGTAATGAAGAATCAAGCTGAAGTGGAATTTAAATAAAACTTTCAATGGTCTTAAATATTTCTTTCCGGAAAATAATTCTTCCATCACTTTTCACTATGATTATTTTGCTATGAATGATGTAGTAGTCAATTTTAACATGTAGATTGTAGCTTTACACATACTTTTAAAGGGGTCAAAATTAAGAAAAAGGGTATTTTCGACGTACAGAGAATAATCAGAATTTTATACATTTAAATATGGAAACAACCCTTTAACAAAAAGTCAAATATCTCCCTAGAATTGTATATTAACCAAACTCTGTACCCAGGGTATTTTTCCCACAGAAAATCTATTAATGATATCCAAAAAGATCGCTGACGTAGGAAATTCCAAACCTTCCACAATTTTAAATATGTAGACAACCAACTTCGAAACTTTTAGGCACGGCATATTTTAATATTCTTTGCTGCCCTTAAAATGACACTTTTAATTCTCATATAGGATGTTCTAATTGTAAAATAAATCTTATTGGCTTCTTTTTTTCCCCGAAAGTGTACATATGTTTACAAAACATTTGCTCCTGCCTTTTGAAAGTATCATTGTATCCCTATTGTTCGTACCCGAGCAATTATAAATTTATGTTTCCTGCACGTGACATAAATCACTTCAGACTCGAAACGCATCTGAATTGCTGATAGTTTTTGCAATTTTTTAAAACATTCTTTTAGGTATCTAATTAAGCTGCAAAAATATCGAATATCTTTTTATTGATTATTTTGGTTTTCTAAAAAGTTTCTTTTTTTAAAGCCGTTGAATTTAGCATCTGCATTCATTTTATATAGCGACATGTTATTCACACGCAATGCATAGAAGGTTGAATGCGGCTGA
Organism: Argiope argentata; assembly: GCA_026289955.1. Lineage (NCBI taxonomy): Eukaryota > Metazoa > Arthropoda > Arachnida > Araneae > Araneidae > Argiope > Argiope argentata. The sequence goes on from JAOUZG010027617.1 coordinate 5,153,607, forward strand.
TTACGCTAAAAGACACACAAATGTGACCATGCCAAATTCCTGCAACAAAATAGGTAGCTCTGGTTTTAGAAGAGGGAATGAAGAGAACGAAGGATCCCTAGGAAATTATTTCATTAAAAATTCCTCGCTTGAAAACAATGGAAGTTCTAATATTCTTGAGGATATCGTTGTCAATGTTTCTGATCCCAAAGCAATTAAATTTCAAGGATCTCATCAAAAGTAAACTCAAATATTGCAAATCATTTGATAATGAGTGAAAGAAACTGAAACCTTTTTATAAAAGTTTCTAACAATTAGCGAAAAATTAGGAGCAGTATCTGAATAAAAAGGCAATTTTATTGAGCTAATTAATACTTAATTAGCTTTAATTAAATATACGACAAATTATTATATATTTTGAAGCTATATTGAAGAAATCAGACTTGCCCCTCTATCAGATTTGTCTTGCTCCTCGGTCGGCGCCCAGTGGTCAGTGGATAGTGGCAACGGCCACTGTGCACTTACCACTGTGAAAAGTTTTTATCAAAAGGTAATTCAATCATCAAACTAAGGAATTTTGGTTTTTAAAATATGTAATAAATAGAAATATAATCTGAAATTAGATCAGATTCTATTTCTATTTATTACATATTTTTGCATACGAAGCCAATTAAAATCTGTCAAATGAACGACACTCTTCTTTAGTAATTATAACATCTAATTTTCAGTCTCAAGTGTTTCCTTCTCAAATGCTATAATATTCAATTATTACCTAGTTAGTACAAGCAAGATGGGCGATAAAATGATTATTAATAACTCCAAAATAAAGACTAGAAATAAATATGTTGTTTTATATGATATATATATATATATATATATATATATATATATATATATGTGTGTGTGTGTGTGTGTGTGTGTGTGTGTGTGTGTGTGTGTGTGTGTGTGTGTGTGTGTGTGTGTGTGTGTAAAATAAAAAAAATAGCTTTTGGTACAATACAATGCAGTTTTAATTGCTCTAAATAATTCAAAAATATACTCATCAGATAAATTTGTTAATTTAGTCCCAAATCGGAATTCATGTTCCTAGTTTGCTCATAGTCTCTAAGACAATTGGCAATATGCGAAGGAACCAAGAACACTCCAAAAAAGAAAGTTAGCTAGGTATTAAATTATTCTAGAAAGAAGAGCGTTGCGTAACGAATCCTGTTTATTTTATTAAATAATTCTTAAAAATATAAAAACAGTTCGTAATCTCATAATATCGTTTTAAATGTAAAGAAAAAAATGACAAAATTCACAAAATTCCTTCCCATTTTCTCGAATCTACCTTAATTTTATAAAAAATCTTGATTTTAATAGCTCTAAATATTTCAAAAATATACTCATCAAATAAATTTGTTAATTTAGTCCCAGATCGGAATGCATGTTCCTAGTTTGCTCATAGTCTCTAGGGCAATTGGTAATATGCTAAGGAACCAACGTTCCTTATTATATTAGTTCGTTGATTTATTATACTTAACATATATAATAAATTAATGGTATTATAAATAATTCAAAAAATATAATAAATAACTGAAATATATAATATGTATACAATAGTTGAAATAGTATACAATAGGTTCAGTTAGTGTAATGGGGACAGAATGTTGTGAATAATGATTTTCTCAATTTTATATAACAATATGAGATGTAAAATAGGTCAATAATTTATGTGACACATGTTATGAAAGACACATTAAGCAATGCCTTTTTCCAAATTAAGTCATAAATTAACTAATCTCAGCTGTAATGACATTCATAACTATCCAGATATATTTCCAACTTTTCCAGTGATATGGGATAATTTTTTTCCAACTTCTGATCACAATCTCGAACTGATTTGAATATAACATAAGTGAATTGATTAGAAACTGCAGAATACAGAATTAGAATTTCTTTTATCGCCCATTCTGAACCAATACAAAGCACTTCTTCTTTAGTGTTTTCGAATAGGAATATATTCTATATCATGGAATAATGCATATATCAAAACTATTTACTACCCCCAAGTAATTATTTTATGTTTAAGAAATTAATCCTGATAAAAAATAGAAACGACCAAATTTTATGAAACACGACAGGTATTTCCTTCTCGATTAGAAATACATTTTAAAACGGGCGATGGCTAATAATTCCATTTGGTAGGAGTAAGCGCCACTCTCGCTTCAAGCAGAATGCTTAGCCTGATATTCAGCCCATTTTTTTTATTTGCGCTTCCTGAAAAGTCTACCTAATCCGTAAAATGTGCAAGAATTGTTTATATCCAATTCTTGAAAACCACAAGTTGTAAATAACCACAAAAACTAATTTTGATTTATTTCAGTTGATGATCTTCAAACTTATCCCATTCTGTTGGTTGCATGGTTCATATATCTTTTTCATTTTGTAGATGTCTGAATTTGGATGCAAATTGTAATTATAATTGACATTGTACTGTAATGCATAAAGATTCAAGACAATATGCACGGTTTGTAGAGATCGAGATGCTCGCGAATATTCTGCTTCAATTCTGAAAGTTCGTTGCTCTTCTGGTTCTGGTGTTCACGACTGAGCAACTCGTTATCGATCCATTTCGTTGTTTGCTTTTTTACTTCGTTTGAATGAGATGCTTGTAAGCGCTTTTTGTTCCGTTCTCTGCTGGTAGATCAACCGATGCGCTTTTAAGAGGCCGCATTATTTTGGCAGAGAACAAAGTTTACAATCTATATTCAAATAAATTACATACCTTTTCAAAGTTTTTAATGCATAATTTTTTATCTTGTAAAAAAAGTGTAAGGCGATAATAGCGCAGATCGCAGGTAAGACTCGATCTGTTTTACTGAATAACTAAGTCAATTGGGAACCTTTAATTATAGTTTATTAAAAAGGCTAGGTATTAAAAAAGGGAAAGTATGATCTAATGGGGAAAAATGCTTTCTTTGTTAGAGAAAAAAGAAAGCGTTTTCATTTAAAAATATCACTTTACAAAAAGAATTTACTTAATTACAATACTATCAGAATGAAAACGATAATTAAAAAGTGAAAACGTATTTTAATGGAAAAATAAATACTTTCCTTTTTAAAGACGAAATGTAAAACTAAAAAATGGCCAGATCTGGTAAAACATAGCTATTTTTGAAATTGTTAAACTATTACGACGAGGTAAAATAAAGCATTTAAATCTTTTTATCAGAAACCTTCATGAGCGCATGCAGCATTTCTGGCCAAAGTTTCATCGCAATCAAATGAATAATAACGGGACGCATAGAAACGAACAAGCATTTTTATAAATGAGACAGACTTACACAAATAAAGAATTGATGTTTTCAATTCTTTTTCATGTGAAGTAGAGTTTGTTTCCAAAATTCTAATTAAAACTCAATTAACATTATCAAGAAGCTTTGATATCTATCCGTTGCTGGATAACATTTTCAATGCACTCAATTCTACTGAATTTTAATATACTTTTTTAAAAAATAAGTATTTTTAAACTAAAATTTATAGATGCATTTGTTACATTTCATACATACATGAAATACAAGAGATATGTAACGTTACATGCATGGAGTACTGCCTCTTATTCTGATATTTTATATTAAATTCTCAAACACACTTTTTCACTCAAAAGTATTAATCAAGTTATGGTTTCAATTATCAGGTTTTAAAGAGCAGAAGCTGATGATTGTCTGATTGAAAATGACAGAGTGAAAAAATATATTTTTTATTTTCATTCAATGCAGTTTAGAATATAGGAAATTCAGTCTCGACATTTTAATCTAAATACAAATAAGTTTTTAACCGAGTTTTTTGAAATTTGCGCAAAACAATACAAAAAAAATCCCATAACGCCTCTGAAATAAATACACAAGAAAAATTGATATACAAATTTACTTGAAAGAAAATAATATTTTTAGTCTTGTTGAATATCAAAATGTTTTTGATATCAATTTAAAAGTTCACAGTCATAGAAATAGTTTATTTGTTTTTAATATGTAGAATTAGTAAGGCAGAATTTATGGTTTAAATAGATAAAATGCAAATATAAGTTAAATAAATTGATAAAGAGATTCAAATTCTTAAATATTGTAAATCTAGAAATTTAAATTTAGCCATGTGAACAAAGTACCCAAATTTACTAAGATAAATGTATAAATTTCTAACACTATATATTGTGGAAACATACAAAAATAATAATAAACTGCAATGTAATATACATGCAATCAATATTAGAAATTAAAAACTTCAAATAACCGCAGACATAAATGATGAGCATTTTTTTTGTGGATTAAATAGTGTATACAGTGTGGTCATGAAAGACTTTCTTACTATATGAATCAATAGCAGCCTATCCATTCAACCAATCGAAAGAAATTCCCAGCTACTATTTTTTGAAGATATATGCTCCATATCAAGTTCATTTAAAACAATAGAGTTTTCATGGTTATGGTTATCGGGAAAAAAAATCTAATTTTCGGAATGGCACCGACTATTCTTCTTCCTGCGCAAACTGATCGGTACATTGACATTGAAAAAACATAATTGGCGTTGAAACGACACACGTATGACGAAAACTGACGGTGTCGAACATTTGCAAAGGGCATTTTAATGGGCCAATAAAAAACTTTTATTGGAATTACATGTTTTCAATGTGATCACCGTCTTTGACGATTACGCATTGCACGCGGGAGATTGTTGATAGAATGATCGAACATCGCAATGGAGAAGGAATCCGTACAGCTTCAAGTAATCTGTCAACTTTCATTTCTAATAAATCTTATGGATTTGATATGTACACCTTAGATTTCAGATAATCTCAGAATCAAAAATTTATTTAAATATATTCAGGGAATCTCGGCGGCTGCAAAACCTCCAACGTTCTGGACGATTTACATAGGAAAAAATGTAGTCTTTGCCACTCGAAAAGGAAGGAAGTTTTTCACTGCAACCATAACCATAAGAGCTCTATTTTGTAAAATCATCACTATGTCGGGCACGTATTTTCAAATAACAATATCTGAAATTTCCTTTCAATTGTCTGCCATGATCGTATGAGTTTTTAAGACAAGAAAGTTTTATTTAATGGCTCACATGTATGCTTCTAAATACTTAATGCTAAATGCAAAACATAAGGAATTCTCTACTCTCGACCCGAATAAAGGAGTATGGGGTATACTAACACATCGCACAAAAAAGCTTTATTAAAAACTAAATTAATATTCTTGGCGCATCACACAAGTATAAAATATTATCTTGGATGCAAAAATATCTTATAAAGAACAAATATAAAATATATAGTTAACTTATCAAGAAGAAGCAATGCTTTTATAAAGTATATAACTGTTTCTGTATTCTTTACTTATAATAAAGTACAATGTGCGTGTGTGTGTGTGTGTCTGTTGGCGCTCTACAGGCCAGACCGTTCGACCTACATCTACCAAATTTGGTACTTGTATAACTTGGGGACCGGGAGTATGCATCTTGGAGCCCTTTTTTTGAATTTTTAATTAAAATTTGAATTAATTAAAAATAAGCAAAATTTTGACGTATTTTTGTGATAACATCCGAAAACATTACAGCACAAAATTGATTTTTGTATCAAGTTAAAGTTCAAAAAATTAGCTTTTTAATTATACTGATGTTTTGACCTATAAATTAAAATTCTATTTTTTATGAATTTTTAAACATTTAATTTAATCGTATTTTTCAACAATTTATTTCGCTTAAAATAAAAATAAAATTTTATCTCCACGAGGATCTAAAAAATCAGCTCTTAATAATATATTGCCATCACATTTTCTGAAGTTCTGATTTAAAAAATTATTACCAAAAAATAAAACAGAAAAATATAATTTTCATCACCTGATTATATGAAATGAAATAAATAGGAAATGTGATATTTTTTAAACA
>JAOUZG010027617.1:5159913-5185149 GCA_026289955.1 Argiope argentata
ACACACACAGATATATATATATATATATATATATATCTGTGTGTGTGTGTGTGTGTGTGTGTGTGTGTGTGTGTGTTGGGAGATTGTGAGCTAATAGTAAGAATTGAATAAAAAGGTGCATTTAGATGCACCTTTAGAAACATTAAAAACATGTGCAGTTTTAATTGATTTTAAAAATATGATATTTTTATATATTTAAGTAAAAATGATATAAAATTAAACTTTACAATAAATTTAAGAAAAAAATAAATTTGATGACTTTAGAAATACTATAGAATAAAGTTTCATTAAAGTAACTGTTCTAGAAGTATCACCAAGCAGAATGATAAAATTAATGATAATAACCCACATCATATTTTAGCAAAAAAAGCTTAATATTGTGTGTTTTTCATGAAATAAAAAACATTTTTTAATCCCAAATAAAGAAAGATTATTTAAATAGTTTTCAAAACATAAAAAATATAATTATTTTAAGTTTTTCTTAATAATAAAAAAACCACATAAAGTTTGAAATAACAAAACCTTATATTACAATAAATTTAATAAACAAGGATAAGTTTTTACGAACTTGGTCTCAGAAAAAACTTTCATTAAATATACAGGTAATTTTCTTGATTCATCAGGGGGCAAAGAAAAATCAATATATATGCAAATCAATCAAATTAAATATACAGGCAAGTTTTAATAATATTTATTTAAAAATGAAAATCCCTTATTTCAAACTTTGTTCCTTAACTATTGAAATAAGACATGCACTTTCATCTGTAAAGCTTCTTAAAAGGAGGTATTGAACTCCTTGAAAATGCATCCGCTTTAGTTGATGAAAACAATAAAAAAATAAGAAGATCAAAATTTCTACATAGTCTTCATAGTTGCAATTAGTAAAATTCTTTTCTTATATCTATCCATGAACTTATAAAATGTTATTCTTTTATCCATGCCATGTTCTAAGATATTAAAAGCCAAATTTATTAATTGTTCCATAACTCTAAAGGTTATCTGAGTATTAGCTTTCAGCAAAAATCAACCATAACCCGAAAGACTTTTGTAAGTTTATAATCAGGAAAGTATTTATTAATTTTCATTAAATTAAAAAAAAGTTATCAGGTACTTAGGTGAGAAGTTTATCGAAAATTGCTACTAATGATGAACCTCTTGTATGAAGAAATGATTTCTACAATTCCAAATGTATTAGTTTTGAAAATTAAGATTTCTATCTAGAATGAAGCAACATTTGTTTGCCCAAATTACATTTTCAAATAAGAAGGATTTGATTTTGCCTAAATATAAAATTGTGCAGTTGTATACTTCACGGATTCCAGTTATTAAGTTGAAATATTTTTTGCTTTATCTATAAAAAGACAAAATGTCCATTTTTATTTCATCTTCCCTATTTCTAGCCGGGAACGAAAGCTCTTCGGCTTTAAAGCATTAATTGACTCTCCGAATACCCTGTAGTTTGCAATCACTGAAGCATTTCCAAAAGGGAGGCCGGAGTTTGCATTCTTCCACAATTAAGTCGGCATTTTGATTATAAACAGCGTCAACATTTTCGGTTGCTCCTTGTTACCAAAATAAGTCATTCTTTTAAACGATGGGAATTAATCATTTTTTTCCTTATTTGCTATGCAAGTATTTCACTCTGGTATACTAAATGTTCTTGTTCTTGTGCTTCTTTCCCTAAATCGATATTTCAAATGTTGATCAATGAAAATGAGCTACATTAAGTGGGATTAGCACATTTTTCAAATTACAGTTTTTCGGCCCAGACTGCATTTCTGAAATAAATATTTTTTTAAATATTAATTAATGATTAAACACCCTAAACTTAAAAATATGCCTCAATCTGCAAATTTTTAGCTAGAAATCTGAAATTCGGAATGTGTATAGAAGGATGCAAGAAAGATTTTACTAACTGACACTTTTACATTATGGCTTACGCATAAAATGCACTTTTTGAAACTTTTTACTACCAACTTTCATAGAAACCAAATTGCTTTCATGTAGCTGTCCATCTTATTTAATGGAACTTTATAATTGAAAGTATATTTCTCACTCCAATATTTAGAGCGACAAAGTTTTTTGAAGATGCCCAAACTATGATGCATCAGAAGAAGAAATTACAATTAATTTTTTTAATATAACTGTTTGCAAGCTGAAAATATTTCAAAATAATTTAGCATTATTTATCGTATGGTTTTATAACTATGAGTAATTTTGTTCATTTATAATTTCCTATTGGATTGTTATAAATACAGATTCAACTTTTTATGAAACAAATTATATAGATTTTGCTAGTAATGCTTATAATTTCATGTTTTTGTGCTTATGATTTATACTTTATTTTACAATCAATACTTATTACAATTATTGAATTATTTCCATATTAAGATATTATCTGATGTTCATTCAGCTTAATGGTATTTGTGCTATCATAAGTGTAAATTTTTTTTGAATGATACAATTTTGTTTAGATTTTTAATTATTTCCTAAGATTTCACTCAAAGTGGAAAAACGTAATATCTACAAAAGAAGTTATTTCCCTTTTGAAATTCATTATGAATATGAGTTCTTTAATTTACTGCAACTTTTATTTTTTACATTAATTTAAGGATCATTAGCAATGGCTAAGTAAGATTTTTTAACTATTTACTAAAGGCTTTTTTCATTTGATTTACATAAAAAAGATAATAATGAAATACCATTTATCTGAACATAATTAAAAAATAATTGACATGGTACAAAAAACATTAAATGAAGAAACTTATTTAAATGCTACCGGGTGTCCAAAAAGTTCCCGTACTCCAAATTTTAAAAAAATCATTGTCCATGATTTTTTTCAAGTATATTAAATTTTGCCAAACGTGTAATGAAACCATGGACATGCTTGAAGCTTTTTTCGGCGATCGACTTATCTCAAAAAATCTTTGGCCACTTCGATCCCCTGATCTGACCATCGCGGACTTTTTTCTGTGGGGATATTTAAAGGTCAAAATTTATGAAAGTGATCCTCAAACAATAGATGATTTGAAAATCTCAATTACCCAAAGGATACTAGAAATCACTCCTAGCATGCTAAAACGTGGTTTCGAAAATCATGCGCAAACGAGTTCAGCTTTGTCTCCAAAAAAGGGGTGGATATTTTGAACATTTATTATGAATGTAAGTTCAGCTTTTTTTTCCTTTGTTATGTTAAAAGTGCTTTTTATTATTGGCATAAAAATAATTCTTTTTAAACCTATTGTTTTTGTAAAATAAATTCACAAATCATCAGTACGGGAATTTTTTGGACACCCTGTATAATAATAATTAGACATTGGTAGATTTCAATGAGTTCATAGGCTAAATTCTGTCTTTAGCTTATGATAAATTATTGATGGATTTCTAAGACCATACTTGCCTGAAATTGATTGGGTTTGTAAACCTTTTTGCTCATTGAAATGTATAAAGAAAAATAGTTTTAATAACACCTGAAATACTTCCGTCCAAGAATCGAATCAATAGGAGCCCTCATTTTACAAGACCTGACGTTCGATTTGATTTTCAGTGATAGATGCTTAGTGCATTTAAATTTTATATGCTTTCTCATATGGGAAGTATGTGATGGCAAAGTAACGTAATTGTAAGGAAAATAAAAATGTCGAGATTTTGACCAATTTAAAGGTTTCAGACTTCGAGCCCAAAAAACGTATTCTTGGAATTATATCTCTCGGTCCTTCTGGGGACCATGGTAACTCAAACGTCTTTGAGATAGGCGGATGAAAATGGTATAGATTTCACATTACACAGGATCTAGTACGCGGGCTAACATTAAATTATAATAAATTAAAAAGCTAGATATATAAAGTTCGGTACGTAGGTTAAGTAGTTAAAATATAGATCAGTATTCCCTCTCATATCGGTCACCAAACAGTAGCACTTCTTACTGGCATATTACATATAATTTAATATGGAAGAGTAGATTTTTCTAAAGAATGGGAATTAATTAAAAAATATTTTTAAAAATCATTTAATATTATTTATCAAACATTTATTATTAGTATACGAGTGAGATTAGAGTTTTTTTTAAATCGCACAACACACATGGTCAAATAAATTTCTAGTTCTACACAATGGTCAAATAAATTAACATTATTTGCTAGACATTTACAATTCTTTTCATTTAGTAGCCAGTACTTTTGTTCTTTTTTTTTTTTCAGTTATTACAGGAGTTAACATCATAACTCCCATATACATATTTTAATGAAAAGTGACTCCAGTGTGTTTGCACTCAAGCTAGAGCAAGATTGCAAATATGTACCGATTTTTTTTCTCTTATTTTTCCTCCTTAACATGCTAAAAATTCGTTAGCTACCAGCTTTGCTGCGAGCGAAGATTCGGGAAGACGGGATTTCTTTCTTTTTGGAATTTTTTGTTGTTTTTCCTTATATGTCCCTAATATTCCTTTTAGCTATTAGAGGTCATCGAATTTTGAACCCAATCCCTCAATAGGTTCGCCGTCTATCGACTTTCACATGCACGTAATTGCAATAATTCAAAACTGCAATCACAGAAATCAATTAAACTTGAAATGTAATCACGAAATTATAACAGTAATCCGTTATCAAATGTTTGTTTCAATCTATAAGAAAAAAGGTGTCCAAAATACTTATTGGATTTTTTAGTGTTTGTGCAATGATCGCACGCCAATGATGAAGGAAAATATTTTTTTAAAAAAAAATAGAAGAATGAATTTGAGAAAGTTTTGAGTGACCTCACTTCTTGGCTCAACAAGAGTACAAGTGTGTCTAGTTACAATTTAAAATATGAAATAACTTTTTAAATAAAATTACAGTTATATACTAAAATTTCAATTGAATAAAGTCGAATGAATAAGAATCATATATTACGTAAATGTTAACTGTGTAACAATAAAAAAAAGTAAAGAAAGAAAGCATTTTTTTCAGACATTTTTGAAATGCAATCAAACCAATAATTCAGAGTGATCCTTAAAATGAGCATGCTTTTTCAAACTCCAAATATTTTTTTTATATTCGTTTAAAAACTGAACGTTTCATTACTTTTCAAAATATTTTATAAACCAGCCTTTTTGACTAATCCCGAACTAAAAAAGCTTCATTAATATTCTGAAACTTTTATTGTGGATGCAATGTACTTATTTCGAAGTTTTCAAATAATGGTTTGACGAATCGTTGAGAAGCGAATATTCGTAATGACATTTTTTTTAACTGGCCTTTTATCAAAAGATGAGAGTTAATTTTTAAGTTCTATAGAAAAAAATTAATGTTAAATGTTTGATAAAATTATAATTATGAGTTTTTTTCAAACGAAGAACTAAAGATTGATTTCCTGGCGGCAATTCTATTGGCGTAATCTGGTTAAAGGAATTGTCCCTAAATGATATGTGATAGTGAAAGGATAATTAGATTATGCGTGATTTTCCTTTCATATACTGTGCTACGAATTACTATCGTCCAATTCTTTGTCCTCGAGATATTAATGAATAAACTCCGATGAGTTTCTAAAATGCCATTTTTTGGAATGACGTCTCAGCAACCACAATATGTCAAAAAAGTAATGATGGATAGTATCTACATCAAACTAATCGTTTTGTATGAAATTTTGGACGTAATCCATTTAAAGTATGTTTGTCTGTCTGTCTATCCACACCGACCTGAACACAAATAAAGAAAAAAGCTGGATGGTTGAAATTTGGTGAATAATTTTATTCCCATGTCTGCAGATATAGAAAATACGCTCACGTCCATAAATTAAGAATAATGCAAGTTCAGTAAAAAAAAGAGCCAGAAGCAAAGCAAATGTGACTAATTTGTAAAGCCTATTTATTAAAAAAAAGGTGAAGTGCAAAAAAAGATGCTACATATTTGACATCATTAGTGAAAATTGCAATTGTTTTTGCTCCCTGGAGCAAATTACAAAAGAAAAAAATGCTTACAAGAACCAATATTACGTGCTTGGCATGAGGATTGATACATAGTACGTCTCCCAGATGATGTAATACAGTCCGTATAACAATTAGGCATACTGAGTATCAAATTATCGATCTGATCTTGGGGAATATTACACTACTCATCAAGTAATGCTTTCCGAAGTTACGTTAGACATGTAGAATGCGGTTGAAACTCGCCGGCTAAGCCTGTCCTACACATGCTTTTCTGGAATCAAGTTCGGTGATAATGCTGGCCAGTCCATACTGGTAATATCCTCATATCGAAAGAATTAGTTTATGATGCATGCAAGATGAGGACGAGCGTAGTCATCATAAACACGAATTCTGCGCACATAGTGCCCCGAAACTAACATGCACGTAGTTACAGTATGACGTCCCGATAGATTTGACCTGTAGTGATTTGAATTTGAACATGCAGGCCAGTTCTGCATTCCAGAATAATTCCTCTTCAAACATTCAATCTTGCACTACCATAACGGTGCAGTTCAATAATGTTCTCTTTGTGGCAACGGGTGCCTGGCGATCTCCATATGAAAGTCCGGCGAGAATAAGACTACATACTAAACCTGGACTTGTCGGAAAACATCACATAAGCCCACTATTGCGGTTTCCGCAATGTATGCTATCTATTCTAAGCTAACCTCAGGCGAAGTGGAACACATTTGGCAGGTCTGCTAGCATACAGACAAATTTGCTCTAAGCTTCTGTACACGGTCTGCCTTGAAACCGTTATACCCGTGGCTGAAGAGAGCTGACGAGACATGTCTAATTATGTGCTTCGTCTGTTTCTTTTGGCAGTAACTGCCAAATACCGGTCCACATTCTTTGTCGTAACTCGGAGGTGATCTGAGCTGTAACGTCTACTCACATTGCCATCAGCTTGAAATCGTTGCCAAAGCCTGGAGTTGATACTCTGGACGGTTCCATTTTCTTCGGATACTTCCCGTTGGCTACATCCACATTCCAGACGGTCAATAATCCTACCACGTAAGAAATCATCCAAATGCATCCGTCCTTTGGGTCATAATTATGCGGTTTTTGCACTGAAAGGATTATAAAGTGCTTGTGAACCATTTTATTTCGTTGCCTGTATTCCTTCGCTTATACTCTCGTCATTTTGACGTTCTGTCGGTGTCATCTAGTGACTTCCTGAAATTGTCATATGATTTTTGAAGATGTGTGCAGTCCTTTTTTTATATGTGTATTTTAGAGTTCAATTTCAGCTCGACACTGAATTATCCTTAATTTATGGACATGAGGGTAATCAGAATACAGATCAAGCATCATTAATTTTTATATGAGTTTGAACTTTCCGCTTGAAGGACAGGCACACAATTCGTAGCTCTGTATCAGCTACGTCTTTGTATTATCATAACTGAGTAAAACTTTTAATTTAATTACCTAATTATGGAATGCAGTAAAAAGAGATGTCTAACTTGAAAAAAAATGACAATACATTGCCATTTTTTATTTCGAAATAATGCAATTAATATTCTATTGCATTACAAATTAGTATGAGATACATGTGAAAATTGGGCATTTATGTATTTAAACCACACTGAAGTTTTTTTAAAAAATAAAATAGAATAAAGCAATATGGTGAATATATTGTACAGTATTTTGCTGAAAACTTTTCAATTTCAAAATCCGAATGATTTGCTGAACATAATGAAGGAAGAAAATTTGCTTGAACTCGAGATGAATGGGGCATCTAAATTCAAGAAACGGGATCACGTAGTGGGCCTTAATCATGTGACTTAGATTTAAGGGTTTCTTTGGATGACATCTTAAGAAAAATAACCTAATAATAACAAACAATTTTAATCCTGTAAATAAATTTGTAAAATGTCTTTGACTTTATTGATATTTAAATAAAGCAACTCTTTATGAAACGTCAAGTGAATATTTATACAATATAACTGATGTTTCCACTTAATTAAAAAAAAATCTAAAAATGATAATTCCCTCATTAATAATTAAATCCCCTCAAAAATAAAATGCTTACATAGAGTAAATTATTTGCTATAAATCACAATTTAACAATATAATTATTCGAATAAAAACTAAATATTAAAAAATGTATATCAGCTGAATAAAAAGCATTTGATTTTATAAAAAGTAAAGAAAATCCTTTTTTTATTAAAATCCTTTGATTTCATAAAAATATTTATCCAAAATAGATATTAAAATAGGAGTGAAAATATTGCTTCAGGAAGATCATTGATAAATAATTCAGATAAAACACGGCTCCCTTAAGTTAGTGATTAGTGATTACCAAAACTCGAACTTTCCATAAATATTTTGAAATGCTATATGCACAGAATTATTTTAGTTCCGAAATTTTAGCATCTCATATTTTGCCTCATTTGAAAGTTTTACTTTGTTGCAATCAATTCATCTTTTGAAGAGCCTGTTTACGTATTTGTAAAAATTCTGAAATTCTAGTGAGCCTTTTGAAAATGTATCTGATAATTCTGATATGGCGTTAAATTTTGCTTAACTCGTACCAGAAAATTAAGCAGTATTCTTAAGAAGTAGAGCATTTCTAGTTAACAATGGCTTATAATTAATTGCGAATTAATTCGCTTTTTACTGTGAAGATTTGGTCACTAGGATATTTAGAAAATATGCCAGAAAGTGACGTATAAAAATTGATCAGGTCTCGCACAGAAAACGGATAATGTTTTTTTTTTTTTTTTTTCAATTTTCATCAGTGATTTTTCATTTCCGTATTAAGTGAATTAATTACTTGCATTTTCGTAAATATAGAACGTATTTTACATAAGTTAAGGCATAAATATTGTTTAAGAAGTCTTGAATTCTTTAACAGGTTTCTGCTTTTGGCATGCTTATTTCAACCAAATTATACAAAATTTTCAGATTATAAGATAATATTTTAGATCAGTATTATAGTAGACTAGAAGGTGATACTTTTGAACATTTCAGGAAATGGGAATAGAGGAAGCAAATCCTTCAATTACGAATGTGTGAAGCATACCATTTTTTCTTTTAAACCCAGAAAAATGGTTAACTCATATAAAAATTCCATTTGAATACTGTTAAGTTCCAGAATGAAATTGGTATTGTAATGTGCTTAATTCCTCTAAAAAAGTATGTAATGAGTTTTTCGCCACAATTTGAGGATTTTCAATATAACTAAAAACATGTAGTTAATTTTAAGAGTGATTGAGTATTTTGCATATTTTTAAACTTGATAAAATTCCTTCGAAGATTCAAGTTTTAAAAATATGAGTTTGTGAAGAAATATTCAAAGTTCTATTAAAAAGTAATTGAAATTCAGATCGTTAAAATGTCAATATTTTTCTGATCCTGAAAGATTTTCAAAAGGAATTTCTTAATAAACTATCTTATATATATGACTTTAAAATTATGTTTTGAACAAACCTAGTTAAAACTTATTTACAGTAGATACTCATATTTCTGTGAATTTTTGTAATATTGACTTCAAAATAAAATTTAAATTTTTTTTTGATACAATACCATACATTTTGTAAGTTTCTCGTAAAGCCAATAATGTTGTAAGCAATGCTATAATTTTATAAGTAAAAATCATGCGGAAAAATTTGGATTTTTTGAAAAAATTTCTCGCCTCTTCTAGAATACCTACATAATTTAAATATCACTAACAGCAAGCCAAAGCAGTTATGAAATTTAATTCTTCTTTGCATGATTTTTTGTGATATAATTCATGCAATAGATTAAAGGAAAAATGTTAAAAAAATTCCTAGTATGAATATATAATATAAAATAATTAAAAAATACATACGATGGAAATATTCATCATCTTGAAAATTTAGATTTTAAGCTCAGTACAAAATCTTCAATGTTCATCTCTTCTAAATTTCTGCACTCATTATTGCACGTTTCTTCGAACCACAGCAAGCAGCAGAATGCCAAGTTCAAATTAGCTATAATGATTGCGATCGTTGATTTTTTTTTTTTTGACGATAACGCTTCTTATCACTCAATAGTCATAAAAAAGTTGCAAGCAACAATCAATTTACAGTTACAACAATCAATTATCAATTTACAGTTACAATTTACATGTTTTGAGTATAGTTTTTTGTTTACTAAATGTTACGATTCTATCATCATGCAAAGAAAGGTTAAATTTTATTTTCAGCTTTCTGTGAAGCGATTTGAACCCAAATCGGTTTTTGTACATTTTGGTCTGTCTCCCAAATGTTTTCATGACAGAGGGGAAAACAGTCTTGTGGGCAACATGGATGTTAATATTCAGTGCCCATTTCAATGATTTATTTGCGTGCGTCTCTTCAGTGAGGTAGCATTTATATAAATGCGTGAATGGAGAAACGATGGGACCAGCGTCTTTTCTAGAAATTGGCGAAATAACTGTTTGATTATAAGATAGTACTCATTATAAATTTCGAAGCAATTGAATCAAGTGAAACTCATCTCAAAGCATTACCATACTTTTCACAATTTGCCATCCTGGCCGGACACTATACTGGATTTGGCTGTGAAAGATCCATAACCTTTCACTTATTTCCGATACTTTCTTTTGTATAAAATGGATCTTACGGCTGCTCATTTCCGAAACAAGTTCGACAAACTAACTTACGGTGATTTTAAACCTTATTGTGAGGATATATATCCGTCTAGTTTAAGGTATATTAATGCATGAAATAAGCCCCTAAGCATATTTTAAAGGTTTTTCATGCAATGTGATGGCATTAAACAATTTTGTGATTGAGTAAAAAATATTCTTCTGTCTCACAGAGCATATGTTGCTGCTTATAATAGTGGATGAAAGACAACACATAAAGAGATGGGTTACCGCAAAAGGCTCAAAGCAATAATTCAAAATCCGAAGTTTGTAAGAAAAAGTTTTAATTTCATGGAATACATTGAACTGATAAATTGGATAAAATGTAAACTGTTTACTTCGCTATTGCTGTAAAACTTGATAAAAGCCACTATTTCATTCAATAAAGCCCTGCTGATTTTTAGTTTCCAAAATTTCCTTGCCATATTCTGGCTAAGTCAAGAGTCTGAAGAAAAAGAATATGGAGGCAGAGATAGATTAAATTTCTTAAGTTTTTCAATGCCAAAATTTTAAGAAAAATCATAATTTAAGACAATATTTAATTATATTAATATAATTTAATACATATTTACTTACTGAATAGTGTGTGAGTGAAAGTCCAATTTTATCCACTCCCATTTCGTGACTACAGGGTCATTTCATAACAAAAATAAGAAATTCGACTAAGAACTGCTAAAATGAAGTACGGTCAGGAATAGAAATCGGAAACAGTGAGCACCGATAAAGTCGTAACAAACTGGGAAATATATGCCTTGTTGAAGAGATTCTAGGGAAAGAAAAAAAAGTCCCGTTTTTTATAGTCTCATTTTCTAATGTTTGTTAACTTTATTTGCAACCATGTTCAAAGATATTGAGACTTAAAGACTCATTATTCATTCTCAAGATCATTTACTTGAAAGTAAGTTTCAAAGCTACAAATTGCTTTTGCATCTAGTTATAACTGTTATGAGTTTGATTAAATCTTCCTTTGTGGACTTTCACCAGAGAAACAGACTGGTTATCTCAATTACATTTGACAATTTTCTTCGTGAGTTCATTAGAGTTTTATAGTAATAAAAATCTATATTTTTTTAGCACTAGAAATAATTTATTGTATGAAAGGAAGTAATATCAAATCCAGGAGTGCTAAGACCTCTCGTCCCACCAAATTATTTTATGTCAAATTAATAACCGACATTTTAAAAGAATCTACTGTGTTACCAACATACATATTATCTAACAAGAATTATTAGTAAAACTAATTACCATTACAAGAATTTATTAGTAACATTTTGAAGCTGTTTGACGGTAAATATTGTTACAAGCGGACGAACAAGCGCCGACGTAGAAAACGTTGGCGACGCTTCACTAGGAGCTTCGCGCCAGCCAAGTTGACTTGACGAGGGGAATGTTCTGGTAGCCCAGAGACAGTTCCGGGTGCGCCGCGTTGCTTTGCCTGACGCTCGTCCGGATACATATAAACTAACCTTACATTGATAGGAACCTCACAAAAATTTAAGCCCGATGATTGGTTGGACTCATCCTACGTCAGGACCAGTGATGTCAACTGATATATTTGTGTACTAATAGCGATCCTTTGTTCTTTTATTGACATAACTACTTAATACATATTATTTTTTCATTTAATTAAAATGTCTGTTTTTTCGGAGACTAAACTTCTAACTTCATTTTGTAATGAAGTTGAATCATATGCGCAGAATGTAATTACTGTTCGCAGCGATGTGAAAAATTTAGAATTTTTAAGAGAGAAAATAATATAATAATAAATTCCCATCTTTCTAACAACAAATAATTCTTCATGGAAGATTCAAAAGATTTTGTATAATTTTTCCAAAATTTATTTTTCAGGAAAAGACTTTTTAGACCATTCCTTTTTCTCAAATACGGAAGTTGAAAGGGAAGCCAACTTTCATTTTTATTTTCATTCGGAAAAATTTCAAGGATTTTTAAATGAATTCTAGTTTTTTCTTTCTTAAATAAAATTTTTACAAGGAATTTTTTTAGACCAAACTTGCTACATAAGCGTTAATTTGGGGAAAATAATATAAATTCTGTTGTGTTTTTTACAGATATAGCTCAAGAATATAGAGCAGATAGAAAGCAGCACAATTTGAAGCTTATAACAGTCGGCTATTCAAAATTTTTTAATTTGAATGTGTTTTTTTTAATTCACGCAAGAAGATTCCAGTTAGCTAATTTTTATAATAGAGGGCGCCATGGTGTAATTTTAAATCGTTTCCAAAAGTTGGATAATTAGAAATGTTTACAAGTGAATAAAATAAATGACACAAAGAAACATATTTTAATTGATGCAGAAAAAAAAATTTTGTTCACAATTTCTTGATTATTTCGAATTCCAATTCGTGTTCGTCGAATTTCCGAATTCCGCTATCCATTTGTAGCATTCTTCTAAAATTTTCACATCAGTGCGTCAAAAAATTTGGTTTGGAGTAAATGATTCCAATTCATTATAAAATGGTCGGAAGATTTGTCTCCAAAAACAGATACATTTCATAAAGATTGAGAAACAGAAACTATGAATTTTTTTATAAGACCAGAGAAGCGCTGCGCTAATCCTTAATCGCATTTCATGACGTAGGATGAGTCCAACCAATCAGTGGGCTTAAATTTTTGTAAGGTTCCTATCAATGCAACTTTAGTTTATATGCTGTCTGGATATATAAGGGACGGATTACCGCAATCTGCAGTTCCTCTCAGAAGGGAAGCGTTTCGTTGGACTAGCGGATTACTTTTCTCGCTTGTTATTAGTGAGCTGTGTTTACGTTTGCTGTTAACGTTGTGTTATTGAGCTCGCTGTGATTTACTGTTTGCTGTGCTATACGATAGCTGTTTTGCAGTCTGAATTTATTGTGCGTAAGGCTTTACGCTGTAAGTGACTGTTGACTGCTAGATTGTGTTTATCTGAAGTTTTACTTTATCACGTCATCCTGTAAATATCTGTAAATAGTTGTAAATAAATTTGTTTGTGCTGTCCTCAAATAAATTCCATTCAATCCGAACACGCTACGCTAAAAACGTAACAATATGGAAGAAAACAAGAATCTTGATATTGAAGAGAAAAAAGACATGATGCTGAAGTAGGAATCTGAAGAGATTATTTTTATTCTTTTTAATAAGAGGAGTTTATAGAGAGGGAGTAAGTAATCTAGGATCACATATGGTTGATTTTTCAGCAAACATGTTATTTTGATTGATTATGTTTATTTCGATTATGTTTGAAGATGCCAGAATGAAGACAAAGTTTGAGGGTTTGACGAAATTTATGGTGGTCTTCTGAATGTCACAGACTACAAACTTGATTAAATCAAAATTTGTTTTGGTGATTAATGACAGTTTGACATTTACTGGGGTCAAAAAGAAGCAAAAGTTTCAATCTAATCTCTGAAGTAGATTTCTTTAGGTTGCATAAACATCAAAGGAAAATAAGCTGAATAGAACCTTAACCATTCTACTTGAAGTGAAAGTTCTACTTCTTACGACTAAATTGAACTACTAACCCTTTAATCATTTTAAAACGTGTTTGTAAGGTTTCTTCTCTTGTCTCATAATATTTAATCATTTTTATTTTTATAATGGTTAATTTCTCAACAAAAATTTTGGAACAGATGATTATAAATTATTCTCTAAAATGAAGATATTAAGTGATTATGATAGTTTAAATGCAAATTCAATGAAATAGAGTATGCTATTATCAAAAAAATCAGCGAAAAAGTAGTGCTTTGGTGTAGTAGGAAATGTGCAGTAAAATAAATGCCAAATCCATAATCAATCGTTTATTTATAGTGGGATATATATTCTGTTCCAGGCAATTCATTAATGGGACCAAAAGAGGAAATAAGGGTTACCTCAGGCATTATCAAGTTTTAAAAAAACACCATTTAATAAACCCTTTAGATCATAATTATGATATCGCAAAAATTATAGACCTATTTGCCATCTCATACAGTCCTTTCTAAACAGAGAATAGCCTGTAAAGTCCTTACTCCTTTTCTCTAACTGGTCCTACTCTTATCAAAATAGAATAAGTGAAATCCTTCACATTGGCGGACTATCCATAAATACGGACTTTTATATTTTGAAATACCAGTATATATGTACTGGTATTTTACACACACAGATATATATATATATATATATATATTGTGTGTGTGTGTGTGTGTGTGTGTGTTTTCAGGGAACGAAATTATTAAGGTTATTATAATAATAAAAAACATGTTATATAATTTTAAGATAAAGTTAAATTTTATTGGGTTATTCTATTTTTTCCTTGTTATAATTTATAATTTTTTTTCAGGCAAAGGTGCAAATTTTAAGCCTTTTAAAAATATATTCGAAAGTCGATTTTGTTCCTGCACTATAATGAACAATTTTCTTGACCTGATAATTTCACTCGATTTATTTAATTTCTGTGAATCAGCGTACAGCAACACAAAAATTGATCTTGCGCTAAATCAGGAAATTAAAGAAATATTTCCATTGTTCCCGAGAGATTTATCTAGTTCTTACTAAATCAAAGACAAGCAATTTCTGCGTTCATGGAGTAATCCTATTGTACAATTCTCAAGAGCGAAATAGAGAAATTCATCGTCAAAATATTTAACAAAGACAAGAAGGTACTTAAGAGGTTTTCTGAGAAGTAGTTAACGTAATCGTCAAAAGAATTTGAACTCGAGATTATGATGAATCTCTGCGTTCCGCCCCCCCCTTGAGTTTGAAAAACACGTTTTTGATATTACGTTTATCTGTGAACGCGATAATTCAAAAATTCTTCACGATAGTTGGACGAAATTTCCCTATAGGGACTTTGCTTTGTATTTGTAGATTTCTGTCAAATTTTGAACAAAATCTGTGCAGAGGAAGTGTCAGTTTGTGTACAAGCGAACTCGATAACTACAAAACGGAAAGAGCTAAATAATTAAAATTTAGTACACAGATTTATCATTTAAATCTTATATTCCACTCCAATTTTGAGCCAAAAGTGCCAAAATGGCTGAAAATCTTTCGGTCCACACTTCAGCATTCATGTAAATGCAGTAATTTAATGTAATGACTCTATAATTGATCTTATGGTTGCAAGTGTAGATCAGCATTTGACTCCAATCAATCTGAAAAAAAGGCATCCAAAACATATATTCGCCTGATATATTTTGTTAAAAGGCTATATTCGCGCCAAATATCAATGTCTAATAACTATTGCTCTCTAATGTCATGCAAGATATTCACACCCTTACCCAAAGCCTTGACTACCTTTTATGCGGGGGCAAAGGAATAAGATCTTTATTGAAGAGATTAAGAAAGTTCAAGGAGACCACTCTTACTGAATTCGTTTGCGATTACTTTTATCAGTAATAACATTTTGTAGAATTAAAATTGGAATTACAGTATGATCCGTGTATCAGTTTAAACATTTCTGATCTAGTGCATCAATATAAAAATTTCTGATTCAATTTTCTATGGTCCTTGGGAAACGTTGATCTTTCTATAGCTTTTGAGGAACTTATGTGATGTCATATAGTTAAAAACCTGAGCTTTTTAGGAAAGTTTCGTTGATAGAAAGTGTCTCTAACTATATGTGACCAAGCGCTGACATTATTCCTTACGAAAACTGCATTTCAGTCACGCGTTGTGAAGAATAGTGATCTGTTTGCATTGAAAAAAATCCCATTTCTGAAATTCGCAGCAGAATTGTGTTCTTTTCTAAATGCCCTCATCCATTTGACAAATAAGTTGCGATTAGATCTTTTCCTTTTGGCAAATGAATAAGCAATTCAGTCCAGTTGATATTTTCTAAAATACCTGATGAGTCCATTTTTTCTAGGTGGGTTGTTCGACACAGAAGATGACGAGCAAGAGCTCGCGTTCCGCATCGCGGTTGACACAATCAATGCCGACACCAGTGTCTTACCACGTTCCCGTTTGGTCGCACAGGTGGAAAAAGTCGGCATCGATGACAGTTTTAGGGCAACAAAGAAAGGTATACTCAACTTTACATATATACTTTTTGCAATAATATAAATTTCATGTATTGTTTAACATTTTGTAAAATTTCATTGCAACGAATGATATCTAATTTAATAATTTCCGAATCTGAAATCAAACTTGGAATTTTCCAGATACATTATCATTCCAAAATTTATCGAATGTCATAAAAATAATTTATAAACTCCTTTTTAGTACTTCAAAGATGATTATCTGCTGATTTCTAATTTAAAAGTAAGTATCTATTTATCAATTTTTAGCAACATTATATATGTTCTTAAAATAACCAATCATTACTCCAAATGACATACATTGATTTTCCCTTTTCTTATAGATATATACTTTAGTGAGGAAAATATTAATCTATTTAATTTTTAAAATTACCGTCTTTCTTGGCAATATTAGAAAAATTTTATATTTTATTTTTTCCCCAGATAAGTTTTAAGTTCTGTTTAAATATCTTTTCTTTGATTGAGTTATTCGAAAACATAAAATCTTTTACGAAATAATTTAAGAATTCACATGATTTTCTTTTGTTTATATATTATTCCATAATATGAGCGATGATTCAAAGCGAATGATTAAGGAAAATTGCACAACTATTAATTTTTTTAATTGAAACTGTTTCTTCAAGTCATGCAATTTCCATAAGATTAGTCTTCTTGATATATCTATTATAAGGGATCACATTTGTAAAGCATAAGATTTAGCTTCTACGCCGGTTAAGGTGAAATCATACCATATGAAGGAAAAAATCGATTAGTTCAGAAATACAGCTATTGTTTACTAACGGATTCCAACAATATCAGGGCTTTAATTCGTCAAAATAGGGGTGAAAGAGAATATGAAAGGATGGGATGTTTAAATGTACAATAAAGTAAAAAGTGATTACTCTCAAAAATAAAATAAATAGATTTTGAATTAGAATGTAATAATAGTGTCGGAAACAACACAAGACTCGCATACACGTGAAGAAAAAAAAAATTGAACGAAAAAGTATCTAATGGGGTGGAAAATCCCAATGAAAGAATGACAAAGAATTCCTATAAAGCGCTCCTCCTTTCGGTGTCAACCCTTAGTGAACTAGAATCTTCGTAAAGCGATGATCTCAGGGGACTGAAACAAACTGTATTTAATATTTGGGAAAAGGTCAACTATAGTAAACAAACAGAACTGTACCATCTGATGTGAAACACAAATCAGCATACAACTATCGTAGCGACTTTACAAAAAATACTAAACAGTTATGTCAAAAGCATAATTCTTTCTGTCCGAACAAACAATGACACAACGAGAAGCAAATAAAATTCAATGTAAATACCAAGAGAAAGCATGTGCTTTAATTTATCAGTTTTATCTGAATGTCTAAAAGCTAATTCAACTTGTCCACCGAAACATCCTCAACGGATGAATTCCTTTCTTGAATACGAAGAAAAGATTGGGATAATCAAATAGTTCAATCTCGAGAATCTCCACTCTTCCTTGAGGCATTTCTGAGTCTGCCTTTGAACGCTTTCCATATTTAATGGCCGGAATTTTATATACATAGATATTGCAGATTTCTTTTACATATGGAGTGAGTTTACGCTCGGGAAAATATCTCAATAACTTATTGATTCAGGAGAATAAAATGTAACATAGTTGCCAAGATCGTAGGTCTCTTAAATTTTGGAGCAGAAATCGCAGTCTTCCAGTGAAAACACAACGAGTATGTGTGGGGTATATGAAATTTAGTTATATTTTGTGTCTAGAAGAAGGTTTCAAATTTTGTGAGCAAGTCTATCGCTACTCGTGTATCAAAGGGGGGTAGAAATATGAAATTCATCTTACCACCACAAATAGGATCCGAATAAAACAAACATCATTATTGTATACACACCGAAACTCAATGCAAAATGTATCCTTTTTTGTTACTGTAGTTATATTTCTCAACAAATTGTACAAATTGTAACAAATTGAACACGTTTACAACTATTTTGGTTTGTTTGTTTCTGTGTTTTAACAGAATGTCTGCTTAAAAAAATTAAAGCATCTTGCTTACTAGAAACCATTGCTCAGAAGGTACATTGAAAAATCGGTAGAAGAGCAATGGATTTTGTTGATGAAATTATATTTATGGAATTCCTAAATTTTCTTATGCATTAAATGGCGTTGGAAAATTACGCAGAAACTATATCTACAAATGCAGTTTTTATTTTATTTTCACTAATAATTCAAAATCTTGTAAATTTCATTACTGCAAGCTTCCACTTTGTCTCGACTTAAAAATAGACAAGGAGGAAGCAGTTGTGATGCTTATCTTATGAATAAATTTGTTGGAGAAATTCTTTTTTATGTTGATTCATTTCAGCTTCAACTTTTTCAAACATGGAAATATTTCAATTCTACCTCATTACTGATTATGTAATGAGGTATCATTGAAGTCTCATTACATATTGATCGAAGCTGATTGGATGACTTAAGAAGTTTTCAGCCAATAAGGATCAAAACAGAACGAATTAAAACGATTATTTTCAATAAAAGAAAGGATTTTCATCACACTGGTAAACGAGATAATTCAGTGCAGTATATTATGTAAAATTTAATTTAAACTTAATTAATTTCATAGTTAATAAGATTTCAAGAATTTTAAATAATAATTAATTCATAATCAATTTAAAGCATATTAATTTCATTTTAAAATGTTCTCTCGAATCCTGATCGCATTCCACCTTTCCTATTTAACTACTTCAACAAAAACTTTTTAAAAAATACTGAAATAGGCAGTTCACACGCTCTGAGTAATGAGATAAACTGTCAGCCAATTCTTTTAAAAAAATTGCTATAAATTCCTTGTCTGGACCGACAAGTGTAAAGAAATCAGCACTGGAATCTCATGGTATATAATACTAGGGATAAAGGATTTCTTTCTCTTTTACGCTCTTCTACTTTTATGCTGCTCTGTGAACGGATGTGTTTTGTCAGTGCATCTCGTACATAAGTCATACTTCCTGGTATGGAATAAAACGAAGTTAAAAATTCAAAGTTTCTTTTCTGTCTTCGGCCACGACTCTGCTTAAAATTATTTATTGCTTTTATGTATATATAATCATCTTATATGCATTCTTAAATGCATAAGTGCACCCTTCGATGACGGAAATTTAGATAGATAATTTTGAAATTGCGATTGCTTATCTTGGATATTTCTTATATAATCACTGTGACACTTTCAACCATAAGTATATCAATATTCTGTTGTTTCTAATGGTACTTGCCATGGAAAGGCTCCGCTGATACATCGGCGATTTTAAGCCGACATGAGCGTCTCTTGTTTTGAAGTAGCGCTAATTAGAGCTAAGAGTACGGCTTAGCTACTCACTCATCATATTCACTTGCACAACCCCTTTTTACATGGGGTCATACCTTACAGATAGAACATAGAAGAACACCCATTCCAGAATCGGAACTCGAAATCGGCATGACCAGATCACGGAGAAGACGCGCTGCCCCTGGGCCAGGACGTCGGGTAAATCAGTATTCTTATAAGAGCTTTTAAACATTGACAAAAGAATACGGCATAGTAATAGTAAAGAATGAGCATCTAATGCATTTGTTCTTAAATAAATTCAATTAAGCAACATTTAATAACGCACATTAGTAAATATAAATGTAGAAATATGTTATTTGAATTATACACCACTTTTTAGTCTTTAATTAATAATGCATTATTACCCTTAATTTGAAAACTATCAATCAATTTATTCTCTCAAATTCATTAGCAATCAGAACTAATAATCTGGAATCAAAAAATGAATGAATTGATTAGATGTTTAATTAAGTTCTAATAAAATGGTCGATTGTCTTCGAGAACGCACTAGTTAATTTTTCACACTAGTTGAAAATCTCAACTCTATTTCTTGACAAAGTGAGAAAAAATTGATTATAAAATCGTTTTTGCCCAAATATAAAATTAATTTTATAGTGTGCAAAGAAATCCTTCCATAATTTTGATCAAGAACTATGTAGTACATTTATAGAATTTAAATTTCAAACCACAGTTACATTATATATAAAGAACATCATTTTTTCTTTGTTTTTTTTATCGGGATTCATAAACATTCGGCCAATATTCTACAGCCAAATTTCTGAGTGCAAAGATACATACTTTTTCTTTTAATTTAAACAAATTGTAGCAGAGTGAGTGGAGAAATGAAGGTTATTAATAACTTGAATTGTTTTTTCTAACGAGAAGTAGTAAAATAGAAGTAGTGAATATTTCGTAAATCAGAAATTTTTTTATTTATTTACGAGGAAGCATGAGTGAGTTTACAAGCTCTTCTGGGAATTAAAAAAAATGATATTATTGAATGATTAATATTTCTATCATCGTAGAAGGAGCATATCTCTTTAGAGATCGACGGCTTGTAAGTAAGGTCATTTTTAGCAAATCGCATATTTTTATCTACTTATCTTACGGTAGACATCTTAGTTAATTTTCTATATGAATTTTATCTCTATACATCTGAAAAATTATACCAGAAAGAAAAACCATTTATTTTTAGAATATGAATTATTATTTTTAAAATAGGAATTTGTTGAATTAGGATGCGAAATTTTCTAATTTTCTATTAAGAAGGTTATTGCTATAATTGGGGGAAAGTATTTCACTAAAATATATAATTGAGTTAGTAAAATTCTATCTATAAAACGATTTTGTCTTATTATCTTTAACATAAATATCCGAAAAGAATATAGAAAATTAAAGTAATTTGCTAAATCTGCTAGCAAGGACAAAAGTTTAAGTAACGGAAAATTTAGTAAATGCTCTGTAAAATTTCGAAATATTTCTAAGAAGTAATTGATAATAATATTTCACAGTTTTGCATCAAAAAATTTAAGCTATAAGTTTTTAAGTTAATGCCGGAAAATTCATTTTTTTATATTATCTTGTTGGCTTTCTAGCTAATTTTGTATTTGACTTTCATATTTGAAAAGATGAAATCCAGTTTTGAAATCGATTTTCCGCTCCTTTCCTGGTGGATTAATTTTGCACAATTATGTGTTATCGAGAACAATAAATTATTTTAAGCCTTTTACAAATTAATTATTATTTAATCAATTAATTTAACTTATTTTTGATTCCACATGAGTGGCATCAGAAGTCAAGAAACAAATGATTTCAAGAATCCTGAATATTAAAAAAATGATTTCTGATCCATTTTTAAATTTAAAAAGTGAAATGCGCTAACAAAACTGTGAATTTGCTTTATTCTGCATCGCATCTAGAAGAAAAATTATAAGAATAATTTACAATAATATCCTATTTTAAATTATCTTCTTATAACCTAATATGAATGAAATTAAAAGTAAGATCACTGCATCATCTATATTTTGGCCCTTTGTCAGTACTTCGTTAAATTCTTAAATAACTATCGTATCAAAGAAAAACAATATGGAAAAAACCTAAACAAATTTCCTGAACCATAATAATAATTAAAAAAAACATTGTATTTAGAGAGCGCTAATGCTGCTACAACCAGAACACAAATGAGATGAACTAAATTAGCAATAAGATTTAAGTTAAAAATAAAATTCAAAATCGAAAGGGGGGTAAATACAATGAATACGGCCTGAACAGTTTTTCAAGGGTCACCCTCAGGCAGGGATTCAAACCAGGGATTTTTTTTTCTGACATTTCGTCAAAATATCAACTCCTCGTGACCCAAAAATCCAGGGGAAAAGAGGTTTCAGAGATTAATTAGTATCACAGAAGTACAAAAACAATTTAAAAATAAATATATTACATAAAAAGTTTAAAACAAACAAAATAAAACAAAACATACAATTATTAAAAGCACACATAATAACGAACAAAATAATTTTATAAAAGTTTTTTGAATCTAAATAGAATTAAAGAAAAATGGGAAAAACCCAGTAAAGAGAAGTTTTAGAGATAAATTAGTATCACAGAAATAATAGAACAATTTAAAAATAAATATATACACAAAATGCTTAAATCATAATGTTAAAACAAAATAAAAACACCATAGACAAAAAACAAAACAAAATATACCAATATTAAAAGCACACAAAAGCAAGCAAAATAATTTTACTAAAAGGTTAAAAAAAATCTAAATAGAAATGCTCAAACTCATTCAAATCACAGTCATTAGGAAAAAAAATCCATACACATACGACTCCAAAAGGTCTGGAGCTTGTCAAAACCTATCAGTTAAGTTTCACCTCGTCAAACCAAAGTAAAGTAAATTTCGCCGCGTTTGAAGCCATATGCTTCGTCAGAATAAATCGTCATAAGTACATGAAGTGCCATCTATTCAGTTACGGTTAAGGTCCAAAGGGAACAAACTGGAAGTTTTGTTATAGTTTTGAAAATTAGTTAAATTCTCTCTTATTAAAGATTGTAAGTTGCAATAGTTTTGGGGGAAATCGTTAGTGGCTAAGCTTTTAATAGGATCACGGGTCACGAGGGGTCGATATTTTGACGAAATGTCAGAAAAAAAAAATCCCTGGTTTGAATCCCTGCCTGAGGGTGACCCTTGAAAAACTGTTCAGGCCGGATTCATTGTATTTTTCCCCCTTTCGATTTTGAATTTTACCTTTAACTTAAATTTTATTGCTAATTTAGTTTAAATTCTTAAAGTCATGAATCTCATTCAGTTTATCACTCTTTCAAATTGCATATTTTAGTTTCACATGCGGAAAGGTTCACTCTACACATACCCATTTCTTTTTTAAATTTTAAATAAATCTACTTGTAAAAGCTTTAATAAAAGCAAAAGAATTATTATATTATTTATTCGCAAAACTTCATATCTCTTCTTTCATTTCTTCAATTCAAAACTAAATAATTTCAAAACGATTTTGTTGAAGATCGATTCTCAGTTCAACATTTATTTTTTTAGGAATTAATAATCAAATTTTTGTTTCCAAATTTCGGCATGACCGACATTTTAATCTTCTGTTACTTGAAATAACTATTACAAGGTTGAAATTCTGCAAAATCATAAACTCTACTTAGATGAACTGAAATTTAGACCAGATTATTCTTGCCGTTTTGAAGATGTTTTAGAACGAAACAAGAATAATTAGAAAAAAGCTTTCATCAGCTTACAGAATGTATAAAATATTCTTTAAAATTAAAAAATAAGGACTTTAAAGCAAAATCGCAAAAAATGAGGTGCTGATAGAAATCATTTCAATTTTTTTAATCTTAATCACACTCATAATGTATTTTAATTTTTAATGAATATTACTTAATTTCCTTACGTAGTATACTCATTGTGACTTAATTTTTTGTTGAATTATTTTCAGCTTTTCTTCCTTTATGTTTTGTTTTGACTCCATATTTTTGATAAAATATCTATTTTCCCCATTTAGTGCATTAATAAAGTAATAAAGTGTGTAAAGAATTTTTAATTTTTTAAAATTTAGTCTTTATAATTATTAACAACTATAAACATCATGAGATTTTTATATTACTTTTTCTTAAATATACTACCAGATAGCACCACTCATGTGGAATCTGGATTTAATTAAAGTGCATTTATCAATTGGTAATTTCTAAAAGTTTTAAAATATTGGATTGTTTTAAAAAACTGAAAACATTTTAACTCTCTAATGCATCGAAGAATAAGTAAAGAATCGACAACACACTACCATATGTGCAAAAATAAAATATATTTAGCGAAAAATTAATATAAAATAAACTTTCGATGATGCAAAAATGTGTCCTTTTCTGCAGTGTGTTCCCTCCTGGAGACGGGGATCGCCGGCATCTTTGGTCCCCAATCAGATGTCACGAGCATGCACGTGCAATCGATCTGTGATGCCATCGACATTCCCCACGTAGAAACCCGATGGGACTTCCAGCTGCAGCGCGCAGACATGTCCATCAATCTCTTCCCCAGACCCTCGGTGCTCAGCCAGGCTTATGTCGACCTCGTCAAGATCTGGGGCTGGAGGAGCTTCTCTCTGGTCTACGATGAGCACGAAGGTTGGCCACTCATCTAAAATATCATTGCAAATAGATTCTTAATGCTTATAAGGCTTGAATAGGTTGGTTTAAAGTGGTATTTCAATCTGATTTTGAATAGAGCATTACCAATACACTTAAAATATTTTAGATCCGTTAATGATTCATTGGCTGTTTCGGAAATACTCGGCGTGTCTTGGCTTTTTCTGTTTGTTTTAAGGAGCACTTCGTCATGGGTGACGATCTCGAGCTGTCCCACTGATACAAATGTCTTTTCTCTTCTGTTCATTGCTGCATTTTATTGTTCTGTTTCTAGTCGGTGAACAACAGTGGCTAATTATTGTCCTTCTGTTTTATCATGTTGGGAGTCTTGATCCTTATGTCGTCAAGTATAGAAACAGCTAAACTCAAAAACGATAGCAAACTATGTATTTCTATCCTTGTTTCAGATTAATAAATGATGCGTTGTGGTCTCTAATATGCCGATTCATATTATATACTTGTAGTCAGTTTATTCATGAGCAAGCGATGAATTTATCTACTTGGAATGAAAGTTAAAAATCTTTGCTATATCCAAAGAAATCTTGAGTCTATAAATTGGGCTGCCATTTTAGCAGCTATTTTTTTTACCAGGAAGTTCAAACATCTATCAAAATAGCATGTTCACTTGCGTAAGAATTCCATAAACAAGTAAGAAATGTCACA